>CM031948.1:2252500-2330000 GCA_018749465.1 Paracanthobrama guichenoti | reverse complement strand
TTCACAATGAAGTGCACTGTTGATGTCAGTGGGTATTTGTTCAATGCCCCCTCTGCTGTAGCTTTCCCGCATCATCTGTCAGTCACTGCTCTCGCCCAATCAGAAGCAGCGGGTGGGTTGGGCTTAATTTGTTTTTATTTATTTGTTTTTAAGAAGAGGATGCAGGATAGAACATGCACTGTGAATGAAGAAGGATTCGACGTTCAGAACTACGCCAGAGATGCTGTGAAATATTTCTGCTCTGGTAAAGAATGATCTGATAACCTTGGGAAAAGGTTTGAACTCGATCCTTTTGGTCTGCAGCTTTGATAAATGTGAAAAGATTAATAAGTTTATACAACAACAACAAAAAAAAACTAATGTGAACTGTGAAATGTGAAGTTTAAAGTCAACATGAAATCAAACTATCCGTCTAATTTTACAACCCATTTTCTTGATATCTTCCCAAGTTTCGCTTGGGAAACGTGTCATATTACGGAAGTAAAATGGTTTGCGAACGGCATTTCACGTTGACTTTAAGCGGGTTCCTCTGCACAAAGACCTGTCGTTCTGTATTTGTTTTGTCTCATTGACATCCTCTGTGTTTTCGGTCGTTCCTAGCTATCCCCCTGCCAAATACAGTCACAATATGTGCCAAAAAACAAGGCTGGCAGGGTGTGCGACTTGCTTTGACAGCAAAGCAGCGAGCAAGAGTCTATCGGTGTAACCGACACTGTAATTAGCAGAAGAATGAGCAAAAAAAAAAAAAAGACAGACAGAAAGAAAGAAAATAGTACTCAGCCACTAGAAGTAGTGTAAATAGTGTATAAGGCATTATTAAATATTGGTGTAGTATTTTTATTGTGATATAACCGAAGATTCTGGTGAAGAAATGCTGTTGTCTTAAGGCCAATCCACACTAACCCATCAGACGCCGACATCCACTTCTCAGTCATTCCAAACCCGTTTCAGCATGTTCAAAGCGGTGAAAAACAAGCTCCGACAGATGCCAACAGACTCCGACAGGATATTTATTAAAAAATATCTCTATTTTGTGTCACAATTATGTCAGTATATCTGCTCAGCTCATCTCAGTCACTATTGGAGGTGTCACAACATGTTCAGCGACACATGCCAACGTAGACCGGATGTGCTCACTGTAAAAACACATTGTTTCAACTTAAAAAAGTAAGTGTTCATGCTGCCTTAAAATTTTAAGTTTAGTCAACTCAAATATCCAAGTTGTTATTTAGTACAACTTTACATTTCAAGTTGACTAAACTTTAAATTTTAAGGCATCACAAACACCAACAATATTTATTTTTACAGTAGCGACGTGCCATTGGCTTCTGTGCGTCAGATGTCATGTCACATGGCTGTGTCCCAATTCAAAAGCTGCATCCTTCGAGGGCCGCAGAGGTCGGACTGAGTGTTGTTAAACGGGACGGTCAAGCCTACAGAGGACTGTTCTTGTCGCCTACAAATGTGACAGCGGCCGTTGACGAGTGACAGTAACATTTGTACTAGACTTTTTTAAAAGTTATATTCAACTGCCTAAAAACAAAACAGGTCTAAAGGTGTCTAAATATGTACCTTGGTCCATTTATGTAAGTAATAAGTAAAAGAGTATAAACAATATAAAATATAAAAGCCCCTTTCACGCAGAGATTCCAGAAAAAACACTGATGATGTGTCCCAGGATCATTTGATTTTGGTTCTGTGCGTGTGCGTTCACACACATCCCGTAAAGACACGTGATGTGACGTGTAATGTCTCCACAGGGATCTGCGATTTCTCTCTTGACAAACCACGCGTGTGCATTTTTTTTCTTATTTCTTATTCCACTAAGCTGGCGAACGATCTCAGCTTTAGCACCATCACTACGACACACTCCTTACGCCATTGATCCTGCCTTTTGTTCACACAGGGCGCATTCCCAGGAATCGATCCGGAATCAATCCTGTGACCCGTTTGCTTTTTGATGGCAATTTTCTAGGGTCAACTCGCTGTGTGAAAGGGGCTTTGACAACATATGTCAACATATACATTTGTATCATTACATATTTGAGTAAGCTGAAACCCAATACTTATGATAAAAAGTGTAATTCTGCAATTAATTCGTCACTGGCGCTCAGTGAATTCTGGGGTTGGCAAGGCCGCAAAGGATCCATCTGCTGTATCCTTCATTTCCTGTGTTTTCCACGAATTTTGGAGGATCCTTCGAATTGGGACATATTTCGTCATGCGGCTGTGATGCATTTGGCATTCGAAGGATGCAGCCTCTGAATTGGGATGCAGCTGTAATGTTAAACCCGCTACTGAATACCTGACGAAGTGTCTGTTGCCGTCTGTCGCCGTCTGTTGTGACGGTGTGAGTTGGCCTTTACAGGGTCAGGGTGTTTTGTGCATCTACAGGCTTCACTATGGCGGCTTGAAGTGTACTACGGTACCGAACCTCCCCTCCCAACAAGCACTCAACCTGCACTGACAGCCACTGTGTAACAAATGACTTAATGAGTCCGTGGATATGTGTGTGTGTGTGTGTGTGTGTGTGTGTGTGTGTGTGTGTGTGTGTGTGTGTGTGTGTGTGTGTGTGAGAGAGAGAGAACTGCATCCATGAGCAAATGAAACTTGCCCATTTCTTTAGGTTATTTTCTCATTTTGCTATAGAGAAAACCTCTGTGTTTGTTGCATTTACAGACAAATCTTTATAAATTAGCTATATCATAGACAAAAATCTATATTACATGTAAATTACATCACAGAGCTATATATAGAGTATTATCATATCTGATTGTATTGCCAAACTTGTATTGCCAAACTTGTGCCATATGAATGAAAATGTGAAATTGTCGATAGAAACAAATATTGATGACATCGCCACTTTAAACACTAGTGCTGCATTCACTTTATTAGTTACTGAGTTTCTGACTTTGAAACTGCTAACAAATTATAGCTATATGATGGATCCGATTTTATATAGCCTAAAAACAACCAAAATGGCAGCGGCTTCAACAGTTGATAAGCTCTGTTTGTGTGTTGCTGTGCTGTTGCGAGAAGTGAATTTATGTGATTTTGAAGAAGTAGATTGCTGTCATTATCAACAAACCCACATATGGATCCATTTTGGCGTTATGGGCTTTGCCATAGTAACGAATCATTTCTAAGTCCATAAACAGCTCAGAATAGACACTCTATTGTTGTCGTTTGGTAATTACAGTAATTCCGACACGACATGAACGCAGCATTAGATTGAGCTGTTATGACACTAGTAAAGCATGAAGGATCAAATAACATCCATAAATCTGAACTCTATGCAGTGCGACTGTAATGTACTAGTCAAATCACAAAACAACGAGATGCAAAAGTAACCAGAGATGATCCTCGAAAGTAGAAAAGTAGAGTTTAGATCAGAAAGTGTATTTTTGAGAGCATAATATATGTGAAATTGGGAAATCATACATTCATTGCATTATTTATTTTTGTAGAGATATAGGCTATTTTATAGAGTCTTTTTACAGAAATACCAACATCTGCATATATATATATATATATATATATATATATATATATATATATATATATATATATATATATATATATATATATATATATATATATATATATATATATATATATATATATATATATATATATATATATATATATATATATATATATATATATATATATATATATATATATATATACACATATATATATATATATATATATATATATATATATATATATATATATATATATATATATATATATATATATATATATATATAAAACTCACTGGTAAGAAAGTATATACAGTAGTTTACAAAGATATTACAGATTCTTTATGTTTAAACATGGGAAAACCTCTCATAAGATATGAATGCTGCTGCTCGTGTATGAATAGATATGGATTGTTTGTGTACATAGAGCGAAAGAATAAATATTTAAAGGTATATTTATGAGGGGAGGGGTTGACGCTGAGTTTGCGTGCCAGTCCTGGCGTTTGCATCGAAAACGACTTCAGCCTTATCTAATCAGCTTTATCATGTTTCGTTTCTTTTTTTATTTCCTCACAGTGACAACAACGTTCACTGAATCTGAACAAAACGCAAAATGTGCATCGAAACGCCGCATTTTTTAACAAAGTACTGCCTGCGTAGACTGAGCCTCTGATGACGTTTCGACGATTAGTTCACTCGAATATGTTTTTGACGAACACTTACGATATGCTTAGTTTTACTGTTTGCATGGTGTGTGTCTGAAAAATTGGATTTTCGTAATGAGAAAAGAGCAGTTCCTGGAAAAATGTCAGCTATTTTTAGAGCTGTTGTTGCCACGACTCAGCAGCGACTATCCAGGCAACGCGTACACTTAAAGTTGTTTTTGGCTTTGTATATAAAATCGCTCTTGAGACACTGTAGCCACAGGGTCGTCATTCCCTGTTGTGTTTGTTAGGACGCTTTTAGTACACACCGAAAAAAAAGGTCAATGAACTGTTTTGTTTTCAACGGTAACGTGCAATATTTATTTTAGCGGGAAATGGTATGTATGGCGTATTTTTAGTTGCTACTTCGCCCATGAGTCTGCTTCTCGTAGAATAGAACCAATGTAGTTCATCGGCCGCTTCGTATGCTAGAGTGTGCGTCACATCTGTTCTATGGTGGCTGAGATAGAAATGCACTTTATACAAAGTTAACGTTATTTACGTCCATGACAGTGACGATTGAGTTGCCAGAATCATGAGCATGCCAGATCCATTTTAGCGCTGATGCCTCTAGCGGCGAGAGTGTGTATCGCAGTTATCGCTGCAGTAACATACTACCTGAACTAACAGATTTTATTATGCTGTAAAAAAAAAAAAAAAAATTAAAAAACATGCGTGTTTGCTGTTTATTTGGCATGAATTTCTAGCATTTCTTGTAATTTATTGAAAATTACAAAAAGAGTATAAGTAGATGTAAAAAAAGAAAATGATATATTTCTAATACGAATCACTGAGTTGATGTGGTGACATTTCCCTCCCACTCCCCCCCATCCCCCCCACCCCTTTTGTCTTTCCACTGTTCCAAACCTACGAGCACTGTATCGATGTGATCACCGTATAAATATCGATTAAAGACTATAAAGAAGCGCTTCCACTGCTGGGCTTGGCTCTATTCAAACTGACAGTGGACACACCACATTCACATTCAATCCCCCCTCCCCCCCCCTTATTCACCATCTCACGATAAATACCTGGCTTGTGTGTAGCAAAAATTAAATCAAGTGTTCTGTATTCCTTTGCCAAGGAATATCGAGGCGTACGACACATCTCGGAAACCAAAAGGGCTCTGAATAACAGTTCTGAAGTTTGACCCGCACCACTGGATGCCCCGCCCCCCGCGGCCCAAAAAAGTGAATCTCGCTTTATTGCTTTAATCCTACACTGTTGAAAATAAAGGTTGTCCGATGGTTCTTTTAGCATTTTAGATTCTGCAAAGATCTTGCTATATGAAGCTTATATCGTAGGTTCTTCAGATTATTGTTTTGGATTCTCTTAAAGGGATAGTTTGCCCAAAAATGAAAATGCTGTCATTAATTATTCACCATTATGCTGTTTCAAACCCTGTAAGACTCTGGGTTCTACATCAGAACGCCGGCACGCTATTGGCCGACGCTGTTCATGTGAGCACAACGACGCATGTGTGTGATGCTGACGCAGGAGCTGGCCAATAATGAGGCGCCGTTCAGCCATAGAACCCGGAAGAGCTGCACTGTGTTTACTACATGAACAGCGCAGGAGACTGACATGGAAGAGAAGAAGTTGTTGAATAAATTCGTTATTTTAGGGGAGGTTTTTCGCACAAAAAGTATTCTTGACGCTTCATAACATTAAGGTTAAACCACTGGAGACGCATGGACTATTTTACTGATGTCTTTCCTACCTTTCTGAGCCTTGAAAGTGGTAATGTTTCCAGTGAGCTCTCAGATTTCATCAAAAATATCTTAATTTGTGTTCCGAAGATGATCGAAGGTCTTACAGGTTAGGAACGACACCAGGGTGAGGAATTAATGACAAAAGTTACACTTTTAGGTGAACTATCCATTTAAGAACAACAAGGGCTTAAAGCAATAGTTCACCCAAAAATGTAAATGTTATCATCATTAACTCAATGATGTTCCAAACCTGTGTGAGTTTCTTTCTCCTGTTGATCACAGAAGAGGATATTTTATGAATGTTGCTAGCTAGACAGTTGACGGCACCCACTGAGTATTTTTCTTTCCCACTATGGAAGTCAATGGGTCAAACTGTTTGATTACCAACAATCTTCAAAATGTCTTTTGTGTTCAGCAGAAGAAAGAAACTCATACAGGTTTGGAACAACTTGAAGGTAAATGATTTTTGGGTGAACTATCCCTTTAAAACGACACAGACTGTTTTGGTTTTGTTTCGTATCGAAACCTTTATTTTCAAGAGTTTAGTCCCATGACGTTTACCTCTGAGGTCTTGCTTGACATTCCACTATCTTTGATGACAACGCTACAGCTCTTCATGCATGTGACCGATCCGTCCACGAGCTCTGACAGGGTCCGAATATTGAAATCTGAATCAAATCCATCTGAACCAGTTGAAATAGAGCCAGGACTCGGGTCCGTTGTCCTGTTCAACGCATGCACATTATCCTGAACAAGCTAATATAAATATATATATATAATATATAAATATTTAAATGTTTTGTGATATACAGTATTATGCTCACGCCAGTTTATTTCAGTTGTTTTTGATTGTAAATGTGTTATTTTTACCAGATGTTCGGTGTTCTTGTTGTGCACAGCGATTTCTTTGGATCCACTAGTGTGAATGAATATTGATTGGTTGATGGCATCTATTTTTACTATAGGTAGTTTAGCCAAGACAAAGACCATTTTGCTTTTACTGCAGTTCATTTAAAGAACTAATTACCAAAGTTATTTATGTTACCCTGGATATGTGCAAACGGTCATTCTGAATGAATTAAAAAGAAACTCGAGGGTCTGTTATGTTGAACTGTAAAATCATTATTATTTTCTCCAGTTTCTACTCATGCCTTAAATGCACAAATTGGCAGCTATATGTTAACAAATCTTTTATCGAAGTTTTATCATTATTAATATTATTTGTACTCAAATTGAACTACAATGACTATCTGAAATCTGCATATTCACTACAATATAGTTTAAATTGACGTCAGCCTAGCCAGATGTTTAAAAATACTAATTTGATTGGACCATTTCTTATATATAATTATTTTGTGTTGCTTTATTACAGCATGGCTGCAATTTAGATACAATCCAAGACAACTATAAGAGAAATGAATAAACAAAATCCTGCTTTGTCTTGGCTTTGCTTCTTTGAGCGGCTGATTGCAGAACATCGCTCGCTTTGGGCTGTTCGGTGATTAAAACAGGTTTTGCAAATGTAATGCAATTAATTCTGGATCAGAACATTAGTTTTACATGGAAAATGGCTGAATCCCTCAGGCTTGTTTTTGATTCATTTGAAATGAAAACATTTTGTATGAACATTTGAAAGGGAATGCAGTGGAGAAGAAATGATTTTCAGATCTTTCACAAGTAGACTTTTTTTGTCTGTTTCGGGGTTTTATGGTCATATTGCCATGTAGTGTGTTCCTGTGTGTTTTTCAGTGTGTGTGTGTGTGTGTGTGTGTGTATGAGTGTGTGTGTACAGTGACGTACACACAGCAGATCTGGGACCACAGGCAAGGGTGGACGAGGGTCCTGTAAATATAGCAGAACTAGTTAGTGTTGAGGTGTTTATTTTTTGTGTCAGTGTAAGTTGAATATTTTAAAAAGATAAATAATGAGTATTCTCTATTGTGTTTCATGGTACATACAGAAAATAATGTAGTTTTATCTTACATTTCAAATGCTTTATCTCTATGGCTTCTGCAAAACTCCCATTCCATTTTATAGATTTGTCAGCACAAAATGCAATAAACGAATACCATTTTATTACGGATTATTTGATGGAGTCTTTATTCTGAGCAGGTGCTGCATGTTTTGGATGTCATTTATGTTACACACCTGATTATGATCATGAGGTCTTTAGTAGAGACTCAGATCTGAACTGGGAGCGTGATTTAAAGACACGAACTGTGAAACGCTGCAAATATTGAAACAAACATCTGGATTAACCAGTTGACTTCAGTATTGACTAGTAAACCATCTTGAATCCAGTTCCCTCTCATGTTCCTCTGATTCATTTCTCCGAGCCATTGAACTGTGTTCCAGTTTTCTGGTGTCAATCAATTCAAGTTGTCATACAAAAGTGAAGTTGGATTTTGGAGCAGAGACGGTAAGTTTTGAGATCTTTCTTAGTGAACTAAATACTGTATTCATATTCCAGTAATAGTGTTTTATTACATTAAAGTTGCCAACTTTTGTTTACCTTTAAACAACAAAGATGAATTTCGCATTTAATGTAAACCAGCAACAAATGATTTATCCACACTGATGGTGCACAATGCCAAACATTCACAGCGAATCCAAATCATTTGATTGTCACTAGTGAAAGTGTTAATTTCTGATATCATGAATGTAGTTGTTACCAGTAAGACATTTTAGATATCTGAAATTATATTGACAGCAGAAAAAACAAATGTAACATGTTGAAATACATTCAGATAAAGAATTAATATTTCAGAACTAGTGAAAATTGATTTCTTGGTATCAGGAATTTATATTTTTACTAAGAACTGTATTTCTGAAATGCAAAACTGGAATTTCAACTTACAGTAAGAAATTAATTCTTAACATCAACAATTGAATTTGAATGGCAGCCTATGGCGACAATTACAGATGTCAACAATAATAGTTTTTACTAGTTGAAATTTGATTCTTGATTTCAATGAGTTATCATTGTTGATATCAAGAATGCATATCCTGGGAATGAATACGAGTCAGAATGGCTTGGCATGTTTGGACCAATGAGGTTTCACTATGAGCTGGGTTTCCTAACGCCATGCTGCAGAAATAGACAACTGGGAAAATATCTGTCTCTCGTTGGTTAGGACGAGTCTGTGTTCAAAATAGAATACTAGCTTACTATACTTATTAATAAATTGCTCAATTATATTGCTTTATTTTTTTTTGTGTTGCCAACTTTTCAGCAATCAGAATAATCAACAAAAAAATATTTGTTGTTGATATGAGGAACAGATTTAACTTTTTTCACATAAACATTCATCAATGCACACATCAGTTGTGATAAACAGAACGTAAAAATTCACTTGACATGCGAGAACCAATGAGGTTCATTCTCGTGTTATGCAGCACGTTTGAGCTTCTCAAGAACCAATGAGGTTCATTCTCGTGTTACGCAGCACGTTAGAGCTTCTCAAGAACCAATGAAGTTCATTCTCGTGTTACGCAGCACGTTTGAGCTTCAGCGAGAACCAATGAGGTTCATTCTCGTGTTACGCAGCACGTTCGAGCTTCAGCGAGAACCAATGAGGTTCATTCTTCAGCGTTTGAGCTTCAGCAAGAACCAATGAGGTTCATTCTTGTGTTACGCAGCACGTTTGAGCTTCAGCAAGAACCAATGAGGTTCATTCTCGTGTTACGCAGCACGCTTGAGCTTCAGCAAGAACCAATGAGGTTCATTCTCGTGTTACGCAGCACGCTTGAGCTTCAGCAAGAACCAATGAGGTTCATTCTCGTGTTACGCAGCACGCGTTTGAGCTTCTCAAGAACCAATGAGGTTCATTCTCGTGTTACGCAGCACGCTTGAGCTTCTCAAGAACCAATGAGGTTCATTCTCGTGTTACGCGCAGCACGTTTGAGCTTCTCAAGAACCAATGAGGTTCATTCTCGTGTTACGCAGCACGCTTGAGCTTCTCAAGAACCAATGAGGTTCATTCTCGTCGTGTTACGCAGCACGTTTGAGCTTCTCAAGAACCAATGAGGTTCATTCTCGTGTTACGCAGCACGTTTGAGCTTCAGCAAGAACCAATGAGGTTCATTCTCGTGTTACGCAGCACGTTTGAGCTTCTCAAGAACCAATGAGGTTCATTCTCGTGTTACGCAGCACGCTTGAGCTTCTCAAGAACCAATGAGGTTCATTCTCGTGTTACGCAGCACGCTTGAGCTTCAGCAAGAACCAATGAGGTTCATTCTCGTGTTACGCAGCACGCTTGAGCTTCTCAAGAACCAATGAGGTTCATTCTCCTGTTACGCAGCACGTTTGAGCTTCTCAAGAACCAATGAGGTTCATTCCCGTGTTACGCAGCACGTTTGAGCTTCTCAAGAACCAATGAGGTTCATTCTCGTGTTACGCAGCACGTTTGAGCTTCTCCAGAACCACTGAGGTTCATTCTCGTGTTACGCAGCACGCTTGAGCTTCTCAAGAACCAATGAGGTTCATTCTCGTGTTACGCAGCACGTTTTGAGCTTCTCAAGAACCAATGAGGTTCATTCTCGTGTTACGCAGCACGCTTGAGCTTCTCAAGAACCAATGAGGTTCATTCTCGTGGTTACAGCACGCTTGAGCTTCTCAAGAACCAATGAGGTTCATTCTCGTGTTACGCAGCACGCTTGAGCTTCTCAAGAACCAATGAGGTTCATTCTCGTGTTACGCAGCACGCTTGAGCTTCTCAAGAACCAATGAGGTTCATTCTCGTGTTACGCAGCACGCTTGAGCTTCAGCAAGAACCAATGAGGTTCATTCTCGTGTTACGCAGCACGCTTGAGCTTCTCAAGAACCAATGAGGTTCATTCTCGTGTTACGCAGCACGCTTGAGCTTCTCAAGAACCAATGAGGTTCATTCTCGTGTTACGCGCAGCACGTTTGAGCTTCAGCAAGAACCAATGAGGTTCATTCTCGTGTTACGCAGCACGTTTGAGCTTCTCAAGAACCAATGAGGTTCATTCTCGTGTTACGCAGCACGTTTGAGCTTCAGCAAGAACCAATGAGGTTCATTCCGTGTTACGCAGCACGTTTGAGCTTCTCAAGAACCAATGAGGTTCATTCTCGTGTTACGCAGCACGTTTGAGCTTCTCAAGAAACAATGAGGTTCATTCTCGTGTTACGCAGCACATTTGAGCTTCTCCAGAACCAATGAGGTTCATTCTCGTGTTACGCAGCACGTTTGAGCTTCAGCAAGAACCAATGAGGTTCATTCACACTACGCAATGTTCTATGAATTCGCTGACTGCCCAAAATCTACAGACACTGATTTTCATCAATTAACACTGATGCCTTCAGACTACAAATTGGGGCAAAAGTTGTGTATTTCAGCCTTTATAGTTAAGAAACGATGAAAAGCTGTCGAACAAACTGAAGAGAATCAAGGATTTTTGTATCTAAAAGTGAATTTATTAATTCAGAAGTTGGCTGGTATATACAATGCACAAATTCCATATAAAACAACAGAAATGTCCATCTATTGATGCATTACACAATCATGCTCTGTAAAGGTTTCATCTAACACAGAGTAAAAAGAAAAACAACCGTAAAACCAGAAAACGTCACACAATGTGTTTGTGTTTTTATCACAAATGACACGAACAAAAAAATAATTTATGATGATTCAGAGCAACGCCGACTTCGATTCTTATCAAATTTATTAATTTCAGTAATGGCGGGAATAATGAGACATGGACGATGGATCCATGCTCTGGCCCATTCCCTGTGATGGCCGCTGCCCTTGACCCGCAGATCCCATATTCACCAAGTGGTTAATGGGGCCGCTCTGGATGAGCGTATCCAAGGCCTTCTGCACGCTGGGGTTGTCGAAGTTGATCCCAGTGCCGGCAGTAACAGCCGGCCTCTGAGGGCCTCCAGGCCCCGGCATACGAGCTCCAGGGGGCCTCAGGGTCGGCCGAGGGCTCATCATGCTCTGTGGCTGGACAGCGGCTATTTTGGGCATGCCAGCGGCGTGAGAAGACTGGAGCCCAGCGGTTTGAGGGCCGAGGCTGGAGGTGTAACCCTGCGTTTGGGGTGCCGGAGCGGGGTTGGACACTGAAGTTGTGCCGCTGCCGCTGTTGAAGATGCTGAGGATTTTAGCCTGAAGCTCTTGCTGTTGGCTGGTGGCGACGGGGGCAGGGGCGGATGCAGGGGTCAGATGGGCGGAATGCAGGGACAGGCTGGAGTATGTGGGTTGAGCTGGCGCAGATAGAGCCTGTGTCGTCTGAGAGGGCTCATGGGTCACAGGTGGAGGGTGTGATCCTTGAGAGACCAAAAAACAGTGTATGGTGAGACTTGATTGGTAAAGTCGCAATTGAAGTAATAATTCTGAACAGTAAAAAGCCTTCACGTGCTTGTAGAACTTAATTTTCTCAGATCCATGACTTGTACCACCTGACCACTGCAAAGGGATAGTTTACCCAAAAAAGAAAATTCTGTCATTAATTGACCGTTCGCAAAGACCCGCTTCTCTTTAGTTACTGTTGCTATGTGCGACAAGTCACGCTCACGCCACACGTTCACATGCAGTGAAAAAAAACACATCACAGAGCAAAGAGGACACTGACAACGCACTGACAGACAGGACAGAGCAGGTTAATTTTAATATGAAAAAGTCTCAACTATAAAATTGTCTGTTTTTTTTTTTTTTTTTTTTTTTTTTTTTAGAAATGTAAACAAATACCGTTTTGTGGCTCTTTAATGTATGGTGACAGGTCACTGTAGCGCCTCAGTTAAAGCTGCTCGTGAACCGATCATCTCTTCCTTCTAGTTCATTTATAGTATCAAATAAACATGAATGAACTTAAGAAGGAATGTTGTTTCAACCGCGGAAAGACGTCAGTCAGTACACACCGTTCTTCAAATTCAAGTCCACTGACTTTAATCTACGAACTCTCTTGACTTTGTCGGACAAAAATGGCGGATTCGGCAGATCACCTGTCAAACTCCCGGCGAAGGGTGAATTAATCACCCTCATGTCGTTCCAAACCCATAAGACTTTTGTTCATCTTCGGAACACGAATGAAGATCTTTTTGATGAAATCTGAGAGCTTTCTGTCCCTCCATTGACAGCTACTCAACTACCACTTTGACACTTCAAAAAGTTCATAAAGCGATCGTAAAACTAATCCATATGAATGGAGCAGGTTTAGTCCAAATTTTCTGAAGAGACTCAATCACTTTATGAGGAACAGATTTAACTTTTTTCACATAAACATTCATCAATGCACACATCAGTTGTGATAAACAGAACGTAAAAATTCACTTGACATGCGAGAACCAATGAGGTTCATTCTCGTGTTACGCATCACGTTTGAGCTTCTCAAGAACCAATGAGGTTCATTCTCGTATTACGCAGCACGTTTGAGCTTCAGCAAGAACCAATGAGGTTCATTCTCGTGTTACGCAGTACGTTTGAACTTCTCAAGAACCAATGAGGTTCATTCTCGTGTTACGCAGCACGTTTGAGCTTCAGCAAGAACCAATGAGGTTCATTCTCGTGTTACGCATCACGTTTGAGCTTCTCAAGAACCAATGAGGTCCATTCTCGTGTTACGCATCACGTTTGAGCTTCTCAAGAACCAATGAGGTCCATTCTCGTGTTACGCAGCACGTTTGAGCTTCTCAAGAACCAATGAGGTTCATTCTCGTGTTACGCAGCACGTTTGAGCTTCTCAAGAACCAATGAGGTTCATTCTCGTGTTACGCAGCACGTTTGAGCTTCAGCGAGAACCAATGAGGTTTGTTCTCAACAGTAAAGTAGGTTCGGTTGAGCTTTTTATGTTCACTGATCAATTTTTTTTTTTTTTTAATAAAAGCCTAAAACCTTCAATCTGTTCATCAAAAAGATCTTCATTTGTGTTATGAAAATGAAAAAGGCTTATGGGTTTGGAATGACATGAGGGGGAGTAATTAATCACCCAAAAATGAATTGAGTCAACTAACCCTTTAAGGTGTTCGACTTGAAGTTGCACTGTACAGACCAATCAGCAAAGTACCGCGAGTAAAGCATACAGATTTATTTACGGTAATTAAGACATGGCGTGAAAGTCAAACTAATGAAGAAGTTACCTGCATCAGCAGTGCTTCTGACAAGACGATCACGTTTGTCTCTCAGATAGTCGATTAGCCTGGCCAACTCATCTGGAGTCATAAACCTGAGAGATGCAAAGACAATCTATCATATTTCACACCAACACTAGTAAAATTTCAAGACTCTCCAAACAAAAAAAAAACCAAAAAAACAAGACAATATACATGTTATTGGAGTTAACTTTAATGAAAACAAATGGAATGTGAGTAAAATTAATATAATATTTGTGTGTAAAACAAAGCCTGTGGTAAACATAACTTGATACTTTGATGTTAAATACACATACCCATAGAGAAAATGCAAATTCTGAAGCAGTTTTGAAAACATGCATTTCTAATAAGTAACTAGGATAAGTCAGTTTGGGACTGGGGGTGTGTGCAGTGGACATTGTAGAACAAAATGTGAAAAGAAATCTTCATGTTATGTTTATTAAACCCCATAGGAAAATCTCAAAGGAACCAGTAGCAAATTATGTTTGCTGACATCATACCTGCACCACTCTATGTACACTATCATTACCAGTTTGCAGTGAACCATCATATCAGAATGCTTTCTGAAGGATCATGTGATAATGAAGACTGGAGTAATGATGCTGAAAATTCAGCTTTGATCACAGGAATAAATTACATTCAAAAATACATTAAAATAGAATGTATTTATTTTTTTAAATGACTTATCCCTCTTTTGATTAAATAAGCACAGCCTTGGTGAGCTGAAAAGACTTCTTTCAAAGAGATTTAAACTCAAACTTTTGAACGGTAGCGTTTGTTGACGTACCTGCCCTCCGAGAGCAGTGTGACGGCAGTTAGGAGGGAGGCGGGATGGCCCTCTCTGTCAAGTTCTCTCATCAGCACATCATCGGCCATCTTGGCCGCTTTCCTCGCAATCTCGTCCCTTTCTTTAGTGCGGTGTTCAGCTTTAAAGGATTCAAAGTTGTGGGCCACCAGCACCATGGCATCCTGCATGGGCATATTCCTGTGCTCTGCAAAAAGAGAAAGGGGTAAAACATTCATTATAACTTAAATGGATTGTAGTCAGAGTGAAGTGCAGTACGAGCATCCACAATATCATATAGTGTTTTGCTAGTATTTTTGGCTCAAAAAAGGCTCAAGAATATACTTTGGTCACATTGGATTTTTCAGCTTAACGCTGATATGCAAGTAAATCGCCATCGATTATCAAACTCTTTGAGAAAGGATACACACCTTGCGGGGTCCCAAAGAGGATGTTGACCGTACAGGAACGATGCACTTGGTGCTGCTGGGTGATGATAATGGCAAAGGGAGTACGAGCCCGACTTACATCCTCCAGAGCTTGGGTCAAGGACACTTCAGTGTTCAGGAAGATGAGGTCCACCACCATACCCAGATCCCGAACCTTCCTGCCCACTGTCTCAGCATATTCCCTGCACAGGAGCAAAAAGCAGAAAGTGTAACTGTGTATCTAGGAAATAAATTTCTTGTTTATAAGCTTTAATCAGTCTTTATGAGCATAGTCGCAGGACTCACTTTTGCAGCTTGTTGACAACGATGACGGAACAATCCACTGGTCTCTCAGCATCATAGCGCCTCTGCAGCTCTTCATAATATTGACGGTAAAGTTCGTTCCTGCGGCGCTCTTCAGGACGCACGCGCTCGTCTGTAAATTCAGAACACTTAGCAAGCCTCACAGAAGGAGCAAAGAAAGTTGCACAAACTTCTCCTGTAACAAAACTGTGCTCCACCATAAACTGACCCAACTGAATTACCAATGCTGCTAACAGTGACTGTTACTGCCGCAAATAAAACACTACTTAGGAGAACCACCAAGATCATGCCTGTATTAAATCACAAAAATAAAGAATATTGTATATATTTACACATTTAAGCATCTTACAGACTTTTGCATTGTGATATTTTCACAATGTCAGTCCAAATCCGATTATTTGTTTATCTGAATGGAATCTGATCTAAATTATTGACTGTCCACACTGTGTATCGCATCTGTTCAGATCCGATTTGTGTCCGGTGGCACTTCTTTGCCCCCCTGGAATATCTGCATTTATTTCTATTGTAATGATGTTGTGTTGGTAGGCAGGTACAACAACAGCAAGGAGGGGTTTGCAATAGATGTCGTCTTATTTGCAACACTACAACATCATCTTAGGCAGCGGCAGAAACCTAGGAGGCTGGTGTGTGGTGGCCTTATTCAGTGCTGTCGTCTCCGGTCTCAAAACAGGTCTTGTAATTTTCTGTTTGTCCGGCAATTTGCAACAACACAACCTTGTTTCTGCAGTGACATCTCACGCCACGTAAAAGTCAGACGTTGTTATAGGAAACAAGCTGAAAGTCACAAACCACGCAAAAAGCTTTATTTCAGAATGATTGTAAACATCAAACCAACCCTCTGACTCTCTCCTGCCATTCCAGGGTTCTCTGAAGCGCTCTGGATATGGCTCCTCTTTCTTCCGATAGTAGTCGTAATCTCCACGGTAATACCGATCATAACCTTCCTCTCTGCTGAAACACAGTAACCGTTTAAATGATGTGATGTCACCTGAAAGCAAAAGTGACTTAAATGCAAAACTACAAAAGAAACCAAATGCATTGCGTGCACACCTGTAGGAGGGATCTTTCTCCCTGCTCTCTGACCCCCTGTAGCGGTCTTCAGCTGGGGCTCTAGATTCATGCTCACGAGGTGGCCCGGCACGCGGCTCACGGCTATCCCCCCTCATCTCTCGACTCTCACGGTGGTCTCGAGAATCTCGCCCATGCACCGGGGACCGAGAACGTGGACGGGGCTCTCGACTGTCCCCGTATGCGCTGGATGGCCTGAACAGACAAAATACACTTAGTCAACTAAAAACTTTACCTCCAAAACAGCTCTACTAGACAACTCAACGAGACGAATTTTACCAGCGAGTACTTAAAAACTGTTACAAGATGTTAGTCAAATGGTTAACACAAAGAACAATTCTACCAGAAAATCTCATTCATTTAAACGCTTTCAGAGTTTTGCGACAGTCAGTCACTGTTGTGAGAGAGCACAGAAATGAGAGGGTGGTGCCATTAATGCTATACTCCGCAAAATTCACTTCATTTCGCTTAAAAAGGCTCTGTTGCAAACTCTGAATAAAGCTCTCTCCAAAAACGAACAATGGCAAACATCAACTTTTTGAGGTTACCATTAGTATCCTTTAGTTCCATTGAGTTTCCAAGTCAAATTTATGTGACATAAGCAGCAGGATTCACATGATAATAATAATAATGCTTTTTTATTTGATGAGAATAATAATAATAATAATAATAATAATGACTTTAAAAATCAATTTTAGGGCTTTTAAATTTAGGAAGGATAAACCAACGCAACGAACCGCACTCTGTTCCATGCCAGTGCAATAACAATTAAGTTATTTTCTTTTAAAATTGAGGTGGCGATGAAGAATGGACTGAAAAGACAAACACCAACCTCCAAATATAAAGATTTAAAAATATCCAACAATTGAATGAACGACTGAAATTGCTTAAATTGGTTTTAATTGTTTCCATCCCATTCTGAACACATGAAATAATTAGGAATGTGAAAATGTTTTAAGGAAGCAGCGATTGCCAGTTGACGATTTTGAAAAGTGCATAGTAAGTGAACAGTAAGTAACACACCGTTTAGACAAAGACACACCAAGGGAAACGCACTCAAATTACCCCTTCAACTTTATTTCAGTTAATTCTGATACAACTAAAAGTGAAGAAAAAAAAGGAAAAAGAAGCACAAACTAAAAATCGAAGAACCACGAGAAATATTGATCGAACTGATTTTGCGTAGCCGACAACGATATTGATGAATTCCATTGTGCAGGGAAAAACGTTTACCAAAATTCTCGATAGATGTCGTCTTCATTAGCAAAAATCCCAACGATACTTTACCTGCGTGGAGGGCTTGACCTGGATTTATTCTGTCGTCTCTCCGCTGCCATATTTACATCTGAAAATAAACCAATCCAAACGTTCAACATGACAAAAGACGCAAATATTTTAGAGCCAAACGAGTTTTTGTTGTTTGTTTTACTGAGAGGTGAACATTTAACATTCTGTTGCGTCTAAATTAAGCATTTCCAAAGTTTCAATAGTAGTTGAAAGTAAATACTACAATGTGGGGAAAAAAAAAAAGCAGTAAAGGATCTAGGGAACCTGTGCGCCATTTGTACGTCAGCATTTGAGATTTCCCAACACCTCCCGAATTAGACTTTCTAGACCACCAACAATAACTGGAACTTTCCACAAATAGTGTGCAATTGGCCATTGAACTAAAAATAAATCAAACTATTGTCATCAAAATTACAAAACTATTGTATGATTATAAATACAGACCAAAAAAAAAAAAAAACTAACAAGATACAATTCATTTCAAAAAGTCAATGTAATCCATTTGTGAAAAGTGCCAGTTGGATCTATAGCTTTTATTTATACCTTCACATAAACACAAACTCAGAAACAAAATGGTGATAGTAGAGATTAAATTTACATCTTTGAAGTTAAAGTTAGGCTTTATTAGATTCACCACATTGCAGTTATTACAGTAAAATTAGAATCATACAATTAACTGGTTCTAAGTTTTATATCTCTAAAGTTAAAATTTAACAACTGCTCAAATTACTCCAGTGTTTAAATACTAAATCAGACCTTACCTAGTTTATAACCTCTATAAATTCGACCGTTATGTCCGGCTTTAGCAGCCTCGGCATCCTCCACTCGCTCAAACTGCACAAATCCGTACCCACGAAACAGGGACAAAGCTGAAAAAAGGAACAATCATTTCGTTTTACGAAAAAAAGGCGTTTGTTGGTGGATTTTTGGCCTAAGCTTCCCTTGCTTTCTGAAAAGCGCAACTAAAGAGCGGTGGATAAAACAAATTAAAACTGCAGCGAACACTAAAATACTATTTTTCCGAAACGTCTAAATAAGTCGTTGAATTTATACGCTACTAACCCTGTATTTTCCCATATGGCCTGAACAGATCCTCCATGTCCTTCTTCGCCATGTGTGCCGTGGGCAAATTTCCAACAAAAATCCGTCGCTCCAGGTCACGAGGGTCATTGCTGTTGGTGGTGTACGAGGGTGGCGTACTACTCCGACTTCTTCTGTGCGACATGCCTCTATGAGCTTTAGGTTCAACGGCCCGTTTTCAAGGAACGCTTGCAGTTGATTTTAGATACAAGAATATTTGATTAGCTATATTTCCCCCAAGGTCTTGAATTTGACGATGCATCATTCGACATGTAAGAAAAGAGAGATTCCAAAGGTAAAATGTCTGGGCAAAGTAACAAAACACTGCAGAAGTCTTTGAAAGCCAACATGAAATCAAAATTAACCAGATTTACTTTAATACACATTCAGATCTGAATGAGTAATCATTCAATCTACTTTTTCTAATCTAAACGTTGACTTTAAAAGACAAACTTGAGAACCTTCACAACAGGTAGAATTAGTAAGCACAGTTTAAATCATACGCAGTGTTTTGCTGCCTGATCAAGTGACATTAAAAACACGGTTATTCACAAAATAAAACGCTGTCTTAGTGAGGCCTTGATCGCAGGAGGGCTAGGATTTTCCAGCTCGCTTCATGTCCGCAACATTCTCATGCAAACACGCAGCTCAAATCTTTTAAATGAAACGTTCCTCAAGTATTTGATGAAAGATTGTGGGTGAAGACGAAAGGAAAACCTGTTGGATGAATCGACCACAAACGTGTTTCCACGGATCACGCGACGGAAAATACCGTGTCGCTGAAGACAACCACAAATCTTCAAACGTGCCAACCAAGTAGACCATTAAAAGTTCAGGGGATAAACATAAAATGCTCCCCAAAAAATGTCTTGCAGGTTGTTCAAAGTTTGAAAAATCGCTAATGTTGGTGTCCAGAACATGGAGGCGATGCTTGAAGAAAATGATGAATAGAATCGTCAAGCAGTTTCTTGGCCCACTCGTTGTGCATGTTTTCAACATAGCAGTTGGAAGTAAAGAGCTCACGGATGCTGTAGTCTTTGTGGTCCGCTTCGGCATTCTCATCTGTGACGTTTTGCAAAGCATAAACCATATTCTTTTTCCAGAGCTGCGCAACACCTTACCAGACAAATGCTGGCCGTTCCACCTTAAACGATTATTTTTCCAGTTGACTCTACCTCAAGAATATCAAAGTCTGAAAAAGCCAACAATGGAGAGTGAAAAACAGTGTTAATTCAGATTGATGATCAATCAAGATATTATACAACGTACTGAAACTGTACTGTTAAAATGAGATTAAACAGGAAGCGTAATTATGACTGGTCTATGCAAGGAAATCCATGATAGCATTTCTTGTGTATAATAAATTAAGACGTCAGAGTGAGTTAAAATTAATCCAGTTATAATATATTTCAGCATTATAAAATTATCAACAGTTTAAATTTAGGGTTCAATTCTCACTATTAACTAGTTGCTTATTAGCGTGCATATGACTAGCATATTGGCTGTTTATTAATACTTATAAAGCACATATTAATGCCTTATTCTGCTTGACCATATTCTACACAAACTACCTTACTATCCATGTAGAAGCAGTAATTATGAGTTTACTGAGGCAAAGGTTATAGTTAATAGTGAGAATTAGCCCCTAATATAAAGTATGACCAAATTATCAAATCAGAACATTTACGTTTTAGTGTTAGATTTCCACGTTTTGGTGAAAAGGCGTTCATTATACTCAAACGGGAGTAATATTAAAAAGTTACACTTAGGATTCAGGACTTTATTTCAATCTTTAATACGTTAATATTTATATTTTCAAAAAGTACAGCCAGAAAACAATCCGGTTACTGCTGTCTCACATTGAGCAAAGTATCAAAGCAATCTGCTATGGTAAAGTTATCGTGTAATTTTGGTACTGTGTTACACTGCCCATCATCCTACATTGTCATATTTGCAGGACTTTTTAATCACTCAAAAGGCAGAGTCAAAAGAAAACGGGCAACAGGTGAAATGGTCGGCGCGAAGCCTCGTCAGCGCCACAACAACCCGTCGGCCATTTTGTGACCGTGCAGTGACGTCAGTCGAAATCAAACCGCGTAAAAGATTGCGCAAATATCACTGCAAATGATAGGACCCGCGTGTTCCCCGAGAAACAAAAAAATACGCACATTGTGCATATTCTGTCCACATAAAGGCTGCAGGGAAAACCGCGCACACTTCAAGTAGTGTGGTAATCGAACAGACGCCATGTTGCTCCATAAATCCGCACAGTTGATGCTCCGCTGCTCTGAAATTCGAGTTTATTTACTCATCGCGTTCGAGATGAACGATTCCAACATCGTGTCCTTATCAAAACTAGCTTTACGGCTTTCAACAATACAAAAGAACAATTGATGCTTTGACAAGTAGGTCAGCTAGCAAACTAGCTTGCATTTCATTAACAATGGATGCAGTTGGAGCTCCAGAAATTCACATTCCTGAGAAGGGTTTTGTCGGATCAAATCCTTACCGTTACCATGTGAACCTGGAAAATATCCGGCGATCTTCCTGCGGCGTCCCGTTTGTGCTGATAATCACAGTGAATGTTCCGCTGCAAAACTGCCGCAGCCTTGCGGTGATCCTGTGCGGAACTGCGAATCGCTTAGAGACGGTGTTGATGGCGCGGTTTTCAAAATAAAAGTACCAGCGCTAAAGTTCCTTTGTGATTGAGGTACAAATAATCATATCTTTAATTTCCGTTTGGACATACTTACAAATGGGGGAAAAAGAGAAAAAAAATAGGAAGTACGTGGTATCTTTCATATATTAGAAAATTAAAATAAATCTGTTTATCGTATATTTGCATACATCCACAAAACAATGTATGTGTATTAAAAAAATTACAAAAAGTATCTTATGCTTACCAAAGCTGCATTTATTTAATAAAAAAAAAACAAAAAACAAACAGTAATATTGTGAAACACTATTACAATTTAAAATGACTGTTTTGTATTTGAATATACTGTAAAGTGTAATTTATTCCTGTGATCAAAGCTGAATTTATCATCATTACTCCAGTCTTCAGTGTCACATGATCCTTCACTAATCATTCTCATATGAGGATTTACTGCTCAAAACATTTCTGATTATTATCAATGTTAAAAACAGTTGTTTACATTTTTCCAGGCTTTTTAGATGAATGGAAAGTTCAGCATTTATTTGAAATAGAATCTTTTGTAACATATAAATGTCTTTACTAACACTTTTGATCAATTTAATGCATCCTTGCTGAATAAAAGTATTAACTTCTTTAACCAAACTTTTGAACAGTAGTGTATAATGTTACCAAAGCTTTCTATTTCAGGTAAAGGATGTTCTTTTGAACTCTATTCATCAAAGAATCCTGAAAATGTTTTCAACATTAATAATAATAATAATAATAAATGTTTCTTAAGCCACAAATCAGCATATTAGAAAGATTTCTGAAGGATCGTGTCACACTGAAAGTGAACTGAAAATTCAGCTTTGCCATCACAGAAATAAATTACATTTTAAAATATATTCAAACAGAAAACAACTATTTTCAATTGTAATAAAATTTCACAATATTCGTTGTTTTTTTTTGTTTTTTTGGACTTTAAATAAATGCAGCCTCTGTGAGTAGAAGATATTTATTTTAAAAACATTAAAAAGAAAAATCTTACCGATACCAAACAGGTTATGGTTTCTTTGTGTGTGTTTTAGTGTACACTTTTATTTTGAAACAGTGGGCGAAGACCCTCACGTGACTTCATCACGGGGAAGTTGCAGTCACGTGAATGTTTGGTCTTCTACTTAAACACTTCACTAGCCGGTTAACATTTATGTTCCCGCACCTGCAATGGTAAGAGTAGTAAAATAATAACATTATTGATTATTTTAAGCTGTCCTTTGTTAAATGGCTCGTTCCTCGTTGTGATTTCCACCGTCATGTAGGATAAACACTTAATTTCCTGGTTAGTTGCATAAGAGGTTATACAGCTTCTCTTTGGTTTTGGTGACACTTTTGCTTCAGACTGTTATAATTGTTGCTGTTTCATCTGTTGGAAGGTTGAGGAAGTGTTCCTGTGTTTCAGATGCATCTTGTGTTGGTGTGTTTGCTGCTGGGGGTGCTGGAGGTTTCTGGGGCTCCAGATGCAGATGAAATCAAATATCTGCCTGGACTTTCAAAACAGCCCAGCTTCAGGCATTATTCTGGATACTTCAGTGTGGCAGACAACAAGCACCTCCACTACTGGTCAGGACTGGCTGACTTTCACTTTCATTTTAAATGAACCTAAGAATTGTTTTTAAAAAATGTGCCATATGCAAGTGTCCAGCATTAATGTGTTCTGTTCCTCTTGATCAGGTTTGTTGAGTCCCAGAAAGATCCGGCCAGTAGTCCGGTTGTCCTGTGGCTTAACGGAGGACCAGGATGCAGCTCCATGGATGGTTTGCTCACAGAGCACGGACCTTTTCTGGTGAGATTCACAGCACTTTATTATATAACCATACTGTTTAAAAGACAAATGGTTTGTATAATATAATATAATATGCATTATTTTTACAGATCCAAGATGATGGTGCAACTCTTGAATATAATCCTTATTCTTGGAACAAGGTATGGGATCTGTCTTTTATTTATTTTAGTTAAATATATATCAGCATTACCAAATGAGAAACTGCTATCGTGTGAAATGAGGAAGTCATGGGGCCAGTTTTCACCTTAAGCAGCATTTTCTGTATCTGGACTATGACGCGACCTTCAGCCAGTCACATGCCCTTACGCTCATATATTCTTGGCTACAGTAAACTGGCTTTACTGCACTAAATAAGGGGTGTGCTAACAAACTCATTATTTAAAAATCACTGAAATTCATAAAAAGAGATGTTTCAGATGTTCATCCAAACAACGAAACGACGCCTTGTCGTTTCTTTTTATGCGGTCCAGTGAATTATGTTTCTTTTTTTTAAATAAAGAGTTGGTTTGAACATTTTATAACCTGGATGTTTTGGAAAGGCATGAGTGTGTGTATATATGGATAAATAAGGGGTGTTTTTCCAGATTGCAAATGTCTTATACCTGGAGTCACCAGCAGGTGTCGGCTTCTCCTATGCGGATGACAAGAAGTACACAACCAATGACACAGAGGTATGATTCAAGTCATATTGCCTTTAGAGAAACCATAAATAATAATAGATTCAGCCAAATGTGTAGGCATTTCTATTTTAAATGTAGTAAATATTATCTATAGTATCTATCTTTAATGTGTTTACTTAGTGCTTACTTAAATCATAAAATGCACTAATGGTATACATTGCATAGTGCAGATAGTGTGTAAAGGCATAGTTCGCCAAAAATGAAATTTACTCGCCCTCAAGCCATCCTAGGTGTATGACTTTTTTTTTTTTTTTTTTTTTTTTTATGTTTTTTTTTTTCAGACGACTACAGTCAGAGTTATATATATAAAATGTTCAAGCTTTATAATTGCAACTCAAAAAAGTGCATCCATCCATTATGAAAGTAATCCACATGGCTCCAGGGGTTAATAAATGCCTTCTGAAGTGAATCGCTGGGTTTGTGTAAGAAAAATATCTTACACAAATGCATGGCTTCGCTTCAGAAGGCCTTCATTCACCCCTGGAGCCGTGTGGATTACCATTATAACTCTTGGATTAGCCAGGACATTATTTTTTTATATATATACAACTCTGATTGTATTCGTCTGAGAGAAGAATGTCATATCAGGGTTTTTCCTGCATTTAAATTTCTTTTCAATGAATTTGTCCCACCAAAGCCTTATTTGATCAGTTATTGTGATTTTTGAGTGATGTAGAATAGATGTCTTCAGAATAAGCACTGTCTTAGCTCTTTCCATATTTAACATATTAAATCAAAAGTTTGGAAGACCGAATCCATGTTGCACGTGGCGCATTCTGACAATTTTTTTTTTTCCCTTGAATTACCGCTGGGTGTAAATTGCGGTCAAAAAACGCTGACTCTTCTCTGACCAGCTGACAAACCATACTTTCAATAAACGGGAAACAAATTCTATCCAGTTATGAAGTGTTTTGTTTGTTTGTTTTTGTTTTTCCTGTGTGTTGACAAATCTTTTGCGACGTTCACAAACGGGATTCGCACACAACGCGCCTGGTTTTTCCTGGGTCAAAAATGGTCTTCGGTGGTGGCTGACAGACATGGTCATCCACACACACAGTAAAAAGTACCCTACCCACGTGATCTGCGAGCGTATACTGCATTTATTGTACACTCACCTAAAGGATTATTAGGAACACCTGTTTAATTTCTCATTAATGCAATTATCTAATCAACCAATCGCATGGCAGTTGCTTCAATGCATTTAGGGCTGTGGTCCTGGTCAAGACAATCTCCTGAACTCCAAACTGAATGTCAGAATGGGAAAGAAAGGTGATTTAAGCCATTTTGAGCGTGGCATGGTTGTTGCTGCCAGACGGGCCGGTCTGAATATTTCACAATCTGCTCAGTTACTGGGATTTTCACACACAACCATTTCTAGGGTTTACAAAGAATGGTGTGAAAAGAGAAAAACATCCAGTATGCGGCAGTCCTGTGGGCGAAAATGCCTTGTTGATGCTAGAGGTCAGAGGAGAATGGGCCGACTGATTCAAGCTGATAGAAGAGCAACTTTGACTGAAATAACCACTCGTTACAACCGAGGTATGCAGCAAAGCATTTGTGAAGCCACAACACGCACAACCTTGAGGCGGATGGGTTACAACAGCAGAAGACCCCACTGGGTACCACTCATCTCCACTACAAATGGGGAAAAAGAGGCTACAATTTGCACAAGCTCACCAAAATTGGACCGTTGAAGACTGGAAAAATGTTGCCTGGTCTGAGTCTCGATTTCTGTTGAGACATTCAGATGGTAGAGTCAGAATTTGGCGTAAACGGAATGAGAACATGGATCCATTATGCCTTGTTACCACTGTGCAGGCAGGTGGTGGTGGTGTAATGGTGTGGGGGATGTTTTCTTGGCACACTTTAGGCCCCTTAGTGCCAACTGGGCATCGGTTAAATACCACGGCCTAACTGAACATTGTTTCTGACCATGTCCATCCCTTTATGACCACCATGTACCCATTCTCTGATGGCTACTTCCAGCAGGATAATGCACCATGTCACAAAGCTTGAATCATTTCAAATTGGTTTCTTGAACATGACAATGAGTTCACTGTACTAAAATGGCCCCACAGTCACCAGATCTCAACCCAATAGAGCATCTTTGGGATGTGGTGGAAAGGAGCCGTGCCCTGGATGTGCATCCCACAAATCTCCATCAACTGCAAGATGCTATCCTATCAATATGAGCCAACATTTCTAAAGAATACTTTCAGCACCTTGTTGAATCAATGCCACGTAGAATTAAGGCAGTTCTGAAGGCGAAAGGGGGTCAAACACAGTATTAGTATGGTGTTCCTAATAATCCTTTAGGTGAGTGTATACTGTCAATACGTTTAAATTAAATGCAAAAATGTTTGCTTATTTTGATTTCTCATTATGTACGATCAATTAATGTTTGTTTCTTTTGTTCCTCATTTTTTTTTTTACACTATTTACAGAATTGTTTTGGTGTATAATCATATCAATATTTAAAAAGTAGCATTCATTTCTGCCATATATAATTTAATAAAATGATCAGCTAGCTAACAACAACTTTGTTCTGTTTTCACGTCACTCCAGTCTAAATGCTTTTAGGCTATTTATTTTACAACACATTGTCAATATAAGTAAACCGAAAATACTGTGTCTTAAGACTAATTCTTACTATCCACTCTTGCTAAATTGTGCAAGCACATTTTGTTCTCATTTCAGAGGTGTTCTGAGTAAATGATTAAACTGATTTGTGAGTTCAGTGTTGGACAGGTCAGTCGTTAAAATGATTCGGTTCAAAGGAGTCATTGGGTTGCGACTCGGACATTAGCAGGCACGTTGTGTGCGACTCCCGTCTGTGAACATAACTTCATAACTGGATAGAATTTGATTCCCGTTTATTGAAAGTATGGTTTATGTCAGCTGGTCAGAGAAGAGTCAGCGTTTTTTGACCGCAATTCACACCCAGCGGTAATTCAAGGAAAAAATTGTCCGAATGCGCCACGTGCAACATGGATTCGGTCTTCCAAACTTTTGATTTTGATTAATATGTTAAATATGGAAAGAGCTAAGACAGTGTTTATTCTGAAGACATCTATTCTACATCACTCAAAATCACAATAACTGATCAAATAAGGCTTTGGTGGGACAAAAATTCATTGAAAAAATTTAAATGCAGGAAAAACCCTGATATGACATTTCTTCTCTCAGACGAATACAATCGGAGTTGTATATAAGTCACTTCAGAAGGCATCTATTAACCCCTGGAGCCATGTGGATTACTTTTTATAATGGATGGATGCACTTTTTTGAGTTGCCATTATAAAGCTTGGACATTTTATATATAACTCTGACTGTATTCGTCTGAAAGAAGGGGGAAAAAAAAAAAAAAATCATACACCTAGGATGGCTTGAGGGTGTGTAAATCATGGGGTAATTTTTAATTTTTTGGGTGAACTATCCCTTTATTTGCACTGGACAAACTAAAATGGTAACCATATGTTTGTTGACACTTCCAGGTTGCCATGAACAACTACATGGCCCTGAAAGCGTTTTTCAAGTTGTTTCCCGAGTTCAGCAAGAATGAGTTTTTCCTGACTGGTGAGAGTTACGGGGGCATTTACATTCCCACACTGGCTGAGATAGTCATGGAGGACAGCAGCATCAATTTAAAGGTAGGAGGGGCTTCATTATAACCATACTGCCCATAAACAACAGAGACACTAGGATCAGCTGCCGCCTGACAAAAGCAATGCATTCTGGTTCGAAAATTTGTCCGACTTTGATCAGCGCTGAAGCTGCCATGTGCCATCAAAGTACCACGAGAGCAAAACGAGACCAGGCGCTGCAGTTGCTCAAAATCGTCTGTGACAGCCTTGATAACGACACACTTTATTCTCATTGGTCAGATTCTGTGAAGGACAACGTGTGTGGCATGTTTTTTTTTTTCTTAGACACGTTCCTGTATTTAACCAATCTTGATACTGAATATCTGATAGTCAAACAAAACATTAACAAAAATGAAGATTACACTACCTAGTAAATATGTTCTTATTGTATAAGAGTAACAGTTTGGAAGAAAATGTTCTGGTGAACCTATTGCTTATATTTGTAAAATTGTGTGGGTTGCCGTGAATGACGTTGGTTCAGCACACTACGGAAAGCACGACGTGTCTGACCTAACAGCCGTCTCTGCACTCCTCCCCTGGCAGATCTCGCCAGCCGATGGCAGGCTAGTGTAGTTCATATCAAACAAGCCTTTCGAGTGTGTCGATCCATGTGACTCTGTATGACGTGTGTGTATTTGTGTCTTGCAGGGTATTGCTGTTGGAAATGGCTTGTCCAGCTATGAGCTAAATGACAATTCATTGGTTTATTTTGCATACTATCATGGGCTTCTTGGTACCAGGTACAGTGTTTTCTCACATAATATGATTCTGTGTTGTTCTATTGAACATGCATTGTAATTTTATATGTTGGTGCTTGCTGTAAAGGCATCAATATTACCATTTCTCATACTTTTGGTTGGTGTGGTGTGTTCTGCAACGGGTAAACAGCACCCACAGTTTCTATGAAAAATGCAAAGGTTTATTTATATATTTTATAAATCTTTATTAAGTGTTATTTTTGCATGTTTCATTTCTTGTTTAGCTTGTGGAATGACCTGCAGACGTTTTGCTGCAAAGATGGAGTGTGTAACTTCTACGATAACCAGGATGTGAACTGCACGGCTTCTGTAAGTTGAGCTGTGCTATACGAATGCTTTGAGACGCATAAAGTGTCCTATAATCTTTACTCGCAGCGTCTTCTCTTTCCATCGCTCTTTAGCTGCATACAGTTCAAACCATTGTCTACTCGTCAGGGCTGAACATGTATAACCTTTATGCACCCTGTCCAGGAGGTGTTCCTGAGACCCTAAGGTGAGCATGAACCGGTTACATGGAGTAACCTTCATATGATGTTCCTCTGAATGTGTTTGTTTTTTTTTTTTTTCTAAAAGATTGCAGTTTAATTTGTTCTGTGTTTTGAATCCAGCATTGAAAATGGCCAATTTGTGATCCGAGACATGGGCCACCACTTCCTCAACCATCAATGGTCCAAAGCACAGAACGAGGTCTGTCTGTCTGTCTGTCTGTCAACATTTATACAAATTTTTTTTTTTTCTCTCTTCTGCTCATGCTTGCATTTTTTGATCAAAAATACAGAAAAAACTGTAATTGTGAAATATTATTATATATTAAATCAGCATATTAGAATGATTTCTGAAGGATCACGTGACACTGAAGTAACTGCTGATGAAAATTCAGCTTTGCATCACAAATAAATTATATTTGAAAGTTTATTAAAATAGAAAACCATTATTTTAATTTGTAATTTCTGTATTTTTGATCAAATAAATGCAGGCTTGATGAGCAGAAGAGACTTATTTCAAAAACATTTAAAATGGTAATGTTTCCAAACTTCTCACTGGTACTATATGTATATTCATGCATTATTTTTGCTAGTTCACCCTCATGTAATTTCAAACCTGTATGAATTTCTTTTGTTTTGTGGAACACAACAGAACATCTTTAGCCGTTTCGATGCTCAATTCTATACACTGAAAGTCTTGAGGTCATACAATAACTTTCTTCATTTTAATTCTTCACTGAAAATATTCCCATTAGCTATAGCTCTCATTTCATTGGCATATTCAAACTGTGACACCAGTGACGTCAAACACAGCATTTGGATTTTATTTTATTGTATTTATGCAACTCTTGTGTATCTTGTAACTCTACTCCGGAAACAGCCGGGTGAACTGTCCTTTTAATTTCTGTCATTACTCGTCCTCGCGTTGTTCCAAACCTGTATGAGTTTCTTTTTTCTGCTGAACACAAAAGATATTTAGAAGAATGTGGGTAACAAAACAGCTGATGGTCCCCATTGACTTCCATATGATAGGAAAAAAATACTGTGGAAGTCAGTGGGATCCATGAACTGTTTGGTTTGACATTCTTCAAAATATCATCTTTTGTGTTCAGCATAAGAAAGAAATTCATACAGGTTTGGAACAACTTTTAATTTTTGGGTGAACTATCCCTTTAAGTACTAGGAGGAAGAAATATCTGAGCCCGCTCATGAATCTTCTCGTTGAATCAGAAACTGCGAGGTGTGGCCACCCTGTTTAAATCCACACGGCTCGATCCTCCGTGCACCAACTCAACCCCATCAACCCTGTACCTGAACAACCCACTAGTGAAGTCTGCCCTGCACATCTCACCCAATGCTTTGGACTGGGTCATCTGCAGGTGCGTTGAATGGACTTTAATAATGCAAAATGCAAATGAGTGTTGTGATGGACTTTAATTTGAAATTGTTGCAGTGCTGAAGTCAATCTGAACTACATCCGACTGTTCATGGACGTGAAGAAGCAGTACTTGAAGCTTCTTGGAGCACTGGTGAGTGATGGGAATGTAAATGCTTATGAATCATATTTTCATGTCTACCAGTTGATTTCAGTCTCCTCTCTTCAACAGAAATACCGTGTGCTGGTATATAACGGAGACGTGGACATGGCCTGCAATTTCCTTGGAGACGAGTGGTTTGTGGAGTCTCTCCAGCAAGAGGTGAGTAGTGTCCTGCCTACTTTTAGTGTTGGTCATTCAAATAATGTGTGGTTGTTTTTTCTTTTCTTTTTTTCAAATATAAAATCTGTATAAAGCCAGCCAATAAAATTGAAACTTGATAAGAAATGCATAATAATAATAATAATAATAATAATAATAATAATAATAATAAAAAAAACTACATAATTTATTTAATTGCAATAATACCTATTTATTTGATAATATATGAACTATATTATTAATAGCATTTGTATTCCATTTAAATAATAATTTATGTATACATTTATTTAAATATATTGTATTCATAAAATATAAAATTATGTATTTAATAATGCATTTCATTGAAGTTGAAGTTGATTCGTCATTACACATGTACAAGTACAGTATAACGAAATGAAGTTTGGAGCAAGCCTCCGGGCCGCAGCCGATTATTCAGGCGCCGCCCTACGCTCCAGGAAGGAGTGATTCGATTGCACCCTATTAAATACACATTTATTAGTTGTATTTATTATTATCGGTATGCATTTATTTTTAAATGTCATCTCTTGCTTGTTTTTGATATGATATTAATGTAATATTTTTTTATTTATAGTTTTTTTGTTATTTATTTAAATCATGTATTTAATATTCAATTAATGTAGTTTTTTTTTTTTTTTTTTTTTTTTTTATGTATCCATTTATTTAAAAAAACAAATATTAAGTAATCATTATGTATTTTAATATTGTATAATAATTTATTACTTTTTATTTATTGCCTGATTTCATTTTATTGGACAAAGCTCTTACCATTTATGTCCAGTTTTGTATCTTTTTGTTTGTTGTTTTTTTTTTTTTTTTTTTTTGGGGGTGTAGCAGAAGCAATCTCTCTTGATCTTGTCCAACAGGTCCAGGTGCAGCGCAGGCCTTGGCTTTACTTCAATGGTGAGTCTCAGCAGGTGGCCGGCTTTGTCAAGGAATTCTCCAACATTGCTTTCCTCACAGTGAAGGTAAGACTGCCATAAAGCCAGTCACATGATACACACATCTCTGTGGTTTTGATGTGTGGATGAAATGCTGTATTAATTGGAACTCAATGCTGTACCTAGATAGCATTTTAGGCATCATAGGGTTTAAAAAAAACAGCTTTCCTGTAGCTCAAACAATAAGAGTGTGGCGCTAGCAAAGCCAAGGTCATGGGTTTGATTCCCAGGGAAAGCAAGAACTGCTTCGGATAAAAGCGTCTGCCAAATGCATAAATGTAAATGTAGAATAGAGCCTGCATTCACTTCCATTGTAAACTATGCTTACTATGTGCATGTGAATTTGGTCTAAAAAAAAAAAAAAATTTATGTATTTATGTCCTCCACAGGGTTCGGGTCACATGGTTCCCACTGATAAACCCATAGCAGCCTTCACAATGTTCAGTCGCTTCATCACCAAACAACCTTACTAGAACACTCAGGGATTGCACTCTTTAAATCTGAATTTGCACTGTCACACTGGTAAACATGTTTATGATCTGTAGACCACTGACTGTTTCAGACGTTCAAAACTGATGATATTTTCTAACTGATGATTTTTTTTTTTTTTTTTTTTTTTTTTTGTAGTTTAGTTGCCAGCCTTACATAATGAGGGTTTGTTGTAGATGTTTGAGGGAATCACAGTTTGAAGACATCGCTATGCCTCTGTTGATCTTTCATAAAGTGTGACTATGGTTGATTTAACAGCAAAAGCTGCTGAGTGTTTACGAATTTAAATTCAATCCAATGTTTTTCTGCAGTGAGTGGATGCTCCGTTTATTGCACAATTTTAGCTTGTCTTCTCTATTAAACATGAAACTGTAGCCTTTTTTTAATCATCGCACAGGTTATTTTTGTCATTTCAGATGTTAATGCCTCACTTTTGCCTTTTTAAGGTGTGATTTTATTTTTAAGTGGATTATATGATCTGTGGTAATTTGTGCGGCTAAGGGAATAATATCTGTGCCTTTTTATCTTTTTTTTCCATTAAAGATCCATTTTTCTATTTTTCATTTGACTTTCTTTTTGTGATCCTTTTATTGTAAAAAAAGTGTATTAAACCAGTTTAATTTCAATAATGAACTAAAGATCAGGAGAATTTCCTGATTTTAAACACAATTTTTATAAAGAGGTACAGTAATGTCATTGACAAATGAGGAAGGCAAACCAATCTCATATTAAACAGTCAATATAAGATAATATAAAATTCAACCTAAGTACAAATACATTTTGTCTCATCCATCTAGGCACACAGTATAGTAGTTGTACATGTGTTTTTGGGGTTCTGACACTTATGCAAAACCATTAAAGTCAACATGAACCTGCATTTGCAACCCATTTTACATCTGAAGGGTGGTCGGGAGAAAAAAAAAAAAGTGCTGGACTTTATTTGAATGCATTAATTAATTGGATGGTATAAGTTGGCATTTCATATCAGAACAGAGCAGATCAAAACCCCACCGGCACCCAATTTGTATCCCAGTGGTAACCCTTATTTTTATTTTTTTTGTAAACGTATTCTTATTTGCTTATGTTGGTGCAACAGCTATTTACACTAAGTGTAAAAAGGTTAGATGGTATTTACACTGAGCGCAAATAGTGATTAGATACTGTTTGCACAAGGTGTAAATAGAAGTAATACGCTATTTGTGCTAAAGGTAATATACCCAAGCAATGGTTAGCCTTTGCCAACAAGCTAGATTATATGCACTCGTTATAAATTTGCATGAACTATTGAGAGGGTATTAGAAAAAAATGTGCAATGCATATCAGCTGAAAATAAAATCGGATCATGAATAATAAAATAAAATGATCTTAGGAGTAATGTGCGTTGACCAAATCATACACTATAACACCAGGAATGTGTATTTCGAGTAAATTTCGAGTTCATGTTGACTAATGATAGCAGGTCTTGAGTTGACAAACATCATGCTTCAGCTAGGAGGCTTACTCTCCTTTTAAAACCTCCATTTATTGCTCCATATTTTAGCATGACTGTATACATGCATTAATGTTAGTGCAGCTCTTCTCTCGTCTTAAACTGTGTTGTCTGTGTGACCCGACAGCTTCCTCTCGATCAGTTCTCGCAGACTTGTTCTGAAGTGTAGGTTTGCCCCCACAATGATGTAGCCCTGTAAAATCAAAGTTAGAGGATACAGCTGAACATGCGTTATCATCTATCGCTTAAACTTAAGAGAATAAAAGTTTAACTTACATTGTGATACTCGACCACCTCTTCAATGAAGTCTAGCCCGTCCGGTAGAGGGATCTGCACACCTCGCTTAATGTAATCTTACATGAAAACACAGGATGAGCATTTAGAGGTTTTCAAATATCTCTTATCCAACGTTTGGGATCAGTAAGGTTGTTTTTTTTTTTTGTTGTTTTTTTTAAAAACATTTTTTCAGCAAGAACGATCAAGAATTGATCAAATGTGACATTAAAGACATAACGCATTTATTTCAAATAAATGAAAAATAAATATCCAGATGTATTGATGTACCAGTTACATCAATAAGAAATGTTTCTTGAGCAGCAAATCAGCATATTACAATGATTTATGAAAGATCATGTGAGTAATGATGCTGGAAATTCAGCTTTGATCACAGGAATAGGGGCCCATTAAAGGGCCAAACACTAGTAATGTTATAACTAGTGATATTAATATCACTTTCAACCAACAGGTGGCGCTGTGACCAAATTGATGTGTTGTGGTCAAAGCAAGGTGACAATGACTCATGCAAAGTTTGGTGTCAATATGTCAAAGCATTGCAGAGATACAGCTTCAGAGTCATTTCGAAGGCATCATGCCTTCAACTTTGTTGCGGTATATGAAAACGGTTTTGTCTATCAACACAAAATCCATAACTTTTGGCCGTTGTCCTAACATTTCATCCCGTCAGATTGTCCTACCAGGGCTTACTGTGCATGCACACATCAATATTTCATATTTATTTTTAAAATATTCACATAGTTTTAAGGGTAGGTTTAGGGTAGGGGTAGGTATGGATATTAATAAAGCCTCAAATCACATGAATATGATGCTGGTAGCACAATTTGATAGGTAGCATTTTTTGCTGTTGAATTGTGCTACCTACTGTTTTAATGGGAGATCGACAGAACACCGGTATGGTCTAAAGATGGTACGATTCGATTTTGGTGAAAATCGGACCAACGGTCTAGGAGGAGTTAGAAAAAGTAGGTTTTTAAAGGAAATCAAAATGGCGGACAGGAAGTTCATCTGACTTTGGCAAAATCATTATCCATGTTCTCAGCATGACCCAAGGAATCTATTGAGGCCAGTGTCATTACAATAGGCTAATTGGATCAAAAGTTGTCAGCATTCTAACTTGAGTACCTTCAGGGCATCGTGCCGAACACACATAACGAGTTTTGTAAAGATACGCCAATGCATTTGTAAAATATACCATTTTACCACAAAATTCTAAATGGCCGATGCCCAAAATGACCGATATTGGAAAATTGGGTACCGTTCGACTCGGCATGCTGCACCGAATCTAAAGAGACCAGATTTGTGATATAAGCAAAAAGAGCAATTTTTCATATCTCCTGGCCACTAGGTGGCAGTGCACCGAAACTGTGCATGTAGCCTCAGGTCAGGGTTGTCATAACACACACCAAGTTTGGTCAGAAAACGTTAAAGCGTTGCAGAGTGGTTGGGTGTGTCTCAATCAGTTCCCTAGCTCCCGAGCTCATGATCGTGAACACAAATTAGTTTGAAAGTTAGCACCCCTAGCCTCACATCTATTTTGGCATGCTCTTTGTCGAATTTGTTTGCACGTTATTTGAGAATGGTGTGACAAATCAACTTGAATGCCATTACTTTTTGTCAGCATGGTCTGAAGATAATCTGGTTAAATTTCCATGAAAATCGGAGCAGCTGCCTATGAGGAGTTCGAAAAAATTTTTTGGGGGAAAATTAAAAATGGTGGAAAAATGTTCATGATGGAATAGGGTGCAATCGAATCGTCTTGAGACAAGATATGGGGGATTCTATCCCTCATGGTTCAAAGGTTATTAGCATAAACATGAGTGCAAATTTGGACAGTTGGTGGCAAATTTTATAACTTTCCCGCAAGCGGTTCTATGGACACCAGGGTTGCCATAGACACCAGAGTGGAAGAAGTAGAATAATAAGAACAGCAACAATTACGATAGGTACTTGGCCCAATTGTAATAATATTTCACAGTGTTACAGTTTTCACCGTATGTTTGATCAAATAAATGCAGCCTTGGTGAGCAGAAGAGATTTCTTTTAAAATCATTTAAAAATCTTACCGACCCCAAACGTTTGAACGTTAGTGTACGTCCCAATTGCTGTCATTAAATATATATAATACATTGTTTCACTTACTGTTAATGAGAGGCACCACAGATATCTGCAGCATCGTCTTCAGGGGACCTTGCAGTGGAATAAGCTGAAGGAAGAATGGTCGTTACATTTGCTATCTGCTCTTGATTAGTTTTGCATCAGGTGTATTCAAAGTGAAATTGAAACATTTGAGGAAACTCACAGCTAAAGACTCCAGAGCAGACTGATTGGAGTATATTTTGAACCTGAAAACAGATTCTCAGTTCAAAATCAATGAGTGTAATGTCAAATACAGTTAAATGTTTGTGCATTATATTTACCTTCTCAGATCTAAATGGATAGTCAACCGCTTGCCCTTCATTGACACTTTGGCATTGAATTTACCTTCCTAAAATGAGGTCAAATTGGGTGCATTTATTGCATGCCTTCATAATAAAACTAATAATGGGATTGTGTATATTATAGCTCTCACCATGGTCATGCTGCTGAGCTGTACTGGTGGTTTTCCTGCTGGCAGAACCAACACTTTGACCATCGAGGTGACGGCCACACTGGCGCCGGAGGTCTTGATCGTGGAGCGAGGAGGAGCCGTGACCTCTATCTCCAGTGACAGAGGTTGATCCATTAGCGCCGGGTTCTGATTGGACAGAACAAACAGAGAATAGATGACGGGCTGTTGCTGTCCGGTTGCTGCGTGTAGACATTCTAATTTTGCTCACCAGCATCATCATCGTCCCCAAGTAGGTGGTCCTGAGGAGCACTTCTAAGTCCTTGGGCATCTGAAATGAGTTGAATAATAGCTGTTTTTGTCTTATTTTTGTATCATGCCTTTAAAAATGCATTAGACTGCGTCTTACTCGTTCATTTGCGATCTGCGTTTGGAACAGGCCACCTTTGAAGTAAGAGAAGAGACCACTGTCGAAGAAGTACTCAGAGAGAGAGAGATAGATCATACGATCATACTCTCTCACGACGGGATTCACAGCGTAGTTCACTAGGGTCTCATTCTCATTCATAAGGTCGTAAAACATGCCCTGAGCAGAAGAGAGGCAGAGAAACAGATTAAAAACTATTCATTTGAACCATAAAAAAATATATAAACATTTGTAAATATAAAAAATAATAATCAATTTTAACATCAATATTATCAATATAAATATATTGCATATTTTAAAATATATCCTTCAGAAATCATTCTAATATGCTGATTTTCTGCTCAAGAAACATTTCTGATTATTATCAATGTTGAAATGAGTTGTGCTGCTTCATATTTTTTGTAGAAACCATTATAAATTATTTCAGGATTCTTTGATGAATGTGAACAGTGCGTCTTAGCAGAGCCCAAACTTTTAAATGGTATAGTGCACTTAATGAATCGCTGCAGAGTCACTGAGTGGAGCTTGATGTTCAACTCCTCCTCTCCGGATGTAATGGGTGGAGCTTGGAGTTCTAGCCACACCCTAAACCTCATTAGGTCCAGCCCCACCCATTTCATTTGGCTCTGCAGTGAGCACCACTTGCATCTGTCACTCACCCTAAAATCCATATCAAGGCTTGTTTCTGTCACCACAGGGTCACTCAGCAGTGAGTAATCGATGCCCACGTAACTGTCCACCTCAGTGCGTACTGAAAAACACATTCAGGTAAACACACGTCTGTCAGATCAATAAATCACATCATATAAAACAGTTTTATGATGATCAACATGTTCTCTAACCTGGGATTGTTTCCAGCAGCTGGTTAACCAAAACTAGTGCAGCATGATTCAAGGCAGGACAAATCTGACAGAGACATATAAGCAAAAGTTAATTTCCATTAAAATGTGCTTAAATTAATTCTAATGTGATTAAAGTTAATCATGAGCAATGATATGCAAGTGCCATGACACGCTTCTCTAACCCTAACTGGATAATGCAAACAAACCTGTTTATTTAGGATGAAGCGCATTCCTGTGGTCAGGAACGTTCCGATAAAGTCATAAACCCTCCTGTGAGAATATTTAGAGGCACATAAGAATACGCCATATAATGCAAAATGCTGAGCAAATAATGTATTTCTTTGACAAAAAGATTAATCAAATCAAGTGTCACTTGCAATAGACATGCTCAAAGTTCAGTATAGTCAAGTACCCAAGGGTCCCGCTAAATTTGGCCCTCATCTTGGCAATGGATGCGTCACAGGTGATGTTGGAGATCTTGAGACGGCCATCATTGTCTTTGCTGAGATGGAGGACTGTGAAGATGTTGACACCTTCGGCTGAGGCGTTGATGGCTCCCTCATCAAAGCTAATGGAGAGAAAGGGGGAGACCTCATCTTGTTTTAATGAGAGACCTAAATAGTAGAAGTTTTAAACTACATCATGTATGATATGCAGTTCTCACTCATAAAAAAAAAAAAAAAAAAAAGCTTTATGGCTTTTAGTTCATGCCTGTTAGTTTTGTTTACGTCTACACTACTGTTCAAATGTTTGGGGTTGGTAAGGTTTTTTTTTTATTTTTTTTTTTAGTAAATGTTAAGTACACAACTAGTTTACAACTACAGTTTTCATTTGTACATTGTTAATTTATACTTTAAGTATACTTATGAGAATTTGCTGAATATATAGTAGGCCTGGTTTCACAGACAGGGCTTGATTAAGCCAGGATTAGGCATTGGTTCAATTAGGTTCAATCTTTTATAAACGTGCCTTAGAAGAAAAAAAAAACATTACTGCTGTGCATCTTGAGCTAAAACAATGGCACTGACATATTTTAAGATTTATCAGTACAAGTTGTTTTCAGTTAAAACATGCAGTTTAGTGAAACGGGGATAGTTTATTGCTTATTTTGCACTTTAAGTAGGCCTATAATACTATGCTCCTATTTAGGTATTAATTTTTATACTTGAAATATACCTTTAACTGTACTGTAGATTCATATGTACACTTCCAGTGGACTACACAAAATTTCACATGCAGAATTTTAAGTATATCTCGATTGAGTAAAAGGATACCCTTACGAAAAATAAGTTTCGTAAAAAATTCACGTGTGCTATTAGTATACTTCTTTTAAAGGGCACCTATTGTGCCCCTTTTTACAAGATGCATAGCATGTTTTCATAGCATGTTAAAATTGCCACGTTTTTGGGGTGAGAAAAAACGCACCGTTTTTGTGTGTACTGTATCCCTTTAAATGCAAATGAGCTGCTCCCTCCAGCCCCCTTTCAAGAAAAGGGTGGAGCTTCAAGAGCTTGTGCTCCGTCAGGACAATCTCATCTCATGGAATGAAAATGTCATAACAGAAACTGTCAGCAGCGGTGTACAGTTCGAACTGCGCAGCTATAAACACATTTGGTAACGTTATATTTTGGGGCGTATTACCTTAAAAAATAATAATAATCTACTGCGTCCTCATGACTCAGATGTTGGGAGAAAATGAAGACTCTTATATTCACTCTTACATCCAACAACAGAACACCGGATTGCTTATGAGACATGTTGTCATTAGAGCTGCTCGAGAGCGGAGAAAATGGCGGATAGCGTACAACTCGCTGATGGCGGAAACTATGGTAATGCAGGACTATTAGTCAGCGGCCGTGGGTGGGGCCTGGGCAGTATGACCGGCATGTCTAATGAGACTGCTTTGGTTTATCCCCATTTTGGTTTAATGGGGATTTTTTAATTTTTAACCCTTTTTAATTTTTAACCCTTAAACTCACCCATACCACCACACCTGTGCCTAACTTTACCCTTAAACTTACCCACACCACCACACCTGTCCCTAACTTTACCCTTAAACTTACCCACACCACCACACCTGTCCCTAACTTTACCCTTAAACTTACCCACACCACCATACCTGTCCCTAACTTTACCCTTAAACTTACCCACACCACCACACCTGTCCCTAACTGCCCCTTAAACTCACCCACACCACCACACCTGTCCCTAACTTTACCCTTAAACTCACCCACACCACCACACCTGTCCCTAACTTTACCCTTAAACTGACCCACACCACCACACCTGTCCCTAACTTTACCCTTAAACTTACCCACACCACCACACCTGTCCCTAACTTTACCCTTAAACTTACCCACACCACCATACCTGTCCCTAACTTTACCCTTAAACTCACCCACACCACCACACCCGTCCCTAACTTTACCCTTAAACTTACCCACACCACCACACCTGTGCCTAACTTTACCCTTAAACTTACCCACACCACCACACCTGTCCCTAACTTTACCCTTAAACTGACCCACACCACCACACCTGTCCCTAACTTTACCCTTAAACTTACCCACACCACCACACCTGTCCCTAACTAACTTTACCCTTAAACTCACCCACACCACCACACCTGTGCCTAACTTTACCCTTAAACTTACCCATACCACCACACCTGTCCCTAACTTTACCCTTAAACTTACCCACACCACCACACCTGTCCCTAACTTTACCCTTAAACTCACCCACACCACCACACCTGTGCCTAACTTTACCCTTAAACTTACCCACACCATCACATCTGACCTGTCCCTATCTTTACCCGTATCCCACCTCGATATCAGGTGTTTTGCAATACAATATGAACACAATAAGTACATTGTACTTATTTTTTGATGTAAGTACATAGTAGTTAAGGCCACCTTATATAAAGTGGGACCGAATAAAATGTTTTTAAAATGAAAAGAGTTAAACCAATGAGCTATAAATAGTAAACTATAAGTATGATGTCATGTTTACTTAAAGATGTACTTGATGTACAAAACTGCTAAAATAGTAGTTTACTGAAAGTGTACTTTCAAAACCAAAAAAAGTATTTGTCTTGTAAACTATCAGTATAAGTTCACTTAGTATAGTTGCAGTACAAATGAGAAACTAGTTGTGTACTCAAAGTTTACTACTGTTACACTTAAAGTACACTTAAAAGTATACTTTTATACACTAAATATTGGGTCAATTTATAGTCCCAAGTAGTATTGAAAAAGGTTTACTAGTGCATTGATCTCAGTATACTTACTACATAAAGTAAGTGTATTTCTGAGTAGACTGGAGGTATACTTTCTTAGTTTTATTTTAAAAGAAGTATACTAAAAGTAGTACACTTGAATAAACTTTTTTTTTTTTTTTTTTTTGTAAGGGGTATTGTTGCTTGTAACCTCAAGTCTTCCGCTTAATGCATTTCAGACTCACAAGAGCCAGTAAAGGATGCGTCTCTGGAAGTTCAGGGTGATGGAGGAGTTCTGCACCTCGAACAGCAGCCCCACACCAGGCTGGAAGCGCAGGTCAGACGTCAGGTTCAGCTCTGTGACCTTCACACTAAAGAAACATGAATTTAGAATCAGAGCTCTGTATGGAATCACTGTATGGAATTCTAATCTGTAAGGCAAACCTTCAAACTTCAAAACATTTTTCAATTTTCAAACTAGTCAACATTCAGAGTTTCTTGGGAGTCTTGACCAACTTTGCTTTATAGTTATCAAAAATAGTTTAAATACTATTTAAATGACTGCATCATCTTTGCTACCTCAATTCAAAACCAGTAATTGGATTGGAAGTTAAAAGGCATTCTTAATTTCTGAATGGTGCACAACTCTGGCATTTGCATCATCATGTGTGTGAATGACCACATGAGGGCGCCGGCTGAGACATGACAAGAAAGTGGAAATCCAGTAGATAAAATATAAACCTACTCTTTGATGGTGTATTGGAAGCGGCCCTCGGCACCACGCATCTCTGGCATGGTGATGTTACTCAACTCTCCTTCCACGAAATTCTTTGTCTCGGCCTTCACTGTAAAGACGTCAAACAGAGGCCAGTCTTTCATAGACAATTATATAATAAACTATCTAAGTCTAAATACTGGAGTATATCTTACACATCTCCAGTCCTCTGTCAGTGATGCGGATCTTGCATCCAGGCGGCTCTGCTAAGGTCATTGTGACGAGTGAAAGAAGAAAGATGACCGAGACTTTCAGCAGTCCCATGATTCCTCAGTAGACCTGAAAAACAAAGTGATCAAGAGAAAACTGAATGATAGGATTAACCAGGGCATCATCAAAAAAGGTTAAAGAAGAAATTGTGAAAATATAATGAAAAGGTTAATTTATATTCTGCATCTCAATGTTCATTCCATAGATAGATAGGTAAGCATGCTTGCTTAACGTGCAAAAACCAATGAGGTTCATTCTGGTGTTACGCAGCACGTTTGAGCTTCTCAAGAACCAACGAGGTTCATTCTCGTGTTACGCAGCACGTTTGAGCTTCAGCAAGAACCAATGAGGTTCATTCTCGTGTTACGCAGCACGTTTGAGCTTCAGCAAGAACCAATGAGGTTCATTCTCGTGTTACGCAGCACGTTTGAGCTTCTCAAGAACCAATGATGTTCATTCTCATGTTACGCAGCACGTTTGAGCTTCAGCGAGAACCAATGAGATTCATTCTCATGTTACGCAGCACGTTTGAGCTTCAGCGAGAACCAATGAGGTTCATTCTCGTGTTACGCAGCACGTTTGAGCTTCAGCAAGAACCAATGATGTTCATTCTCGTGTTACGCAGCACGTTTGAGCTTCTCAAGAACCAATGATGTTCATTCTCATGTTACGCAGCACGTTTGAGCTTCAGCGAGAACCAATGAGATTCATTCTCGTGTTACGCAGCACGTTTGAGCTTCAGCGAGAACCAATGAGGTTCATTCTCGTGTTACGCAGCACGTTTGAGCTTCTCAAGAACCAATGAGGTTCATTCTCGTGTTACGCAGCACGTTTGAGCTTCTCAAGAACCAATGAGGTTCATTCTCGTGTTACGCACGCAGCGCGTTTGAGCTTCAGCAAGAACCAATGATGTTCATTCTCGTGTTACGCAGCACGTTTGAGCTTCTCAAGAACCAATGAGGTTCATTCTCGTGTTACGCAGCACGTTTGAGCTTCAGAAAGAACCAATGAGGTTCATTCTCATGTTACGCAGCACGTTTGAGCTTCAGAAAGAGCCAATGAGGTTCATTCTCGTGTTACGCAGCACGTTTGAGCTTCAGAAAAAAACAACGAGGTTCATTCTCGTGTTACGCAGCACGTTTGAGCTTCTCAAGAACCAATGAGGTTCATTCTCGTGTTACGCAGCACGTTTGAGCTTCAGCAAGAACCAATGATGTTCATTCTCGTGTTACGCAGCACGTTTGAGCTTCAGCAAGAACCAATGATGTTCATTCTCGTGTTACGCAGCACGTTTGAGCTTCAGCAAGAACCAATGTGGTTCATTCTCGTGTTACACAGCACGTTTGAGCTTCTCAAGAACCAATGATGTTCATTCTCATGTTACGCAGCACGTTTGAGCTTCAGCGAGAACCAATGAGATTCATTCTCGTGTTACGCAGCACGTTTGAGCTTCAGCAAGACCAATGAATTCCAATGATGGTTCATTGAGCGAACCAATGAGTTCATTCTCGTGTTACGCAGCACGTTTGAGCTTCAGCAAGAACCAATGATGTTCATTCTCGTGTTACGCAGCACGTTTGAGCTTCAGCAAGAACCAATGATGTTCATTCTCGTGTTACGCAGCACGTTTGAGCTTCTCAAGAACCAATGAGGTTCATTCTCGTGTTACGCAGCACGTTTGAGCTTCAGAAAGAACCAATGAGGTTCATTCGTGTTACGCAGCACGTTTGAGCTTCAGAAAAAAGCCAATGAGGTTCATTCTCGTGTTACGCAGCACGTTTGAGCTTCAGAAAGAACCAACGAGGTTCATTCTCGTGTTACGCAGCACGTTTGAGCTTCTCAAGAACCAATGAGGTTCATTCTCGTGTTACGCAGCACGTTTGAGCTTCTCAAGAACCAATGAGGTTCATTCTCGTGTTACGCAGCACGCGTTTGAGCTTCAGCAAGAACCAATGATGTTCATTCTCGTGTTACGCAGCACGTTTGAGCTTCAGCAAGAACCAATGATGTTCATTCTCGTGTTACGCAGCACGTTTGAGCTTCAGCAAGAACCAATGATGTTCATTCTCGTGTTACGCAGCACGTTTGAGCTTCAGCAAGAACCAATGTGGTTCATTCTCGTGTTACACAGCACGTTTGAGCTTCTCAAGAACCAATGAGGTTCATTCTCGTGTTCACAGCACGTTTGAGCTTCAGCAAGAACCAATGTGGTTCATTCTCGTTGTTACACAGCGTTTGAGCTTCTCAAGAACCAATGAGGTTCTTCTCGTGTTATGCAGCACGTTTGAGCTTCAGCAAGAACCAATGAGGTTCATTCTCGTGTTACACAGCACGTTTGAGCTTCTCAAGAACCAATGAGGTTCTTCTCGTGTTACACAGCACGTTTGAGCTTCAGCAAGAACCAATGTGGTTCATTCTCGTGTTACACAGCACGTTTGAGCTTCTCAAGAACCAATGAGGTTCTTCTCGTGTTATGCAGCACGTTTGAGCTTCAGCAAGAACCAATGAGGTTCATTCTCGTGTTACGCAGCACGTTTGAGCTTCTCAAGAACCAATGAGGTTCTTCTCGTGTTACGCATCACGTTTGAGCTTCAGCAAGAACCAATGATGTTCATTCTCGTGTTACGCAGCAGGTTTGAGCTTCTGCAACCATAAAATAATAGCTCAATTCAAATCTAAAACTCTTGCAATAAAAATAGTTGTTCCCTCTTCATTTATTAGTTTTAAAAAGGTTACACCAGAGTTACTATCCAACTAGATAAAAATAAAGTCCATTGCAGCTTTCTACAGGCAGTTCTGTTTCTTTTCATCCTGCACCAAAGAGCTTCTCCAGTGCGGCAACTGGAGAATGGGCGCTGACAGCTAAATATACAGAGACAGCAAAGCAAATGAGAGAATGATCTTGCCTTTCAAGCGTATGTAAGAAAATATCCAGCCCAGAGAAGTCCAGGTCTTTCCGCTCTTGTTTCTGTAGCAGTGTGTGTGAAGAGTGTACGTCTGCGTGTGTGTTTATAGTGCAGAGGAGGAGAGACTGTTTGCCTCGTCTGAATGGACAGCAGAGGCAGTGAGAGAGAGAGAGAGAGAGAGAGAGAGAGAGAGAGAGAGAGAGAGAGAGAGAGTGGGTGGGGGGGGGGGGGGGATGGGGGGATGGGGGCTGTATCTCCAATGAGAACATGTAGTTTCTAGGGTGAAGCAGTTGTAATTGTGTTCTAAAGGGATTGTTTGATTGTTAAAGTGTATTTGGTGGTTGGTAATCACTTTTGTGGTTGTTGTGGAGTTCTGGGTCGTTGCCAGGGTGTTGCTAAGCAGTTCCTAAAGAGTTTTTTGTCAAATTGGCTAAGGTTTTCTGGGTTGTTGCTTTTCATTCAAATGCATAGCTTGAATGGTGTATATAGAGTTACGTTTAAGGGTTTGTTTTCAAGGGTCAATATTAAAAGTGTGACTTAACAAGCAAAATAACCAGCATGATAGAGATGCAGTGGCCAACAGCTTGAATAAGGTCGCTCTCTTGGAGGTCGCATGTGTGCGTACTGACGCTGGAGCCGGAGGCAGCTGTCTCTAGTCACCCAGATATAACCAACAGGAACAAACAGGACCAAAACAAACTGTCCCGCAAATGGGCTTTTTAAGGTCATTGACCCCAGGGTCCGGCTGATTTAACTCGCTTCAAAGATGGTCTCAGGCAGAAAGATTTTTTACAAATGCCTCATTCATTTTGTATAAAACCCTGCATGTGCTTGGGAGCTTTTTAAGCATCCAAAAGTAATCACTCCTCTGAGACAATATCTTTCAGCAAACGCATTGTCCACCGATAGGTGACCTTTGACACAAAATGATGCTCAATGAAGCCAGAAGTCTTTACATTTCAGGAAGGATGATCTCTTCATATTAAGTTGTGATGAATCAATAAATAAGCAATTCGTTCCATGTTAGGAAATTGTTTAGATCTGTAAGTGTTTTCGGACATAAGGTTATGTTTGCTTTGAGAAGGCAGTGGGGTTACTATAGTTCACAAACACAAGATTGCGTCTCCAGGTCAATACCCCAAAAAACATTGTAAGTAAAACAATGCTACACAAGCAAAACAACTTTACATTCAAGATATGCTATAAAACACATGTGTTCACATTAGACAGCAGTCATTTTAAATTATACTTAAAATTTCTAATAAATAAATGTATATTATGGTACTATAATGATTAATGTAATATCAATGTATAATTTTACTCTATTTAATAATTAATACATAGAATGTAAATATAAAATAATATACTAACTATTGAGCCATAATTTAAACGGTTCTCCCCAGTAAAATCAATCTTTTAAAACTTAATAATACAGGTAACACTTTACAATAAGGTTTCACTAGAGAACAATGCATAATACTTCTAAAGCATTTATCAATCTTAGTTAATATCAATCTCAACATTTACTAATAATTAAGATAATTGCATCTGCTCAAATTGCATCTGATAACATGCACTGTGAACTAACATGAACATAACATTAACAAAAGTTAATAAATGCTGTAAGGATGCATTGCTCATTGTTAGTTCATGTTAGTCAATGCATTAACTAATGTTAACAAATGAGACCTTATTGTAAAGTGTTACTGTACAATATGAAGATAATTGATATTTTACTTCTTTGACATGCAGATTTTCTAAATGTCAGAGGCACTTCATGTCTCTAAAAATCATTTTATATCATAAATCATATTAACCAATCATGTAAAAAGCTTCTAAAGTTCAGGGAACAGGTGATGTCCGATAGTCATGAACAGTGCAAACAAGTGCAAATTTCCACATAAGCCTTATAGAAACATAAAACCTACCTCCATTTGTGCTGGGAAGGCATTTGTTCCCTTTTGAGTGATGGCACAAAGTGAAACCATTAACTTTGTACACATTTTGTGCAAGCATTACAGCTTATTCCCATATTTCCCTCCCCAAATACCTTTTCCTTTCACAATACTTACAGTGGTGTGGAAACAAAGGCTGGATAGTGTTTAGTGTTTCTCAGATATAGACTCTTAGAAGAATCAGATATTTTCTTGCAGTCTGGAAATCATCAGTGAAATGCCCGCTTAAATCCGCTCACATCCCTCCCTCTTTAAGTCTGGGTTCACTATGTTCCCAGTTTATATAGGGAGTCGGCAAGCATTTTGGGAAAAGGGTGTTACTCTTTGCCTCGTGTCATATGACCTTGTGGCAACAATGATGATGTGCAAAGAAAACATTTTCCAAAGATTAACATGTATCAAATGACTGAATTTTATTTCATTGTCTAAAAACTGCGTAGTTGTTGTGTTCCTAAAAGTTCACATTGTTTCTATAGCTAACAGCAGGGCAGTGAAACGATAGCTCCGGGTGGCATTAAACAGATCCCAGCAGTCTGCCCTTTAATTTTTGGAGACTAAACCTTAAATTAGTTCATGACTTCTTAGAAGCCCATGTTGCAAGGCTTCATAGAATCACATGATGCAAAAAATGGGTTCCACTTAAAACCACAGAGGACCAAGGTGGAGCTCCCTTTGGAGAATCTAGTTAAAAAAAAAAAGCTATTTAATATTTTTTGGCCACCAATTATGGGGTGAGCATCAAACTTAGTTTAAACCTGTTTTAAAAGAAGGGTGAGGAAATGCGTCCAGTGTTCTTTGGACGAGTAGCACAAGTTTAGACACAGCAACATTTGATTTGGTTTCATTCCCACCAAAGACCACAGGATTCCCTCAGAGGCCTCGCAGAGCGTCTGTAGACCACCGGCCCTGATCAGTGGCTCGATGGGCAGGGCTCTGATGTCAGGAAAGCACTGGATCATGATTTGAGAACATACAGCAACGTTGTTATTATTTACTAAAACTATTAAAATGCTTTACTAATTGAAATAAAACAAAATGTAAATATTATATGCTGATTTATTATCAATGTTGGAAACATTGTGTATATGTGTGTGTGTGTATATATATATATATATATATATATATATATATATATATATATATATATATATATATATATATATATATATATATACATACGTTACGTTAGGACTTTACTTTATTATTATTATGTATTATCAGAGCTGGAAACAGTTGTGCTGCTAATATATATATAAAAAAATAATAATAATATGAGAATGATCAGTGAAGGATCATGTGATACTGAAGACTGGAGTACTGATGATAAATTCAGCTTTGATCACAGGAATAAATTACATCTTAAAGTATATTAAAATGGAAAAACATTATTTTAAATTGTAATAATATTTCACAATATTAGATTTATAGTTTATTTGGATATTCGGGAGCACTTCCCATAACACCTGATGTACTCGTTACATCATAAGAAGAATGGCATCTACGCTAATGTTAGTCTCTCTGTTTATCCCGAGGTTTACTGCAGTCAGCCGGATCCGGGCCGTATCCAGATCAGATGGTGGACCTGCGCCTGGACATGACCAACGCATCCCTGAAGTGTCTGCAGAGAACATGTCAAATAAACTCCCCCCATAAATGCTGCATCGACACCACATCCTCATTAAACCCGTCTCCGGCGTGACGACTCCAATCTCTCGAATAATCTTACGAATATCTATTTACCTAATATGAATTAAGACCTGCTATGTTGGCAGAATTATAATCATACACTGTTTGTTCGTCGGCCAGAGGAGAACTGGCACCCCGACTGAGCCTGGTTTCTCCCAAGGGTTTTTTCTCCATTCTGACACTGAAGGAGTTTTGGTTCCTTGCCTCCGTTGCCTCTGGCTTTGGCTTGCTCAGTTGGGGACACCTAAATCTCATCTATATTACCGATCTGCCCGCATTGACACTATATGATAACTGAAATTAGCCGGATAACATCACCGTTTCACCAGAACGGCTGTACAAATTCTGTTGCATTATTTTCCTGTTAACAATGTGAAGCTGCTCTGAAACAATTGGACTTGTCAAAAGCGCTATATAAATAAAGGTGATTTGATTTGACTTGATATTTAAATGTGATTATTGTGCAGAATACAAATAGAGCCGATGAAACAGCCAGCAGAAGTGCAATTTAAACAAATATAGCTCAAGTGCAAACGGCCAATGAGGCACAAAGGGCAGCACATGACCGATATAGTGCAAATGACATGATGTCCAAACAGGAAATGAGCCTAATTCAAATTGCGCAATTCACAAATGTTCAAGTGACATAAGTATAATGTGCAAAAGTGGAACAATGATAGAGTTCATAAGCAAGCATTGACAAGAAAACAATGATTTAATCAGCCTCTATTTGTAGATTTACATTTTTAATAGTCAATAGTTCTACCAACACACGAGTTCACAACACATAAAAAGATTAAATCTGTAACCGCAATATAATGATGATAGAGGAGTATACACGTTAGGACTTTACAAATATTTGTTTGTGACTGGATTTCATACTTGATTTTTTATATTTTAATGGAAGTTTTGCTTTTGTTAACAATAATGAGGATGATGATAATACATTCATAACAGACATTGCCATTTTTACTTTTGTAAATGTAACTAAAACTATTAAATAACTAGCCTATTACATTGTTTTTGGTCAGATAAAATAAAATATAAATATAGATGAAAAAAATAATCAATGTTAAAAATGTTGCCTTGGCAACTAACTTAAAATAAATAAGTTGAAGTACTAAAATGGCTCGAATAAGACTAAAAAAAGCTAAATAGAAATGTGTGGGGGAAAAAACCTAACAAAATGACAAGAGAAAATATACAAACATTTTCAGGACAGCAATAAAGAACATTCACACAGTTTACTATAAATTAAAAAAAAAAATTAGTTTATGTTTGTTATTTCGTTTCACGGACTGAATGGATTAACGCCTCTCTACAAATGGCCGCGCGGGTTTGACGACTTCCACTGCGTATGGCATCTAAACCCGCGCATGCGCATTAACCGCGTCCGAGTGCCCGATACAAGATGGCGGAGTCGGTGGGGAGGGAGAGGCGGAGGCGGGTCCGAACCGAATAGAGCAAAGCCTATTGAGGACTCCGATCAAACCTCTCCAAGGTAAGGGATTCAGTCATTGAAGTGCAGCGCTAGACCTATGGGCGTGTGGCGGAATGCGCGGGGCACAATAATATCCCCACGGTTGCTGCAAACGTGCGCAATGCACGCAATAAACAGACATTATAATGCGCAGTGAGCGCGGCGCCTAGTATGCGAGAGCGCGCGCCATCTTGTCGACCGTTTCCACGAAGCAAAAGTGCGCGCCTAAAATGTGTTGTCGTAACGGTCAGAAATTGACGGGGTTTGAACTCAATAAATGAGCAGTTTGACACACTGTAGTGGTGGCCCTATGTGTCCTCGTCCTTTCAGTGCCCAAATGAAGCCAGATGCTACGCCACTTGGTCTTATTTTACCTGGTCTATCCAGCACATCGGCTTGTGCTGCCGTAGCTCTTTGTTGGATGTTTTTCTCCTCCTCCTTCGGGTTTGTTTTCGGGCGGCTCGATCTGGGGTGGGCGGCGTAGCAGGCGCATGCGTGCCCTTCTTTCGCTCATTTGCGCTCTTAATAACGACGATAAACGCAGTAAACACATTCGTAGAATAGATACACGGTGAATGGTCTGATACCCGGGGTTATTCACCCAAAAAGACCCATTGCGATACGATGGTACAATCCGATATATTACTGTACCAACGCCATAGTGCTTTTTTTGAAAGGTTTATTTGTGGGGAAACCCGCCGTTCATGTCTTTTCTGAGATTGAGCGATAAATTATTTTCTGTCAGTATTTAAACATGTAACTTCGGGCCAGCGAAATAAATGCCACAGTGCCTTTACATTTACCATGGTACTACTGTAGTATTCCACAGAAGTACATCGAGAGAGTGTCTATATAAACCATTTAAAAACAATATACCATGATACTGAATACTTGCCTATGACGTATGACGTTTTTTTTTTTTAACACGGTACTTTCCATACCAGTAGTTACCATGGTAATCATATCTCGTATCTATGAATGAAATGTTTGTCTAAAGCGCTTTTAAACTCTTTTATAATGAATGTGTAACTATTGGAGGATCCAACGTTTCACTTTCATTGTTTAAGTTGAAAGAAAGAGTTGTTCTTTCACATTCACCCAAGCGCCTTAAAGGCACAGTACACCTAAAAAAAAATGCTTACTCGACTATTTCATTGATTTTATTTGTGTGCCCAACTAAATTGCCTTTTGGGAATTAATAAAGTTAAATACTGTTGAACATTTTGCCTTCATTTGACTTTAATATGTTCTTTTGACCTATTCAAAACTTCATTAGTGAAAACATCATTCTTCCATTTTATGACAAAGTAAGCGGAGGATGTGAAATTTGTGTGGATGTGTTTTATACATGGTGTCGGACCCATATTTAGGGTTAATATGACCGTAGTGCTCTCAGAAACGCAATGCTTTTATTTTATAAAGTTGAAACTCTTTTATCATAAGACAGGACAAATGAGGAGCTATGACGAGTGAAAACCACGGAACAATAAAGGCAGACTCGGCAATGGTCATGTCGCCCACCGGGTCCACGTCACAGGCGGCTCCATTCTCACCCTCAACCAGCAAACCCATCCAAGAGCTGCCAGGTCCGTATCTGTGAGGCTTTAGTGACCAATGGTCCCTGTGCCTCTATGCATCTGATTTTTAGCTTCACTTTCAGATGAGATGATTCAGGCTGGATGGTCAAAATGTTGGAGTAAAAGGGAGAATCGGCCATATTACTTCAATCGATTCACTAACCAGTCGCTGTGGGAAATGCCTGTCCTTGGGCAGCATGATGTCATTGTAAGTTCAGCTTTCATAACCAATCAAATCTCATTATTATGAAAGACGGGGTTTATTGTTTATACAGGTGGTTCAGATATAATACTTGATGTGTAATAGTTTTCCTGTATTATATTTTCAGCTTCAATTAACACAAACCGGTTTTAATAATATAATAGCAACACTGTATTTGCCGTTGTTTCAGTCGGATCCTCTGGGGTTGAACGCGGCTCCAGCCTCTGGTGAGGTGGTGAGCGACGCGGGTCTGGGAAACGGGCAGCGTAAAAGACATCCATCAGAGGATGCTACTCAAGCGGGCCCTAACAGTTTCAAGAGGCCAAAGGTCAGTTTTCTTCCTAATGGCAAAAGTAGATGTGAAGCTGCATGCTTATTTGATATTTCTAATGCTGTCAATATTAGCGTGCTAACTTGGGATGCACCAATGTAGTTGTGATCAATTTACAACCATCGGCTATAGCACCGATTATAACAAACCAATGGTTTATTAATGAACTGTGTGAAGGCACTGAGCTGTATAATGTTTGCTGCATAATCCAAGATTACAATGTAATATTCCTGCTGCTCTGCTGTCTGCTTTTTAATGTTAATCAAACAACAAAAGACCAATATTTTTTTTTTTACTAAATTAACTTTTGTAACTTTCATGAGGATTAATTTCCGCGATGCGGACAACGCAGACGGAATCCAGTCATAAATTAAGTTACTGCATAGTGGAATGCCACGAAATTTGTCAAAGTTTTGAATAAAATATATAGACTTAAATCAAATAGCGATATATACTAGTGTGACTATTAAGCCGCAAAAAGACTGTTTAAATATGAATCCTGCATGTGTCTGTTTCTCTACACCGTAAAAACTAATTTGTTCACTTTACTTACTTCAGTGTTTCTCAAACTCTTTCTGCCATTCCTCACTTTGGAGGTAGGTAAGGGTTCTGAGACCCACCTGTCCCCAATCGCCCTAACAAAATGGTAATGGTATTTAAAACATGATCAAAACACTGATGAATGACTAAATTTAAAAAAAGAAGACAAGTGACAAATATCGGAATCGGACAATAATCGTTTGTTAAAATCAGTACCGGCCCCAAAAATCCTATCGGTGCATCCCTAGTGCTAATGCATGCAATAAATTTGTATTCAGTTTAACGCAATTAACGCAGCGAATGTCCTGACACACACACGACGCACAGAAAGACGCGCGACAGTATCGTGTGCACACAGCTCGCCACAATCCAGTTTTCTTTCACGCGTGAATGAACAGTAATTTATGCCAAAATGTCGAGTATACTCATAAGAGCAGTCCTAATTGAGTTAAATTAACTTAGAGTTGTGTGAGAATGAAATGCGCGTCAGATCCGCATCGTACGGCAGATCTTAGTCACAGCAGCCTAATAAACCAGTGGCTGTGATGCCTGTCATTAATGTTGATCAACGAACAGAGCTAACAGAGAAAATTGTAGCATTAATAAGGATTAATCTACACTCACCTAAAGGATTATTAGGAACACCTGTTCAATTTCTCATTAATGCAATTATCTAATCAACCAATCACATGGCAGTTGCTTCAATGCATTTAGGGGTGTGGTCCTGGTTAAGACAATCTCCTGAACTCCAAACTGAATGTCAGAATGGGAAAGAAAGGTGATTTAAGCAATTTTGAGCGTGGCATGGTTGTTGGTGCCAGACGGGCCGGTCTGAGTATTTCACAATCTGCTCAGTTACTGGGATTTTCACGCACAACCATTTCTAGGGTTTACAAAGAATGGTGTGAAAAGGGAAAAACATCCAGTATGCGGCAGTCCTGTGGGCGAAAATGCCTTGTTGATGCTAGAGGTCAGAGGAGAATGGGCCGACTGATTCAAGCTGATAGAAGAGCAACTTTGACTGAAATAACCACTCGTTACAACCGAGGTATGTAGCAAAGCATTTGTGAAGCCACAACACGCACAACCTTGAGGCGGATGGGCTACAACAGCAGAAGACCCCACCGGGTACCACTCATCTCCACTACAAATAGGAAAAAGAGGCTACAATTTGCACGAGCTCACCAAAATTGGACAGTTGAAGACTGGAAAAATGTTGCCTGGTCTGATGAGTCTCGATTTCTGTTGAGACCTTCAGATGGTAGAGTCTGAATTTGGCGTAAACAGAATGAGAACATGGATCCATCATGCCTTGTTACCACTGTGCAGGCTGCTGGTGGTGGTGGTGTAATGGTGTGGGGGATGTTTTCTTGGCACACTTTAGGCCCCTTAGTGCCAATTGGGCATCGTTTAAATACCATGGCCTACCTGAGCATTGTTTCTGACCATGTCCATCCCTTTATGACCACCATGTACCCATTCTCTGATGGCTACTTCCAGCAGGATAATGCACCATGTCACAAAGCTCGAATCATTTCAAATTGGTTTCTTGAACATGACAATGAGTTCACTGTACTAAAATGGCCCCCACAGTCACCAGATCTCAACCCAATAGAGCATCTTTGGGATGTGGTGGTGGCACGGGAGCCGTGCCCTGGATGTGCATCCCACAAATCTCCATCAACTGCAAGATGCTATCCTATCAATATGGGCCAACATTTCTAAAGAATGCTTTCAGCACCTTGTTGAATCAATGCCACGTAGAATTAAGGCAGTTCTGAAGGCGAAAGGGGGTCAAACACAGTATTAGTATGGTGTTCCTAATAATCCTTTAGGTGAGTGCATTATTTATGCCGTTAAGAAAGGTGTTTGATAACTTTATTCAATTTCTGTATATGTCTAGCCGGTAGGAAGGCCACAAGTAAATATGACGTTTATTATAATGGGTTTATGTGAAGATTGTTTTAAATTCACTTGTTATTTTTTTAACCCTAATAAATGTTGAAATTGATAGCTGTAATGTTGAATGTTGAAATGGAGACATCAGTATCAGTGACACTGGCCTTAATTCATAAAAAGCCACTACACATTTAAAATACTGTCTTTAAGTTGTTTCTGCATTAATTTGGAGAGTAATTAAAAATGTGCGCTAGATATTGTCAATAAACGAATTTAGCAGCAACTGTTGGTTTGTCATTTTTAGTGAATACATTTTCTGATTTCTCTTTGATTGCAGGTTGAGATTCCTGTCACTCCGACCACTCCCACTATCCCTATTTCTCCTAGCACGCCAGGAGTCAAACCGTGGGTCAACGCCACAGATGATAAACAAGGCCAGGCCAGCGTTCCCGCTCCGGCTCCGTACCGGCCCTCTGTGTGAGTGTGGAGCTCGTCTTTTCCGATTTGTCCCATTTATGCAATGTTCCTCATTTTTATAAGTCGCTTTGACAGTTAACAGGTAAAAAGAAGATGCTTTCAGTCAGTGTCCTGGTAGTGGAGCACTTGATGTGCTTTTATGTATTGCCTTATTTCTTATCACATATTTTAGTAATCATCATAAATTAGGTATGAATCGAAAGCTTAAACACTGAAAATTCGTCCTGTGAAAACAATTGGGTGTTTGCTCAATTTTTGTGATAACATTTGGAACACAACTTGGTTAGTAGAGCTTCACGATCCTGGATAAATTAAGAGAATTAATCAAATAGAGATGATCGCGATTTTCCCTTAAACAAAATAGCATGTCATTTACTAGAGGTTCTGACAATTTTAATTGCTGCAGTCCATTTAATTTGAATAATGCAATGACTCATTAAGACTTCAATTGGTTTATTACTGGATTGAAAAGTTGCTGCGTCCCAATTCTCATACTATCCGTTCTAAATAATTTGCACTGTCCATGGAGCGGACCTGTTTACATTTCACTGCCGGTTGTATATTCTGTATATAACTGTGTATGTGACAAATAAAACTCTTGAATCTTGAAATAGCATTCGAAATTAGAATTGGTGCGTCACAAATTGTAGTATGTTGAAATAAGTGTTCCAGAGTTACACGATGGTCTTCTTTTTCCGGTTAGAATCCAAAGTGCAGAGCTGTGCACTCGCTAACGGCTAATATTGGCCACAAACCATTGCGCACCGAACGGTGATTCAATTAGAACTACAAACACGCATAAAAAGTGTTAAAAACTACAAACATGGCAGATATGCGAGTCCGACGGATAAGTAGAGAGGTTTAGATAAAGGGGTTTGAGTGATTATCAGTGTCTAACCTGCCGAAAAGAGAATTATTCAATGTCATCCACATTACCGTATATTTCATCTGCAACAGAATTGTGAACTTTTGTAATGATACGTTTGGTCATTAAGTTTTAAATGCATCATTATGCAAATTGCAAACACATGAGGAGAGTCTCCACATGAAAGACCCACGACTGGCAGATCAACGTGCTGCTACATTTCTCTCCGAAACGGTAGGAAATTAAATTAAATTGAATGTGGAGGATTTTAACTGTGACAGGATGATTGACAGCAGTTTAGACAGGATGCACGGTACTAAGTGAAAGAGCTGTTAAACATGCAATTATGATGAAGTAGTATGTCCCAAAGTTTGCCTACTCTTCTGCTACACACTCAAAAGTATGCACCTTTTCTTCACAATAACAGTGCATACTTTTAGGGCATAGTATAAGTAGGTGAATTGGGACACACTGCGTGTTTTTGAACCAATCTTTTTTTTTTAAGTCACTTGTGGCCACCTACTGGTGTAACGATGTAATTGACACAATCTTTAGTTGAAGCTTCTTCAAGTTGCTTTCAGTAGGAGATTTTACTGATTTATTCTGTTTTGATCACTACCGTAGACATCAGTATTTATGTATTTTGTGTGGTTGAAAAGACTGTTTCATACCTATACATGACAACCGCTCTCTCTGGATCAGCGGCAGCGCCGACACCGTTCTGAATGTTCGCTCACATACACATGAGCGGATGAAGCGAAAGTGTCGTCTGTGCCATAATAAAAGCACCGTGGAATCAAGGCGTCATCAAGCTACGCTTTTGTTTTGAAATAAGCGACCTCTAGCAGCGAAAAATTACATATTGTGGTAATGGTGCAGCTTTATTGGTTAGACATGCCTAGTTATTTTAGAATTCATATTAAGCTTTTAAGCTCATAGACATGATACGAATCTGTGCAGTGACATGTCTGAACTGGACTTTGTGTTTCAGAGTGTACTGGGACCTGGACATTCAGACCAACGCTGTGATCCGAGAGCGAGCCCCAGCGAACCACCTCCCTCCACACCCGGAGATCGAGCTACAGAGAGCGCAACTCACCACCAAATTGCGGCAGCACTACCACGAGCTGTGCTCTCAGCGGGAGGGTATGTCAGGAGCTGCTGTCATGTTTTACTAAATTTGTTCTAGGGGTGTAACGGTTCTTGGTAAAAAAAAAAAAAATCAAACCGTACTGTTCTCCACCCACGGTTCGGTACGCACTTGCACCGCGGTTCATCTCAAATCTGACGACGCATCTATAATATGGTTTGTTGAAAATAACTTGTAAAACAGACAGACACCGTATGGCTAATCTATGTCTCTGTCGATGCATACACATGCTGACTCCCCAATAATACATTACAACATTGATTAAAAAAACGTGGACAAAACGGTCACTCTTAGTAAACTTTCTTCAATGCAAGTGCTGCCGTATGCTCTAATATTTCCAGTCATTTACGCCGTTATCACTAGGGTTGGGTACCGAAACCGTACCTATATAACCGGTATGTACCAGACCGAATCAGAACGCAGATTTCGGTGCCTCATTTTGGTGCCACTTAGGTTCAAACGTGCTTTTGCGCTTTGGCTGGCACCGAGCCAGACACAGATGCGCTCAGCGCTCGTCACATAATCGCAATTATTCAGTGTTTTCAACCACATAGTATTTATTTTAGGTTTCAAACATTTAAATGCACAATAGTACCAGCAAAAACACACACTGATGTCTATGGAAGCGGCAATAACAATCCTTTCAGATGGTTATAATTTGACTACGTGTTTTATTCATATCAGATACACATTATATAAGTTACTATATAGTTTACTCTATTCTTCTCCCAGTTCAGCGGTCACTTACTTTCATGTATTTTGTGAGACGACGATGAATTTACGTAATGTAAAGGCGCAAACTAACATGGCTGCGCTCATCGCGCATTATAGATCAACTAACATGATCATTATGACAAAACACATTCACTTACACATATTTTAAAATCAGAATATCAGATAGTTCATGACATGGTTAACATGTTATATTTTGAATAAAAAATGAAAAAAAAAAGATACAGCTGTCATACAACACTGTTGTGGCTGCTGTGTGTCATGTGAGAAGCATGACGCGTCGCCATGGAAACAATAAGGCGACGCATTCTAAAATATTTAGCCAGAGAATATGGTCATATTTCTGCAAAATAATTCTGAACCTTGAAGCTGGTTTGTAGGATACCAAGAATACAGAGTACTTTGCTGTTATTAGTACTGTTATTTAGTGTTAAATTAGGCCTATTGTAGTTGGGTTAGGGGGCTTAGCTTTTACTGTGAATTTAAGTAAATTGTGTTTTGTATCTATTTATATATTTAAGTATACTTTAAACTTTGAATAAATTGGTCAATTTGAAGAATAAAAAATATATCAAAATAATCAATAAAAAGCCATTCTTTAATGTCATCCACCATCGTTTTGTGGCTCTTTTTTAGTATCGGTTTAGGCACCGGTACAGTTTTAAAAGTACCGGTTTGGCACCGGTATCGTAAAAAAAACCAAACGATGCCCAACCCTAGTTATCACCCGTGTGTTTATAGCGTGCAAGCGCATGTGAGACCTGAACAACATACGCTGTTATCTGTGTTTAAACTTTACTCGTTTAAGCCTTGCCAATTTAAACATTCATAAGCCAGAAGATGCGAATGAGAACTTACGCACGCTGTGAGTGTGAGAGTGAGTGAGTGAGTGAGTGTGTGAGAGTGAATGTGTGAGAGCGAGAGAGTGAGTGAGTGTGTGTGCACACGTCTCAGACAACACACAAATATTCTTTCAAATCTTGCATTTCAGTGGACAAATTCACACAAACATTGAGTGATGTCTTGATGAGTATCCTAGCAGCCATAGTATGTTATACCTTAAGTGAACTTATACAGTCGAGAAAGACAAGGCATGTGTACAGTATCAGTATTTTGGATCGGTGCATTAAAAACACAGACAGCGGGAAAGGCTGCTGTCACTTTAAGATTAATGTTAGTCAAACAACACAGGACAAGGACATCACTCATTGCTCTTGACTGAATAGCTATTGTAACTTTAATGATTAATATTTGTATATTTGACTGTATAAATGTTATTTTACATTTGATTACTTTATACAACTTCTGTACCTGAAAACTGATGTTAGACCTACCTGAACCTGAAAAGCACTGTTAATTTGATTGGTATCGTTGCTCTATTGTATTTATTTGTGCTGTTGATTGTATTTAGATTATTTGTTCTTATTCTCTTTATTTTTATTTGACAGTAGTCCTTTTTTTCCCTGAACATAGCAAATACTGAACCGTACCAAAACCGTGATGCAAACCAAACCGTGAGCAATTTGAACTCTTACACCCCTTATATATTCCCATAAAAAAGCTTTACATTCTGCATATGAGAGATTATATAAGAGATGTAACTAAATTATCATTGTAGTGTTTTTGTCATGAAGCAGCTGAGCTTCTTTCATGCTACTGTAATAGTAAAGTTAGTAGCTTTGCTACTTTTTGTTAGAAAATCCCCAGCATTGGTCCACCCACCTCCATATTCACAGCCAATTGTAGTCTGGGTAAATGTTAATGATTTATGAATGCATTGCAGAGCAAGGAAACTGGTAATGTTGAAACCGCAGCTGTCTCAAAGTTTGAATTTTAAGTGCTGCATGGTTCCTATAAAACATCTGGTAACTTGCTGAGGACTTATTTGTATTTATATTAAACTTTATATACTGGGGTCAGTAAGATGTTTTTGTTGGGTTTTTTAAAATTACTTTTCAGCAAGGATGCATTAAATTGATCAAAAGTGACAGTAAAGTCATTTGTTGATTTTTTTATTTCAAATAAATCTATTTATCAAAGAATCCTGACAAACAAAAGTATCACAAAAATATGAAGCTGCACAACATTGTGTAATTGAAAATACGCCCAATGGACCGTTTTGTTAACGGTTGAAGAGGTGGTTTTTCAGGCAGTTCAAAAAAGGAATATTTGCAAAATTGATTTATTTGGCATGCGTAAATTCTTTATGCCCATTGTGCTTTTCCACTTTTTCAACTTTTGTTAGTGTGCCGTTAACGTTGTTGTTTGAGCATAAAAAAGATCTGCAATGTTACAATTCTCAAAGTCCTCTCCAAAGGGAGATATTTTATTTAACAGAATCCACTTTTCAAGAACTACAGCGAATGACTCGTTTGGACTACAGCACGATTACGAAGTCACAATGCTAAATAATCCCCACCCATGGAATACGCAAAAATGGGGACGAGGCCTGGTTGAGCTGCATTAGAGAAGACGGTGTTGTCGCTATGTTTTTTCCACCCCATTTCCAAAACTCATATGTCTGACCTTCCTAAGGCTGACGAGAGTGGTTAAATTTAACTTTAAACACTGTTTATCTGTGTGCTGCACATGTTATGGAGGACAGCTTGTTTTCTGTTGCTTTAAAATTAGCCATGGTTTTGTGATCATTTTCCATCAAATATCATGATTAAATGGTGGATAACATCGCATAATGTATAAGAAAATTACAAAAAACACACCACTCTGAAACGTCCTGTAAAATCCATGCTTGCAAAGTCGATCCTCTTGTTCATTAACAGTCACTGCAAAAATGCTTTTCTTACTTAGTATTTTTGTCTAGTTTCAAACATCTAAAACATTTTAAAACAAGAAGCATTTACTAAACAAGCAAAAGTTTTTGTCTTGTTTTGGGAAGAAACAACTCAAAATTAGTGAGTTTTTGCTTAAAATAAGCAAAATAATCTTAATTCAAACACAGAAAACATGCCCATTTGGCAGATTATTTTGCTTATTTTAAGCAAAAACTCACTTAATTTTGAGTTGTTTCTACCCAAAACAAGACAACTTTTGCTTGTCTAGTAAATGCTTCTTAATATAAGAATGTTTTGATATTTGGATTTAAAACAAGAAAGAAATACTAAGCAAGAAAAGCGATTGAATTGGTTTTGATGATATCAATAACATTTACATTAGAGCCAAACTCGCAGTTATGGAGGGGCGGGACATTCCCCGAACACGGTGCCAATCACAACACTAACCAATCATGGCACATTTCGTATTTTGGAAGGAGGGACTTCATCGAAATTGGCGTGTTCGAGCCAGACTGTGGAGAGAGGAGCTGTAAAATATGTGAAAAATGTGTTTTTTGAACAATCAAAAATCAACAAATCAAGCATGGAAATATATTCTAGTACACCCTAAAATCAAGACTTCGTAAAAGGGCATAATAGGACCAAATTAAAGCTGGCATGGCATGTTTGGACGGAAGATGAGAGATTCATAAAAGACAAATTACGGGAATACTGGATTCTAAACAACAAAGAAATGGCACAATTGATCAAGACCTAGAAGCAGATATGAGGGAGAAGCACCTCATACATGGCCGCTCCCAAGTAGAAGGGGCTTTCCTCGCCATCAATGCTTGGATAACACGCCTACGTATTAAAAATAATGGCTAGTGCGGTGGCTGGGATATACGTAAACCTACCAACATCCATTGATTTATCGCAAGAGGTCGCATAACATCAGTTAATGGAAACGCAGTCATTTCGCAACCTTTAGAAAATATCGCAAACGTTTTGTGAAAATCTATAATGGAAACCAGGCTATTGATGATAATCATGGTAACACATATCGCACAATATATGTACATGTGAATATATCGCCCATTATGTTTACATGATAATGAATGTCACCAACATTTTACCCGATTGTGCTGTCATCTTGTATGTTTTCCATGGAAAAAGTGGTTCTCAGGCAGTTCCTTCATACACAGAGCGGTTATCGACAGGTGAAATAAAATGTGTATACAGCTGCTCTTATACGCAAATAAATAGAGTCTGAGACTTATGACTTAAAACTAAATCCTGAGCACAGGCAATTTTTTCCTTCTGTATAGCTTTTATGAAATGAACATCTGAACACTAAATTAACATGACAGACGCAAATCCTTGACCATCAAATTTGCGATAGAGTTTGTGCTCCTCTGGTTGGCAGCGTTGGAAACGTGTAATATGGATTCTCATGTTTGTCATGTTTCGAAAATATTTTAGTTTAGTGTGACACAACTTGCACATAGTGTGACTCTTGTCCAGGTCAGGTGCAAGCCGAAGTGCTTCCATACGCTAGCTTTTAATGCAGAGGGTGCCGATGGGATTTCTCGCCCAGCCGGTCACGCGTCTCTGTCATGTGCTCGCCACAGACGGTCCGGGCGCTGCACTTCCCACACGTCAGAGTTGCGCCTTTTGCGTTCCGTCAACATTGCGTTATCAACATTTTTTTTTTTTTTTTTGACATTTGTGAATCGATTCAGAATCGTCCACGCCCGGCTCGCGATGCATCTAAGAATCACATTTTTCCCCCACCCCTACTTTTGAGGCGTTCTAGTGTTTTCCTGACAACTACTGACAGTTTGGAAGAGCAAGCCCAAATGGACTCGATTTCAAAGGCGCAATCCCGTTCCGGTGCGCATATAAATGTCAACGCAGAATGACGAGTGTTAAAGCCATTTCACAAGGGAAAATGTTTATTTACTATTTATTTTAAAAAAAAATATATATATATATATATTAGGATTATATATTCAGTGGCAGTCTTAAAATGACAATAATATCGTTTATCGCAATTATTTCTGGGACGATATATCGCGAAACAAAAAGTAGTTATCGTGACAGGCCTACTCACTGTATTTGTTAATCTTTGTTAAGGTTAGTTAATAAATACAGCTGTTGGTGATGGTTTGGTCATGTTAGTTCACAGTGCATTAACTAATGTTAACAAGATTTGAATGAAGTATTTGTTATTGTTAATTCCAACATTTACTAAGATAAATAAACAAAGCATTTAAGTAATGTAGATAACTAATGTTAACTAATGAACCTTATTGTAAAGTGTTACCAAAATCATAAATGTTTCTCGAACAGCAAATCAGCATATTACAATGATATCTGAAGGACTGCATTATTGCTGTTTTTACTGTATTTTTTGATGAGTAAATGAATGCAGTCTCGACGAGCAGAAGAGACTAAGAGCATTAAAAAGTCCTACCGAAACCAAACATTTAAATTGTGTAATTTAGAGATTATTATTTAGGAATAATTGGAGGTTGACGGATCTGTTTTCAGGCATAGAGCCCCCGCGGGAATCCTTCAACCGCTGGCTTTTGGAGAGAAAGGTGGTGGATAAAGGTCCTGATCCGCTCTTGCCCAGCGAGTGCGACCCGGTCATTTCCCCGTCCATGTTCAGAGAGATCATGAATGACATCCCCATCAGGTACTAAAACATCATTGTTCATCACATAACCAAGCTCCTCTTTGTTTTTGTGTTGCGCATTTCATTACGGAAATGCTTTTATAATTTTCTAACTTGCCTGTAACTTGATGTTAGGCTCTCTCGCATCAAATACAAGGAAGAGGCCAGGAAACTCTTGTTTAAATATGCAGAGGCGGCCAAGAAAATGATCGACTCCAGGTAATTATTCATGTTCATTACTAAGGTTTTGAGACTAACCTGAACGTTGCATGAAAGTACATTTAATGTTTGCACAGAAATGCGACTCCTGACAGTCGGAAGGTGGTGAAGTGGAACGTCGAGGACACAATGAACTGGTTGAGACGAGACCATTCTGCCAGCAAGGAGGACTACATGGTACGTCCTCAGTAGTTTTGTTCTGAGCTGCCTACCTAGACGGCATTTTAAGGCGTACATATGCATGACCATAATGGGATTATTCCTCAGGATCGGCTCGAGCACTTACGGAAGCAGTGCGGCCCTCACGTGACGGCCGTGGCGAAGGACTCAGTTGAAGGCATCTGTTCAAAGATCTATCACATCTCTGCAGAATATGTGCGCAGGATCCGCCAGGCTCACGTCACTCTACTTAAAGAGTGCAACATCTCAGGTAGGAGATGGAAATGGCAAGCAGAATGCAAATGTCTAATTATTTAAAAAAAAAAAAAAAGTGTACTTTTTAAAATCCAGACATGATCATATAAGGTGTCATATAGACCCTGGAGTTTCCCATCTTTTAGATGTCATGGACCCCCAAATATTATCATCTTCGTGCAAGGGACCCCCATTCTAAAACTGAAAAGGCTGAAAATATTTAACGATATTAAAACTGAACCGAAAAACCGCGATACACTCATGTCGAACCGAACGTGCCCCGGCCCAGCTCTCAATTCATCTTATGCCACAAAATTATTTTTTTCTTCCTTGATATTTGATTGCATAGTAATTAGTACACTTTTAACAACTAAGAGTTATTATAAGAAATATTATTTACTAAATATACACTAACTAAGTGCATGTCACGTGACTTTCATGAACTTTCATGTCCTATCAGCCGCTATGCGGTGCTCGTAGCGCACGCACTTCAACTGCACGCACAAACGCGGTGGCGCGCGCTGTATATCACTTCATATAAGCGCAAGAGAAACTACGATCATGCAACGTAATCATGAAATAAAAGTAAAGTATCAATAAATCCCGTAAATGGCACGGCAGGTATGATGTTCATTCTGTTCATCAGGAGCAGCGTCTTATATTCAGGGTCGTCTTATATTCGGGTATATACGGTATTTTGTATATTTTTAAAATAGTGTGGTGGCTATTTTATTGTGTTACAAAAACTGCTATTTAATAGCTTTAATTTCTAGGCATATTTATTCATCAGTATTATTCATACAATATATGTTTCATGCAAAACAGAAATACGACAAATAGAATATCAGATCTCTGTCATGTGGCCAAAAAAAAAAAATGCAATGTGTTTGACACATGAAAACTGTAACGTAATGTATCTTTACAAGGTAACACGATGTAACGCATTAAGTCCTTGAATTTGAGGGTATTAAATCTGGAAAGTCCTTGAATTTGAAGTTCACCAAGGTGTGGGAACCCTGTCATAGGCTTTATATTACACTTTGTTTGGAGGACATCATTGGGCAGGATGTGAAACAACACTGTAAATTCATTATTTTAAACATTTACATTTATGCATTTGGCAGACGCTTTTATCCAAAAGCGACTTACATTGCATTCAAGGTGCACATTTTTACATTTTTCCCTGGGAATCGAACCCATGACCTTGGCGTTGCTAGCGCCACGCTCTTATTGTTTGAGCTACAGGAAAGCTATTAAAATAAAATAAAATTAAAATTAAAATTCATTTTTAATCTAGAAGTAGAAGAGATGTTCCGATACTCTTTCCCTTCCCGATTCCGATACCTGGGCTCAGGGTATCGGCCGATACGAGTACTGATCCGATACCTGTGTGTGTATCTGTATACACTACTAGCCCTGTATGAATTGTTAGAATTATTTTATGGTGTGCTTCAGACTTATCCTTTAATAAAACATGAACAAATACATACAGTGAACTACTGTATTTATTACAGTATTTTTATTATCTGACATGCATTTGACAGCAATATTACTTATTTTTCTTAAGCGTAAAAAACTCCAAATGCAGCCACAAATCTAACACCGCAAACTGAAAAGGGTGTTTGTTTTACAATATAACTGTATAAAAAAACAGTGCAACAAATAAATCTAGGAATATAAAAAAAATTGTATAAATATCTTTACAACAAAACAAGTATTGCGTATCATCATAGAGAGACGTAGTAGCCTAAAATATTCTGTCAATTTCTTCACGTTAAACCGAACTTTTATTTTGACGGGTTGCCGTGAAGACCTTTTTGAGTGTCTGTGTTCATGATATGACCGTTTTCTCAAAAGAAACGGTAAATTCTCATGAAGTGACGGTTTATGCGTTCATGTCCTCATATAGTGACACACGGCAGAGACTACAAAGACAGCGAGCGTCACGCGTGCGCCCGTGCATCCACACAGAGAGGCAGGAGTAATATAGTATTTTGCAGTTTAATATTCACAGACGCTAGTATATATTCTGATATACTCGGGAGTCGGTACTACAGAAATGCTAGTATCATCGCATTTTTTAAATTTCAGTACCGACTACCGGTAGTACTTGTGACATCCCTAATCGCAGTTTTACTGGCTGGTTGGTCCAGTCTGAAATACTGCTGAAATAGCGGACATACTGCTCTGCTTCGCTAAACAGTGGTTGCTTTTGGCAATGCATTCTGAGCAGCGAAGAAGAACCGTGCAGCGAGCGGTTAGGCAAAGCTCGCAGACATGACAAGATCTTGTTTAAGAAAATGCTATCGGATTCGGTACATGGGTTCAAATACTCGCCGATACCGATGCCAGAATTTGTTGTGATATTTCCGATACTAGTATCCGAATCGGATTAATCGGAAAAATAATCGACAGATTAACCGATTATCATCTCATTTTAATTTCATGTTACAATAATTGCTGACGCTTTTGTCTCAGTATACAGTATTATTATGATAAGATTGTGATATCATTGAAATAAGTTGCAAAAAGTCATACTATAACGGGCTTAATCACTTATTTGTGTAATTGTATATTAAAGTACTGAGTAATATATTAATTAACGTACTTACTATAGGGTTAGGATAGGATTAGAGTTAGGTTGAGAGTTAGTTGCATGCAACTATGCATAATTTACTGTTATTACTATAAATACATGTGACAAGTGTTAATCTTTTTCTTATAACAAAAAGAACATTTAAATACAATAAAGCAATACACAAATTATAAAGTAAGTATTATAAAGAACAATAACAAAGGTTTGTTAACATTAGTTAATGCATTAACATGAACAATGAGCAATAGCTACATCTGTTACTGAAGTTATTATTCTTTAACGTTAGTTAAATACAGCTGATCATTGTTAGTTCATGTTCGATCGGGTCCATACTAAAACACTAAATAGTTTTATATATACACAACTATATAGAAGTACATCTTACAAAATAAAAGTCCTTCAAAGTTTGCCCTGATAGAAATCATTCTCATGTAGCTTTCCTTGCTCAAAATTACATAATCAAATAATAACTTGAATAATCAAAAGTTGTAACTATTGTCTGTTTTTTCTTCTAAGTTGAATATTATTAAATGCACTTATAGAATGATTTTGTGTCAGCCGTGTAATAACCTGTGAAACTGATATGACAATTAATTTAATCAAATCAGTCATACAGGTAGGTAAGTGGAGATATCCATGAATGTAGAAAATGGTCAGTGAGGGTTTTATTGTTAGACAAAAATCGAACAACTCCAAAAAAAAAGATGAATTTTTGGCTCTGGTGCCAATATTCACTCTTGGTTTGACTTTTAGAGCCCCTCTGAACTACTCTTCTTGCTTTAAAGCGGACGGCACGGAGTCGACGGAGGTTCAGGACCGGTTGGTGTATTGTTATCCCGTCAGACTGTCCATCCCGGCTCCTCCTCAGCCGCGTGTAGAGCTGCACTTCGAGAATGACATGGCTTGTCTGCGGTATAAAGGGGAAATGGTGAAGGTCAACCGTGGTCATTTTAACAAATTGGTGTGTACATGTTAACGCAAGCTCAAAACAAATTAAAGCCAGAAGCATACACTACACTGCATTCTTATGTTTTTGCATTTCTTCCTCTGGCGTAAACAGGAACTCCTTTATCGATACAGCTGTATAGATGACCCAAGGTTTGAAAAGTTCCTGTCTCGTGTGTGGTGCCTTATCAAAAGATACCAGGTAAGACTCAAGCATTGGTAACCAATCGGGGAAGCAAATGCAGCATCAACGTGTGTTTCCACCCTCTTGTGAATTACAGGTGATGTTTGGCTCTGGTGTGAACGAGGGGTCTGGCCTGCAGGGGGCGCTGCCTGTTCCCGTCTTTGAGGCGCTCAACAAAAAGTTTGGAGTCACATTTGAGTGCTTCGCTTCTCCTCTGAACTGCTATTTCAAGCAGTTCTGCTCTGCGTTTCCAGACATTGATGGCTTCTTTGGATCTCGAGGGTACGTTAATGTGTTCTTGATTCAAGGATTTTGAGTGTCATACATTGCTTTGCTGTCATGACATGACAGTTGTGCTGCTTAACATTTTTTTCTAACCTGTGATGTTTTTTCAGGATTCTTTTGAATAAAAAGTAAAAAAAAAAAATAAAAAAAAAGAACAGCATTTTATTTAAAATAGAAATCTTTTGTAACAATATACACTACCATTCAAAGGTTTGGGATCAGTAATTTTTTGTGTGTGTGTGTGTGTCCTTTAACTTTTGAGATTTTTGGATTCTTTCCTACGCACCAGTGTTCATTTCGTTAACGAAGACGATGACAGAAAAAGTGGGCGTTAACGAATATTTTTCGTGACTAAAACGAGACGTTGACAAGCTAAACTAATATCTGATGATAAAAACTATGACAAAACATCTTCCGTTTCTTTGTTAACGAGACAGGACTAGAATGTTATTTGAGGAATATCGGACATTAAAAATACATGATCTCTTCCTATGCTGTCTTTCAAAAATGTGCGTCCATCAATGAGGGCGTCTGCATAATCTAATCTCTCAGACAGACGCAGCGGCAGCTGACGTCACAGGTACGGGTAGTCTAGGCTACCAAAACTTGAACTAGCGAGCTCGCTGTGTAGATTAATCTGAAAATGGTCACGCAAAGAATGATCTTTGATAGGTTTAAATGTCAGTTATTCTAAATAAAAAAAAAAGGAAACCCTTAAAAGACAAAGAGCAGAGATGTTAAATTAGTCAGTAAAATCCCCAGCCAACAGGTCATTTGACTAAAGCTGTTGATTGAGTGGAAGTTGTGGAACAATAAGTTGACAGGCACATGAAGCAGATAAAACACAGCATCATCGTCCCCACCGATTTTAGGTTGGTTTGATTATCAACTTGATGGCTGTACACTCACCTAAAGGATTTTTAGGAACACCTGTTCAATTTCTCATTAATGCAATTATCTAATCAACCAATCACATGGCAGTTGCTTCAATGCATTTAGGGGTGTGGTCCTGGTTAAGACAATCTCCTGAACTCCAAACTGAATGTCAGAATGGGAAAGAAAGGTGATTTTTAAGCAATTGAGCGTGGCATGGTTGTTGGTGCCAGACGGGCCGGTCTGAGTATTTCACAATCTGCTCAGTTACTGGGATTTTCACGCACAACCATTTCTAGGGTTTACAAAGAATGGTGTGAAAAGGGAAAAACATCCAGTATGCGGCAGTCCTGTGGGCTAAAATGCCTTGTTGATGCTAGAGGTCAGAGGACAATGGGCCGACTGATTCAAGCTGATAGAAGAGCGACTTTGACTGAAATAACCACTCGTTACAACCGAGGTATGCAGCAAAGCATTTGTGAAGCCACAACACGCACAACCTTGAGACAGATGGTACCACTCATCTCCACTACAAATAGGAAAAAGCGGCTACAATTTGCACAAGCTGACCAAAATTGGACAGTTGAAGACTGGAAAAATCTTGCCTGGTCTGATGAGTCTCGATTTCTGTTGAGACATTCAGATGGTAGAGTCAGAATTTGGCGTAAACAGAATGAGAACATGGATCCATCATGCCTTGTTACCACTGTGCAGGCTGGTGGTGGTGGTGTAATGGTGTGGGGGATGTTTTCTTGGCACACTTTAGGCCCCTTAGTGCCAATTGGGCATCGTTTAAATGCCACGGCCTACCTGAGCATTGTTTCTGACCATGTCCATCCTTTTATGACCACCACGTACTCATTCTCTGATGGCTACTTCCAGCAGGATAATGCAAATCTCCATCAACTTCAAGATGCTATCCTATCAATATGGGCCAACATTTCTAAAGAATGCTTTCAGCACCTTGTTGAATCAATGCCACGTAGAATTAAGGCAGTTCTGAAGGCAAAAGGGGGTCAAACACAGTATTAGTATGGTGTTCCTAATAATCCTTTAGGTGAGCGTATATTACTTTTTATGTTTGAACAAACTCTAGCCTATATATTAGCTTAAGGCGTGGGTGATAGCCTGGTTGAAATTTTTCAATCGTGTTGTGCCGTCATCATGCAATCATTTAAACGCTCTTTAATCATTGTTTTTAAACCATTCAGACACTTTAAGCAGCGAGGGAGAATTAATTTAGGTAAATGCGCGTTAAGTTAAGCCTGATACGCGCGGTGCACACCTCGTACAGCGCCTGACTAAACTTGAGCTCTATTTCGTGCCTTGTGCTTGAACCTTCAAATACACACAGTATGTTTCAAAATCCCCGTCTTTGCAAGTATCCTCGTAAACTTAGTCATTTGTGTCTTAAATAAACATTAACAGTTTAAGATAAAGCATGTGTAGTAGTAGGCTATATATGAGATCCTGGTGGGCTATTAATGAGGTCTTAAAGGTATAGTTCACCCCAAAATGAAAAATCTATTATCATTTACTCACCCTTAAGTGGTAAAGGGATATGTAGCATTGCACAAGTGCTACTACTGAGAGTGCAATGTCAATACAGCCTGATTTATATTCATATGACCATTTTTGTCTAAAGACTAGATATAAAAAGCTACTAAAATTAATGTTGGTAACAGCAGTATGACTAAAAGTAATGACTAAAACTTGACAAAAATGCAATGACTTTTCATCGACTAAAACTATGAAAGACAAAATGACTAAAATGTGACTAAGACTAATAAGCATTTTCATCTGAAGATGAAGACTAAATTAAAAATGGCTGCCAAAATTAACACTGCTACGCACCTATTACCAATAGGTGTGCGATGGTACTTGTCCATTTATTTTTTTGGAAAAAAAGTAATACTTTTATTCAGCAATGATGTTAAATTAAGTGATTTATATTGTTTTTATTTTAAATAAATGTGGTTCTTTTTAACTTCATCAGTGAATCCTAAAAAAAGTATCACAGGATATAAAAATATTAATCAGCACAACTGTTTCCAGCACTGATAATAAATCCTCATATCAGGATGATTTCTGAAGGATCATGAAGACTGATCACTGAAGATCACTGAAGACTGGAGTAATGATAAATTCAGCTTTGAGCACAGAAATAAATTACATTTTTAAAGTATTTTAAAACAGAAAAACATTATTTTAAATTGTAATAATATTTCACAGAATTACTGTTGTTTTCTGTATTTTTGATCAAATAAATGCAGGCTTGATGAGCACGAGCCTTCTTTCAAAAACATTAGTGTTTCCAAACTTTTGATCGGTACTATGTGACACAAATGTAATCAAAATGATGATTATTCTTACTGCCGTTATATAGAAGCAAGCATGGCTTCTATCAGAGAAGGTAATTTGCTTTACTGTATCACTTCCTCACAGGCCGTTTCTCAGCTTCTCTCCGGCCAGTGGCTCATTTGAAGCAAACCCTCCGTTCTGTGAGGAACTCATGGACGCCATGGTGACACGCTTTGAGGTGTGTGACTCTTAATCTCACCCCAAATTCGTTAGATTGGAATATCGTCACTGATTCTCCTCATCTCTCCATCGCTCTCAGGATCTTCTGGAACGCTCCAGCGAGCCGCTGTCCTTCATCATCTTTGTACCAGAGTGGCGTGACCCGCCGACCCCTGCGCTGACACGGATGGAGTCCAGCCGCTTCCGAAGGCACCAGATGATCGTGCCCGCCTTCGAGCACGAGTATCGCAGCGGCTCGCAACACATCTGCAAAAGGTCAGACATTTGTTGGTTGGGCTGGGCCATATAAAGATCATGGCGATGATATAAACGTGTGTCAGTGTGTATATGTATATATATATATATATACGTTTTTTTTCAGATCTTTCTGTCTAATGGACAAAATAAGCTTGCGCAATTTACATAACACAGCCAGAGACGACGGAAAAACACGGATAGCATCACCCGTCTTAAATCCCGTCTGGCTAGCGCGCTTCCCATAATGTTAAAGCATTAGGTCAGTAGGCGGAGAGAAGGGGATCTTTTAGTGGCTGTTTGAACACATTCGACCGTGAGCGTTTACACCACGAAAGTAATCCGTTCGAAAGTGGCTCAAACCGTTTTAGACCCCGTTTACACCTCTATTGTGATCCGATCGACCAAAACACATTAAAGGGATAGTTCACCCAAAAATGAAAATTAGCCCATGATTTACTCACCCTCAAGCCATCCTAGGTGTGTATGACTCTTCTTTCATACGAATACAATCGGAGGTTTATTAAATAATGTTTGCACTTGAGGGCGTGTAATTTTCATTTTTGGCTGAACTATCCCTTTAATACCAGGTGTAAACGGTGCATTCGCTCTTAAAGTGTGCGTGTCATTTAATGTTAAACATCTGTTTTTCTCTCGCTGTTGTTGAGCTTATGTAGGTCATATCTTTCCATTCAGACGTTTTTTCTTTTTGTGAGATATAAGCTGGCAATTGCGAGGGAGGGGGAAAAGTCTGAGTTGTGAGATGAAACAGTTGCAGTTATTTTTCTATTCCGTAGCAAAAACAAGCTTGCATCATAACATGATATCATTATCGTGTAATAATGCACAATATAATCTCATTGTGAGATGTGATTTTGGTCCTATCGCCCACCTCTATTTATTCTTGTGGTTTCCGTTGCTTGTTAAACGGATGGTTTAACTTGTGGTTTGCTCTCTCGACTTTGTGTCTCAGAGAAGAGATGTACTACAAGGCCGTCCATGGAACGGCAGTCATTTTCCTCCAAAACAATGCTGGCTTTGCCAAATGGGAGCCCACCACGGAGAGAATCCAGGAGCTCCTGGGGGCGTATAAGGTCTCTGGGCGTTCGTTGCCCTCACCTGGTCCCTCTTCCACCAGTACCGGAGACAAAGACTCCAAACCGGTCCAGGAGCGCTCCGCTAGGAGTCAGGAAAACAGCAGTCCTGTTGACAAGACTGCACCAGACACAACAAACATTTAGACGCGGCGCTGGGCGTGTGGACACGTGTATGTATGTTCATGGGAAAGAGTCTGTGATTGTATGAGAGGTATAATATTGCGCTGTTGGGTTTAGATGTTCACGTAAGAAGACCCCTGTTTGTTTACTTTCTTTCACCTCTATTATTTAATATTATTTGTTTTAGGGGTTTGAATCTCATAACTGGTTTTGTTTTTTTAATCTGTGTATCGACAGTTTGATCACCTTTTGTTGTCTTTTTTTTTTTTTTTTTTTAAGAGATGCTAAATTGTAGTCAAGCATATCATATTCTTTTTTTTTTTTTTTTTTTTTGGCCTTTTTGGGTGAATCTCATTAATGTCATATTTCACACCAAGATGAAATACAAAAGAAAAATATATTGCATAAATGAAGAGCAAGTTTTTCCTCAATGGTGGTTAATGACATTGTTTTCATTGGTCATACAGTAATTATTTACTGTATAACAGTTAAAAGGATCCAATTACAATGCTATTTAAAAATAAAATCAGCTTAAATTGAATTAATCTCAATGGAATGTATTGGCATTGGGGTGTCTTTACTTAAATACATTTTACGGTAGTGAATTATTATTATTATTATTATTATTATTAAAATGTGTATTATAATATATAGAAATAATGTATCAATGCAAAAAAAAAAAAATGAGGCTTAATTTTCCCAACAATATAAAAATATCTTTGTTGACTTTGGAGTGAAATATGACAGGCTTTGTGACGTTCACTCTTTAACTTTGTGCTTTTCTCACTGGCAGGAATATGAAGCTGTCAAAGAGTTGATGCACCGATGCTTGTTCTTTTAGATAATTCTGTGTCCGAAGACGAGTGGCGATCAGGCAGCTATGTTTAAAAGCCTTCATCATGACATGCATTAGCGCTGGGGCTTCTCAAAGCATCAGTTGGTTCCTGTTGTACCCATCTCTTTTTAGCGTCCATAGGCGTCATGTTTGATTTCCCCATGATAGAATATATACTGTATGTGATGACAAAAGGTCAGTAAACGAGCAGAAAAATAGTCACCCACCTGCAGTCAAATCCAGTCCGATTTCTTTTGTCCCTAAAATATTGTACACAACACAATAGCAAATCTGAAATGGTTAAATAGGGTTTTGTACCTTTTTAATCGCGATTCTTTTCTGTACAGTACAAGCCTGTGTGAACCTTAAGTCCTAATGTGGCATTCTGGGTCACATCAATTGTAGCATCTAGCGAGTGTAAAAAGAAAAGTGAAATTTCTTATTAGTTACGAAAGCATTATTCCACCTGTTTGTGGTTTTACTGAAAAATGAACCGGCTCCTAAATATGGCGTACGCCCCTCGTTTCTCTCCAGTGAGTCTACCTCTCATTTCGGGTGTTTTATGATTGAGCGACACCTTGAAACTCAAACGAAGAAAAGCAAACGAGGCTTATTCTTCATTTAATAAGTGCATCGGCGTCCAGTTATTAGGATTGGTCGCCATTGCCTTGATTTCACTGTTTCGTGTATGTGAAAAGTGCTTTAAAAGTTTTTTTTTTATTATTATTCTAATCATAGAAATTTGTTTACATAATATTGAGTTTAAATTGTATCACTGGGCAGCGTTTTGAATGTACATTTTAAAAAAGGAAAAGACGTTATTGATCGAATTTGTTGCTACAATTGGACTTTAAATGTTGCGATTATTAACACTACAATGGTGGATTTTTCTTTTTAGTTTTTGCCATGTTAATACGCATGTAGAAATCCGTATTGTATACTCTCACTTTATTAAACCCAGTCACTTCCATCTGTAAGTATAGGTTTGTTTATTTGTTAGTTTTTTTCACTGGACTACATTGTCTTGTAGCCAAACTTGGGAAATGGCTTTTATATTATATTTAAAAGCATTCCAGTGGTTTGACGCGTAATGTAACCCAGCTTGCCATCCTTAAAGTCCAACGTAACATAACATTGAGCATTGGGCACTTGTTGGATTTCCTAATCCCAGAGTGGATCACCAGCAAAACTGTAGATGTTGTACAGAACATGGGTATGAAGTTTGTTGTTTTCCCTCACGGCTGTTGTGAAAAGAACACAAAAAATGTCTTTTTCACCATGATTTTTATTTTATTTAACTTTTTGGTTCTAAACTGTTTATGAATTATAGAATTTATGAAATAGTTGTTTTAAACTAAACCAAAGTGTTATTAAAAAAAGGAGGAATTTATCTTGTATCTTAAAGTAGAACCGTGTACGATTGCATCAGTAATGCATAAAGTGTAACCAGCAAAAACATCCATTTATCCATAACTTTATTTTTATAATTCTCCTTTTGTTCTTTGTTTTCTTACGAAAGTGTGTTTTAGGTTTTTTATTTTGCATGATCTGATATTTTCCATTACAAAAAAAACAAACAAAAAAACACAATTATATAAATTGTACAAATCTATATTGTTTAGTTAGTTGTAAGCTTTGCCACACTAGGCTTTTAACCGATTTGCATTTATCAGTCATGTTGATTGATTTATATTTGGTCGCCATTGCGTTTGTTGATTCAGTGTCCTCTAAAATGCCATGAATGTCTCCCCTGTAATCTTATTCTGATAAAGACAAAGATTCAGTGAATGTAAATATGTCTGTGCTTATATAATTTGTTTCTTCTACTTGTATGTTATCAGTGTTGTGGCATTTCCCATCACCTAAAGTGGTATAAAGATTTTCCTCTGAATCAGAAAAGCTCTCAGTAAAATATTGAAATCGTAAACGCATCTCTGGCATTTTGTTATAATATTTATTGTGCATACTTGCTCTTTAAAGATACAGCTGGCTGCTTATCGGCTTAGAATTTGCTGAAATTGTACAGTAACGACAAAGTATCATGGTATTATTTATGGCATTGTGTCCTCATACAAGGACATTATATTATAGTGAACTTCTCTTAAACTACATGCCACAGTTTTAGTCCGGATGTCCTGTAAAGAGCACATTATTCAGGGCTTTTCAGAGATGACATTTGCTTTGAGGTTTCGCCAGGACAACAACTTCTCCTTGGTCTTTAAAAATGACTGAATGATCAAATTTAGCACGCTTACGGAAATATAATATTTTGTAATTATCATTAAATCTGACTCGTTTTCATCTCAGTTTTCTAATCAAAATATGGCTTTCTGTTATGAAACGGGGCATTGATATCATACATGTCCTCAGAGGACACCAGATCTTAGACACAACAAGAGAATAGGGAAATTGCATATCAATGCTCCTATAAAATATTAGATATTATTATTATTAAAATGATTGCACTTCTTTTTCATTGCATGTTGCAATATGCAAATTAGATGGTGTATAGAGACTTTAAAAGTTTGGTTTAAAAAAAACCTGAGAAATTATTGGTGAATGAAATAAATCCCATTGTTTTTGCTTATATCGATGTCATTTTGAAATGCGAGGACATCGCATGACACATCAATAAAATATGCATTTTTTTCAACATTTGTTTCTTATGCTGAATGACATGGAAAAATACTAAATTCGAAAGACTTAGGTGGTTTAGAAAGTACCTTGTATGGTAACGTTAGTCATTTATTATAAAGGTATGTGGAAAGTTGACAGGTAACGTCTTTATTCTTTTTAACGAAGTAGCTACCATTGAATAAATAATACACACCGATAGCAAATCATAAAAGTGTGGCAGTGGATTGAAAACACAATTTTATATTTGAAATGTAACATTTGCAGAGAAAATATTTATCCGAGCAGAATTTTCTCCACAGACTAGCAGCTTCCGTGCCACAACAAAGATGGCCGCTCGGTCCGTGTAAGTGAATCGGAAGTGTGGCCACGCCCTTGGTCGGGTTGCGCATGCGTACTGCCGATCTCAGACTTTTATTTTGAAATTCGCGACAGAACGTGCGATAGTCGATTACAATCTTGTTTACGTCACTGCATTATTGAGCTCGAGGAAGCGACTGGCGATTCATCGAGCTCTGACAAACAGTGACTTTTCGGACCATCGCATTGTGTTTAAGTGTATGCCGTTAAATCAGTTATTCTTAATGCATGTTTGTAGTGTAAAGGGCCTGAATTAGCTCGCCTGCTATCTGACTGCCTTGAGCTGCTGTCAGGTCACAGCGACAGTGAAGTGCAACACTCATCGATCGACATCAAGAAACCCCTGGAGCTTTTCCATCGATCTTCATTGACTGTGAGTGATGGGGGCCCACAGGAGCGAGGGACGCCGGGATTGGCTCCAGCAGGATTTCAGTGAGCAGCAGGTACAGACCGTGGTGAGTCAAACTCGCGTCATCTTCATCACCGTCTTCATCGTCGTTCTCGGTGTGCACCATAACTCAATGTGAAACTTGTGAAGAACATTTCCGGGTCATATAAGAAAAAGAAAACACATTTTGCACACTGAAAATGAAGCTTGCTTTTAGGATAATTTTTTAAATAATTTTCATGATAAGACTCTTATTACTGGAATGTTTGATCAAATTATTTATTTTCTTTTAGTGTATTTTAATTTGTTTTTAAGAATATATTAGTCTCATGTTATATATATATATATATATATATATATATATATATATATATATATATATATATATATATATATATTACACATACATACACACACACACACACACACACAGTTTTAATGTTTTTGAAAGAAGTCTCTTCTCATCAAGCCTGGATTTATTTGAAAAATACAGGAAAAAATATTATTTCAGTTTTAAATAATGGTTTTC
>CM031948.1:2195000-2247500 GCA_018749465.1 Paracanthobrama guichenoti | reverse complement strand
AAGAATGCTTTCAGCACCTTGTTGAATCAATGCCACGTAGAATTAAGGCAGTTCTGAAGGCGAAAGGGGGTCAAACACAGTATTAGTATGGTGTTCCTAATAATCCTTTAGGTGAGTGTATATGAGTGTTAAGTGATGTAATATATCTTTCAAGCTGTGTGAGACTACCCAGCGCTTCTGAGGCAGCAATTTGTCTGTCTGTTAAACCTTTGGCAAAATCATATCGCAGCATTCAAATCTGTGTTGGCGCTGCCGCTGATCCAGAGAGAGCTGCTGTCATTATTTCAACCTCACAGGACAGACAACTGATCATAGAAGTACTGGGATAAAAGAGTACAGTTCACATATAAACACTGATGTCTACGGTAACGATCAAAATATTTTGCTCCTTTTGAAAACGGCACTACAATTAATGACTGTATAGTTTACATTGTTTCAACACTAGGTGGTGACAGATTTAAAAAAAAATGAAAAATGATTTATTCAAGAGAATGTAGTATTCATGTATGATGCTTCTGAAATAAAACTCAGATGTGATGAATTGTTTTTGTAAATGTGACTCCTTATACATCATGTACAGTCTGTATAAGTGTATGATTAAACTTTTCCCCATGGTCTAGTGTTAAAACTGAAAAATCGTATTCCCATGTATCGTGAAAGTATCAAATTGGGAGATGGGCGTATCGTCCCAGCCCTAGCACTGACACACATTGATACGAACAGTAACAATGGCGTCATTTATGTATCAATTCAAGCCTGAGTCCTCATGCAAAGTGGATTTGCAGTGCAGAAAACAGCGTCTTCACAGCATGTCGACAACGGAAAGTGTTCACAGCATGTCGACAACTGTTCCAGTCTCGGCTACAACTACAGTGTTTGAGGGCGGGGCGAAGTTGTTCACAGCTGGCATTATACAGATTTGTTACATTATGTAGTTCTCAGGAAGTGAGACTGGAATTGGGGCTGACTCTTTTCAGAAGTTCTCAGACAATAACAATAACTTTATTTGTTTTGCACTTTGATCTTTGAAACCTTGCAGACCTTTTTTACATTCACAAACAGCTATTACTACGTACACTGCATGAAAAGTAATATTCAAAAAAGCAAGAGTGCTGTTGTTCTGAATACCAACAATTATAAATACATAATGTTTGTTTATTTTCAGAGGAAAGGTCGTCCTCCCGGTCCGGTTGTACAGTACGACAGAACAGCCCAGTACAGCACTCCGTAAGTTTCTTTAAATCTGATTTCTCCATATATTAAATATTCAAGCCTTTGAAATTTTAAAACGTATTCCGCAGAGCGAAACTCAAAGTATCCGAGCCAATAAAGAGAGAAGGTCCTAAGGTATGTGCATTTGGTTTAAAATGGCATGCTGAAATGTTTATATGATATTAATGTGTCTGTGTTGATGTCTGTATAGTGGGACCCGTCCAGACTGAATGAGAACAGCACGTTCGTTCTGGGATCCAGGGCAAATAAGTAAGTGTACAAAGTTTTGCTCAAATGCTTTTGGGGTTTTTTTCACTATAGTTGACATGAACATTAAACATTAAAAAACATGTGATTTGGATGTATACGTTCAACAAGTACTGATAGTGGATGTAATATCAGGGCTTTGGGAATGGGCGGTACAAGAGGAAGGATCTACATCAAACATGCAGAGCTCTTCAAGGTATGTTGAAACTTTTTCTGAGCATTGATTTGGCCGTTTCTGTGTTCATGTGGAAGTATCCATAATATCTTTTGTGTCTCAGTATGCCGCTGATGCTCAGGACAAACACTGGCTTTCAGAAAAACAGCACATGAGAGCCACAGGTGGAAAGATGGTGAGTGTTTACAAAAATGTTCTAATAAAGCAGTAAATTACGATTCTTCATCATCTGATCTAAACTGTTTCTCTTCTCAGGCTTATCTACTTATAGAAGAGGATATTCTTGATCTTGCCCGAAGTGATGACTACAAGTAAATAAACACATTTTCTTACTAAATAAAACTTATAAATGAATGGAAGCTTGTTTAAACACTTTAAACGATAATTGCGAGACATACTCGCAGTTGTGAGTTAAGTCAGAATTGCGAGATTGCAAGATATAATGCAATCTCGCGATCAACGGGCGTAATTCAAATGACTCTGTAACACAATTGGATAGTCCAACCAATCACACTACAAGAGGCGTGATTTAACGGGCATAATTAAATTGAGTCTGTACGCAATTGGATAGTCCTTCAACCAATCAGACCACAAGAGGCGTGATCAACGGGCATAATTCAAATGACTCTGTTTGCAATTGGATAGTCCAACCAATCAGACCACAAGAGGCGTGATCGAGCATAGTTCAAATGACTCTGTCCTTCAACCAATCAGACCACAAGAGGCGTGATCGAGCATAGTTCAAATGACTCTGTCCTTCAACCAATCAGACCACAAGAGGCGTGATCGAGCATAGTTCAAATGACTCTGTATGCAATTGGATTGTCCAACCAATCAGACCACAAGAGGCGTGATCAACGAGCATAATTCAAATGACTCTGTACGCAATTGGATAGTCCTTCAACCAATCACACTACAAGAGGCGTGATTAACAGGCGTAATTAAAATGACTCTGTAAGCAAATGGATAGTCCAACCAATCAGACCACAAGAGGCATGATTAACGGGCGTAATTCAAATGACTCTGTAACGCAATTGGATAGTCCAACCAATCAGACCACAAGAGGCATGCTCAACGGGCATAATTCAAATGACTGTACGCAATTGGATAGTCCTTTAAACAATCACACTACAAGAGACGTGATCAACTGGCATAATTCAAATGACTGTACGCAATTGGATAGTCCTTCAACTAATCAGACCACAAGAGGCGTGATTAACGGGCATAATTCAAATGACTCAGTCCTTCAACCAATCAGACCACAAGAGGTGTGATCAACGAACATAGTTCAAATGACTCTGTACGCAATTGGATTGTCCTTTAATCAATCAGGCCACAAGAGGCGTGATTAATGGGCGTAATTCAAATGACTCTGTACGCAATTGGATAGTCCAACCAATCAGACCCCAAGAGGCGTGATCAACGGGCATAATTCAAATGACTCTGTACGCACTTGTATAGTCCTTCAACCAATCAGACCACAAGAGGCGTGATCAACAAGCATAATTCAAATAATTCTGTACGCAATTGGATTGTCCTTCAACCAATCAGACCACAGGCGTGGTCTTGTGATCAATGGGCCCTTCTCTAGCTGTCATTGTGTTAAACCCGAAACAGAAGCAGGATAAATTAATGTACTGGTTTCCAGACTGAGCTGCAGGGCGAAATCAAATCGCCCGCAGATCGGGCTGGGTTTACCCAGTCTAGTTTATATCATAATTATGACTTTATAACTCACAATTTTGAGTTTATATCAGTTTATATAATTTATATTAAAGTCAGAATTGTGAGATGAAAAAGTCGCAATTATCTTTTTTATTTATCATACTTTTTGTTTTGTTTTTTCTTACAATTCTGACTTTTTTTTTTCCCTGCAATTTTGAGGTATACAGTCACAGTTGCGAGTTAAGTCCAATGTTTTTCTCAGAATTGGCAGTTTATATATATCGTAATTCTGACTTGATAACTCGCAATTCTGACTTTATAACTTATGACTGTGAGTTTTTATATCAGTTATATAATTTATATAAAAGGAAACAAGCTTCCATATGTTAGTGGGAACGTATCATATTTTCTCTGAATTCTTAGGGACTGTCCTGATTTGAAGCTGGATGAACTGAAACCATTTCTAGTGCCCATTTGGATGGTGGAGAAGATGCAAAAGGCAATGGAAGCACAGAAAACAGAAAGTGATCTTGTCATTTAATGCCAACCTCGCCACGCAAGTCAACGGACCACGGACACTCTTCAGTGTTATCAATTCAGCATAACTGTAACCTTTTTGCTGTTTGTTTGGCGACGTTCACAGCAGACCCAGACATTATGATCAAGTTGCCCAGGAATCTTTGTGTTGGTTTATTTGGCTAATTAGATTTCCACATTTCATTTCATGGTACAGATCTGATTCCTTTTTCACACATTTGTATTGAAAGAATTGAATGAGGCACATATAAAGCCTTAATGACTTTTTAAATTCTGTGGTTAATGGACATTTTGTATGTTTGTTTTGTGTGTCATTTCTCATATTTTTAAACAAAAGATTTTTATGAATTTGTCATATCTGCTTTAAAAGGGAATTTATTTCATAATTTTTATTTCTCCTCTTATTTCTCACTTTTTAAATATACAGCTTTATTGTAAAGAACGAAAAAGCAGCTACTTCCTCAAGCAGCATAATTACACAGTGAGCCGTGATAATTTTTTTTTTTTTTTACCGTAGTATATTTTGTAATGTTGAATATTTAAAAAAAAAAAAAAAGGATTGTTTTTATATTTGACTGATTTTCTGGCTTATTGGGGGTGTGTGTATTTAAATTATTTTCTAAATGAATTTAAAACCTGTTACACTGTTATATAACTGAAAATGTAGAACGTTTTATTATTGTATGTAAATGTATCTATCAATAAACGGTTTGTGGTAAATGGTCTTTTCAAAATAGTTTATCAAAGTTATCGAGTTTGTAAAAGTTTGAGCAGGCTAGTCTGAAGAATGACTGACAATAGTCAACGGTTAAAAACACGCCCACTTGACTGTATCAACCAATCAGATCAAAGTGTTTTTGTGCCTAGCGCCAATGCTCATTGGTTGCTATGCGATCGCTTTGTTCGTAATATGCGCTTCTGATTGGTCGAAACGGTGATTAGGCGGAGAATTCCGTTTGGCAAGATAAGTTTAAACAGGGGGGCGGGATGTGATTTAAAAAATTCATTCAGGAGTCGGTTAGTATTGTCGACTGCATTGAACACAGCCGGTAATATGGATATTATATCAGTTAATACTACTATGAATCTTTATTTAAAGTTGGCTTGTGTACCTTTTATAATGTTACTGCATAAATTAGTTTTTATACGATTTAATGTTAATTAGCGCATTCACCAACGGTTAACTGGCGAGTGGCCTTTTGTTGTCGTTTAAATTTCCGCTTTAGCTAACTTAAGAGATGTTTTCTTTGTGTCGATAGTTTTCTAAATGCGTATATTTCAGTCGTTACGTAGGTTTGTATTAGTATCTGCTGTATTATGAGTTACGTTAGGCCTTACCTCACATCCAAATGAGAAACCGTTTACTCTTTTGAGTACGAAATCGAAGCAATTTCGATCTTGCTTAGTTCTGTCAGTTTATAAAAATTAGATTCAGCTTCACGCGTTTCCATCGAATGGTTAGTTTAGCCGGGTTGACGTGAAGCTCCATGGCGCAACGTAAACGTGTTGTCTTGTGTTGCAAACCGTTGAACGATGTCGATGTGCGCATTAAAATAGTTCTTCCTCATTTCAAACCATCTTAGATCTGACGCGATGGCCTCTCAGAATATGGATCCCGCCGCAGCCTCGTCCACAGCAGCGCTGAAGGGCAGCGAGACGAGCGGAAGTGTGTCGAAGGGATCCGTCACCAAAAGGTTTGCTTGTCCAGATATTGATTTTTAAAGCTAGTGAGAAGTTGTCTGTGCTACATTCATGCGCCATTCTCAGAAAGAAATTATCGCAGGGTTTAGATTTGTATTTTCCATAACTTCGAATCAATTCTAATGTGATTTCTGCAGTTCATACAGGCTAATGTTATGCTTATTTGAGTCGTCTAGATACACCTAGTCTTTGTCGGAACAGAATTTATACTGAAATATTGTGTATTATACTGGAATTAAACCATCACGTGAGCACTGTTCTGAATGTATCAGTGCGACTGTGATTCTGCCTTCATTGCAAGTTCAATAAACCAGTTAATAGTGGCTTGTTTTTACCCCCTTCTGTCAAAACTCAAACTGTGTATAAAGGGAGTTAAGAAATGCTTGATTGATTTAAATAGTGATGCCCTTCAGGGATGTTATTGGTAATCATAATGGTCTTTTTTTAACTATGGGGGGGTGGATGATATCTGTGGGTCCTGTGCCAAATGTCTTATGTTACCAGTAAAAAGTCCTACGTTTATTTTAAATATAAGCCCATCTAGTCAGTGACAGAGTGCAAGCATATTTGTGTAAAATCTGTATTTTCAGCTTCACAATCATGAATATTTTTATTGTGGTGTCACTGCTGTCCTGTGCATTGGGTTACCAGCACCAAGTCCAAAACTGTTCATTTCCACCCGCAATGTAATCCCAAATCTAGCATTTTAATCATTGTCGTTGTTGTTAACCACCTTTCCATATGCCTTGGTGTACTGTATCGCAATAATATTGTATTGTGACATGAGGGTATCCACCCCTAATAAGGACTTTTGTGCCTGGAAGTCTTTCATTTGAAACAAGTAAAATGGCACTTGTTTGCCTTATTCACATTAATGTTCATTGTCTCCCCTTTCCCTCTATAGGCTACAGCAAGAGCTGATGACACTAATGGTAAGACATTTATATACAGCGGGTATTATATTTGGTCTCTTAACGTAGACTAACCATGTTCCGTACACAACGATGATCCGTACAGATGACCTTTTACCGCCGATCGCAGAGTAAATACTTCCTGGACATGAGATAAACCACATATCTGCGTCGTCTTCTCTTCTCCCTCTTTCACACCCGATCAAGACCGAGACCCCGCCGCCGTTTGTTCCAGTGAGATTTCAGTAAATTTGCTAGGTGTGCCCACTGCGATTGAAATCGGACGGCGGGCAAGCTGCACGTCAGACTGCAGCTTGTGTGGGGAGGAAACTAGATGCTTCTCACAGTATTACAGTCTTTATGAAATTAATATTGTGAAATGTATTACCTTTTGTTGAATAAATGCTTTGAAATGGGGAATTTTTAAACGTCAATTGCAGGCGATGCCTGTGAGTGGCACCAAGCGGTCAGAGTTTTGAAGTTTACACATTAGTTTATCTTTTTTTTTTTTTTTTTTTTAAATCAATTGCCCTTCAGAAAGATCTGGTAATGTTATTCACCAATGTTTCACATGGTTCATGCTTAACATGCCATAATTAATCTTGCATGGTCCTCTTATCGAACCAGCAGTTGACTTGCGTTAACTAAATAAAAGGGTATTCACCTTTCTTAATTTAAAGTGATTTATTCAGTTAAAATAAACACAGCTCACAGTTGATCAGATAAATGTCCATTTTCGAAGTTGAAATCAAGTAATGTGCTCTGTGCGGAACATCATTGTAAGCCTGTGCGGCACACCGTTAACTCTCATCTTCCGGACTCCAGTGGAGGGGGTACTTTTCTCAAATACTATCGGGTCCAAAAGACATCACTCGAAGGGTATTCACCCATGGAATGATCACAAACATGCTTGTCTGGCTCAATGGAGGAGTGGTCGCGAGCGTGCGGTGAATGGTGAAAAGTGTGCGGAATATCTACGTGAGTTCATCCAAAAATTTAAATTCTGTCATTTACTCTTCCCACCCAAGTTGTTTCAAATCTGTATGAATTAATTCCTTCTGCTGAACACGAGATATTTTGAAGAATGTTGACTGAAACCATTGATTTACATGGTATGTGTTTTGTTTTTATTATCATTCCATACAATGGAAATCAGTGGGGTCCATCAACTGTTTGGTGGTTAACCGTATTCTTCAAAATATCTTGTGTTCAGCAGAAGAAAGAAATTCAACCAGGTTTGGGACAACGTGAGGGTGAGTAAGGCCGGTTGTGTCCAGCTGAAAATGCCTTATTGTGGGTGCTTAAGAGCGTTTTGGCAGAGCAGCGTTTTTTCAGTTGAGCCTCTTTTCTTGCTTTGATGTGGAAAATCTGTGGAAGTGTTACTAGTATCTCATTTCACAGATGGTTGGTTTCTGTATTGATTCGATATAAAATGTCGATACAATGTAAAGTATTTCCTCTGGCGCTTAAAATTATTTTGCTCCATTTATTATGCTTGTCATCTGACGTTGAACAAGCCGAATGTGGCGGTTGCTCCGCGTCGGGTTTGTCCCGCCCCTCCTCTACTGTGATTGCACGGCTGAGTGCTGCGTTTTACTCAGTGTTTGAGCGTGAAATACTCGCTCAGCGCCTCGTCACACTCATAGTGTGCTAAAAACGCAGCGCTCCCATTGAAAACAATTGGGAAAATATGCGTGAAAACGGCTTTGGTGGACACCCAGCCGAAATGAAAATTCGAACATTTTGGGATGAGCGATCCCTTTAACTGTATTTTAATGCAATGCTTTGTCAATGCAGATGTCAGGAGACAAGGGGATTTCAGCTTTTCCAGAATCTGACAATCTCTTCAAATGGATCGGCACAATAGATGGAGCTCAAGGAACGGTGGGAGTTGGTTTTCTCTTGATGACAGGAAATCTGATTCTTGCATACAACATGTGACTGTAGGTATTTAGAGAATCCTGCGTAAATCTTTTTTTTTTTTTTTTTTCTCTCTCTCTCTCTCAGGTCTATGAAGGTTTGAGGTACAAACTTTCACTGGAGTTTCCTAGCGGGTACCCCTACAACGCCCCTCGGGTGAAATTCGTCACTGCTTGTTTCCACCCAAATGTTGATGAGAACGGTTTCATCTGCCTAGACATTTTGAAGGACAAGTGGTCCGCACTTTATGACGTTCGCTCCATACTACTGTCCATTCAGAGTCTGCTAGGAGGTAGGTTCAGCTGTTATGTGAGAAACAAAGATTTGCCTCCCTCCGTTCATTTGATTTGGTCATGATCTTCAGGATGTTTAATTAAAATTAAAGGCACAACAGTTTTGCAACCGTATGATTTACCTGGCCAATTTATTGCCTGACATGTAGGATCCTTTAATTCAGATCTTAATTCTTGTGATGTGAACTACTTTTTCTTAGTGTGTAAAGCAGGATGTCTCTTGTTTTCTGATTTTGTTTTTAAAGGGTTAGTTCACCCAAAAAAATTGTAACGAATTCTTCTCCCTCATGTCGTTCCAAACCCACAAGACCTTTGTTCATCTTCTGAACACAATGAAGATATTTGAAGTCCGAGAGCTCTCCGACCTCTCCATTGAAAGCTTTCTAAGTCCAGAAAAGTAGTAAAGACATCGTTAAAATCGTCCATGTGACTCCAGTGCTTCAACCTTTAATTTAATAAGTCGTGTGCGCAAAACCTAAATCTTGTCTGTCAGACTCTTACGCTGTTGACGTAGTGTAACGCTTCCAAGGTCTACAGCAGAGTGGTGGCTTCCCATTGGCTAGCTCCTGTGTCAGCGTTCCATGCGTTGTTGTGCTCACATGAACCGCGTCGGCCAATGGTAAGCTGCCATTCTGCCGTCTGACACAGACGAGAGTAAAGTTGTTTTTGTACACACAGTATTCTCGTCGCTTCATAAAGCTAAGGTTGAACCACTGGAGTCGCATGGAATATTTCAATGATGTCTTTACTGCCTTTCTGGACCTTGAAAGTGTCAATTAAACAGCGGTCTATGGAGAGGTCAGAGAGCCGTCGCCAAAAATATCTTCATTTGTGTCTGAAGACGAAATGAAGCTTTATGGGTTTGGAACGACACGAGGGTGAGGAATTAATGACCAAATTTAAATTTTGGGGTGAACTAACCCTTTAAAGTAATTTGCCCCAGACTAGTCATCTGGTCTGGACTATGCTTATGAATTCTTGTTTGCAGAACCCAACAATGATAGTCCAATGAACTCTGCAGCTGCTGCACTATGGGATGACCAGGAAGGTAAGAGAACATGCCCAAATGAAGCGGTTGTTTGAAACTAGTGTGTTTAGAGAATTGTTTGTGTAATTCTGCAATAAACTGACATGTTTGACGTCACTTGTTGCAGCCTTCAAAGCCCATTTGCACGCAACCTACAAGAACTGAACACACGTCTGCCTCTTTTATCTGTCTCTCTCTTGTTCATAATGTCAAATTTCTGTAATGTCTGTGTATATTATTTCTGTGTTGTATTAAACATACGTGCCTGAATAAAATGTGCATAATCATTCAATATAAAAAAATATGACCAGAATGTGAAATGTTTCCTTTTTGTTTATTTGAGGGGGAATAAGGGTTTAATTAAAATTAGGGATGGTGTTGTCGAAAAATAAAATAATTGAATTCACTACAAAACTACATTGACTTCACCACTAAATGGAACAGACTTCATAGGGCCCTAAGTTGCATGCACTGAAAAAGTTCTTCCTCAGGATTTGCTTCCAGTACAAATTCAAAACATCCTTAAATCAAGATGCGTTTACTTGACCTGCGACATGAACTCAATTAAGTTTATGCTTAACAAGAACAAATATCTGTCGTTGGGTATGACCATTATTTGCTGTTGATTTTATGAACACTGGCAGATATTTGTTCTTTTAATCCCTTTAAACAAGATTTCTCAAACTTTGCTTTATTTTCTTTTTTTTCTTTTTTTTGTGAAATTAAGTTATGGAGATCTGTTGGAAATTGTATTTATTTTAACTTTGAAGTGTCACTAAAACTCATTGTGTGCATAGACATTTACATTTTAGAGCTCATATTGATGCGTTATGTTCCCTTCAGTTTATTCCTTGCATGTTTAATTGGCTTTAAAACCGACACCCTGCTGACATTAAGGTTATTGCCCAGCCTTTACGCGACAAACCAAATAGAGGACTGACTTGTAAGCCTAGTCTAAGCATCTAATGCAACATGCCACAGAGTATAGTCTGAAAAAATGTTCAAAATCTCTTGAGTTAAAGGGTTTACAAACATATTTCACCCATTTCCTGAACTTAGCTGAGCAGACATAGTAGACAGCCTACTTTACAGTTGTGGTGTTGGCAACAACCTGAGAAGTTATTTTGAGACACCACCTCCACTTCCATCATATCCTCCAAACTTTCATCCTCATCTTGCCCACCATCAGCTTCTTGTGTGGGTTCAACAGACCACAGGGGCACGTTAACTCTCTGGAGCATCTCTTCAAGCAGAACATCAATCTCCTTTATGTGGCTCTTCAGGTCTGGTCTTTCCGTCTCCTCTATTGATAACCACGGCGTCTGCACCATGGCCGCTCGAGCTGCTACTTCCGAAGTTCCACCTGCAAAACCAGTGTTGATGAGGGCTTGTCGATCTTTGCGCTGGGTGAGGGGGAATATCTCTTGCAAGGCTCTGACCTTCTTTAGGTCCTGCTGAAAGTTTTCCAAGCTGGACAAGAAGATCACCCAAAGTCGTTCAACCTGTTCTTTGTCCTCTTGTCCTTGCTCCATTTCTGTCAGCAGAGTTAGCAGCCTCCGGTGAAGCCCTGAAACACGAGTCGATCAAGTCAACAGTTTGAATGTAGCGTAATTGAATATGGCCAGCCGATGTGCAGAAAAATACTGAAAGGAGAACGTGAAATTTCTGCAGCGCTAGCATTACCAAACTGAATCCTGCTTATTTTTTAAGTACTGCTTGTCTTTTTGTTTCTACTTGTCCTGTCTTACCTGAGCATATTTTATGAGCTACTGTCCTGGTTTCCTCCAGCTCCTCTCTAAGGAAGCTCCCATCCATGTTGCTCCCCAAGGAGGTTGCCATTTGCTGAAAGCAGGCTGTCACTTTGCTCAGGGCGGCCTGTGCCCGTTCACATTCATTCACCTGCCTCTTTCTGGTTTGGATCTCCACCACTGACTGCCGCCAGCGATTCATTGCTGTGTTGTGACCGACCTAAACTTGGCAGAATATTTAAGGGTTATTGTTGGTCATATAATCTCAGAATGGCCCTTTCTTAACTAAAATAATTGACGTATATTTGGCCTAGGTTTGGTCTTAATGCAGTGAAATGTTACACTTCATTCTTTCTTTTTTTTTCTAACAGGTTTCCCACTCATCCTGGGAAAACCTGGAGAATTATGACAAATTTTCCAATACTGGAAAACACGTGGAAAATGAGAGAAAATGTCAAATGTCCTGGAAAGTCAATTTTTGATACAAATAGCCGAAAACAAAGAGTTTATCACTGGCCCAAAACAAGTACCGCTAGTTGCAGAAAGTGCGATGTTCAGGAAAGTTTCGACACGTGACAGTAGTATTTTGAATGATGATGTTTAGTCTTGTGTTGCCACTTGCAGCAGTTTGCTGATGTTATTAACTGCTCAACTCATGCAGTGGATGTCAACTGGTAAGCAGCTACCCAGTTAATTGCTAACTAATCATTTCAAAGCAGCGGTAGCTGTAGATGCCATTTACTAAGTGAAAATAGTGATATATTCTATTCACAGCATGTAAAAGTAGCAGTTCTTTGCAATATGTGTAAATAGTAATTGGATGCAATTTATAGTTTATTTTGACATATACTATTTGCACCTCAGTATTGTACATCAACAGGATGCAATAACAGAATATAAATTATTATATTTATTAAAATTAAAATGATTAAAGTCCCAGTGAACTGGAAGTAGCAAGTGATTTTATTTCAGTGCTGTGACGTATTTCCAAGTGAAAGGGAATATTGAACAGAGGGCGGGGTTTGACTTCAGCGCTCCTCCTCTCCATCTCTCGCTCACAGTCAAACTGACATCATCTGAGAAGGAACCCCATTCCAGACTGGAAGCTACAGATTTTGATTAAAGATTACCACAGCAAAAATGTTTCTGTGTATTGGTCACCCTAAGACCTTTAATGTGTGCTAACAACGTAACAAGTAAATAAGTTGATTTTGATTTCATGAGGACTTTAAATGGATGCCGCCTTAATGGGGCAATAAAAGACCTCCCTAACCCTACCCAATAAATATTATTAAACATTTCGTTAGGCAATTTATTTCCACTTGTACAACATTTTCTTAATTTTTATTGAAAGTAAATGTCTTTCCAATCTGATATGTAATGGGAAAAAGGAGAAGAGCGAGCTCGGCAAAAGGTGGATTCGAACCCAGGTCAATCGCGTTAACCTTGTTCCACAAGCCTTACGCTGCATTCACACGGGGCGGAGTTAATGTATCTGTGGCTGAAGCTTGGTGCTGATGTGACCGTCATAGTGACAACAGCCAATCACATTATACAGATTCACCAACTGTCTCTGCCACCTCCTTCCAGGCCTGGTCTCTCCGGTTTGTGTCCCGGTGTGTATACAAAGATTGATCGTACAGAACCGGGTGATTACCTGCCGCAATTATCAGTTATTCCACCATTTTGATCGTTCTTCATTCACCTGTGTTTTAACTGAACACAATTGGCTAGCGTCTGCTCTAGAAAATTTGCATAGGGCGATCTGATTGGATGACGCCTGCGTTGGCGCTTAAAGTTGAGAAATCTTCTGCCGCTTGTAACGCAAGTGAAGTGATGCGACAGAACCCACAATTCAGTTCGGCAACGCATGATGGCACCCATTCAAAGTAAATGAAAAGCGTTAACGCCAATGCCCCGTGTGAATGCAGCGTTACGCTCTACTGACTACGCCACTGAAGATGTTAAAATATGCACGTCATTTTTTAAAAAATGTATCTTGTTTAGGCTCAACCAGGCATTGTTAGGCGGAGCTATTGTGAATAGCCCTTGCCAACAAGACACGCTATTTGCACTTGGTGTGAGGTCAATAAGAGATTTATTGTGCAGTGTAGCCAGCTTTATTGATTATAACATGAGTTTTCACAACAGTACAGAACTCTGTGAGCTTGCACTGAAGTGATTGACAGCTGCAGTGATTATAAAGGGAACACTCTTTGTTTGCTATCTGTATATAAACCCATTCGCAATTTGAAACAAGTTTTATTTTTCATGCTGCTAAGTATACACACTGCAAAGTTTTAGGAATGACTAACTTGTTCAAATGCAGGATTGAATCCAAAACTGTATTGACTGACATGGTGATAACCAGCATTGGACGGGACAAAAGAAAAAGACCTGCCACATGTGTTATGGGTTTCTTTGTTGTTCATCAGCTTTGACTAATATTTTTATCTTCAAATAGTTAATGTTTCTTATGATATTGACACTGGTAATGAGAATATTTGTCATAATGTATGTTTAAGAGCTCATATTAGAAACTAATTTTATAACTATGTCATGACAATAAACTATGGAAGCTTGTTTCTGCCACTGAATAAAAAAAAAAAGCTATAAAAAAAACTGTAAAAATAAATTTCACAATTGCAAGTTTACATAATTGTGATTGTGTTATAAAGTCAGAATTGCGAAATATAAACTTATAATTGCAAGAAAAAAAAAGTTTATATCTAATAATTCTGACTTTATAACTGGCAATTGTGAGTTTATATCACAATTATGTAAACGCGCAGTTGCAAGAAAGGGCAATTACCTTTTTTTTTATTCTCTGGCGAGCTTCCATAGTCATAATGTATGATTAAGAGCTCATATTAAAAACTGTTTTAAAGTTAAGTCATGGCAATAAACTGTACACCTTTTAAAGACTGGGAGAGCGATATTTGGCATGATCCTCGTCTTTTATTCCCGCCGTAGTAAAATTAAAAATGTCCTGGAAAATGACCACTGAAAAAGAGTGGGAACCATGTCTATTCTCATTTAAATAAATCGACCATATCCTTTGTGTACACTCAGAAATGTGGAATGATTTGCCATTAGTTTTTTTTTTTTAAAGTTGTCTTTTAAGAACTGTTGTGTGCCTTGTTTCAAAGTGGTTTTAATTTTTTTTTTACCTTATTTCTGATATAATTTTGATAGGATGAAGTTCAATCTAAAGATTACATGTGTTTGCTTTTGTATACCAAAAATATTACTAAAGAAAAAATGCACTTACGGTTAACTGAGCCTCAGAGATATCCGCCTGATCTCACAGCCCTCTGAAACTTGCATGCCATTTTGACAGTCCCGTTTCTCAGTGTGCTTGCATCCGTTTGGAGACACTTCTGCCAACCTCCTTGTATTCATATGCTCACCTCTGTTTTTTTTTCCAAAGCATTTATAGAGGCCGGTCTTCAGGGACACTTGTTAAAATTAGGGCCAAACCTTGCAGTTCATGCTCCCAGAATACTTTGCGCTGTAGATCATTAATATCAGAGCTCTTTCTTTTTCAGAAAAAAAAGCACAGCATTGGAAGGACAAGATTTTAGATCAAGATATTCATGCATAATGACTTTCTGTGTGCGTTTGTCTGTATATATGTGTGTGTGCTGTGCACAGTGGTTTATGTGAAGTTAATTGTCCACAGGGAGAGTGGTATGGTATTGTGGAGGAACAGACGGGGATCCTTTATTGACTCTCTTGTGGTAACTTGGGCTTGTTTGAAAGCTGTGTGTCGCTTGATGCAACACGTAAGCTCCCATGGGTTAATTCTCCTGAGCAACACAAGTAATATTAGTTCATTCAGTTAGCAAAACAGCAAAGCTGTAATAGGCACTGACACAATTCCTCAGTCATAATCTGCTTCACACTCAAAAATTGTGATGTAAGAGGGTATTCCTTGTATATAAAGCATGATTTATTCATAGCTATTATTATATTTTAGGATGCCAGAGTTGCAAATGCAGTGTATCCTTTTGTTGTTGTAGCAGTCTTCAAGTATGGTAAGTGTACTTGACAGTTGAATCTACAATTGTGTTAGATATGGAAGAATCTTTATTGAATATCTAACAGGTGGCTTTAAAGTATTTGTCCATTCTCATAGCAATGACAAACACAAATTCACTTATTTTACATGTACATTACAGCTTGGCCATTGACATGCCTTACAAAGGCAACTAGGAACTTCAACGAGAACATTGAGACAATGATTGAAATTATACCACAGATATTCTTAAGATAACAGAAAATGATTTCATCTAGTATTATTGAACACATCCTGTGATTTCTATATTAAAGTGTGGAAGGACTTCATTCTCTGTTGCGTGTTATTTATATCACAGTTGTTGAAGACCCATTGGGTGAGCTAGACGCGATACAAAACCACAGCGTTCTGATGCAGCCTGAAATCAATACCTACAGCTTGCATTGGTAATCAAGCTTTGACTGCTAAAGTCAAGTATAGTTGGCCCTGCATACAATGTGAGGTGATTTACAAGGAGTTCACTGATAGATGCTGGTATAATCTGGTGTGACGGAAAAAATGGGGTGTCTGGGATTAGCAGATATGCATCAGTCATTTGGCTTTTGTTCTTTTACAGGTCTTGCTAGTATCAGCCCAAGGACTGTGGGGTGCTATGTGGCGATGGCCTCCATGATCTCATGGCACAGACATTGGCAGAAGCCATAGAATACGCAAAGGACCAGGGTGGAGGGCACCAGGCTGACCAGGATCACTCCCATCGTGAGCTGCTGGATCATCAGCAAGTAGATCCCCAGTGGCAGCGAGCTGAAGTAGACCAGGCAGAGGAAACCCATCAGAAAGCGGGGAACCGAACGGGACGTCCACGCCCGGCACTTCTGCACAGGCAGGTGGCAAGGTAAGGAGTCCAGGCTGGCTGGCCGATACAAGCGCACCATGTTCAGCATGCTCATAGAGTCCGAGGACTGCGACTCTCCGGGGACTTCCATGATTGTGATGACAAGGCAATCGGAGGAGCTGTGGGCCTGCTCACCTCCACTCAGGCTGTTGGGCGTCAAAAGGACCTCACCGCTGGATGCGGTACCGCTCTTACGAGCCCGGTCCTGGTAACTCAGAATAGCCAGAATGTTGCTGTCATCTTGAAGAAGCCAGATCTCCTCATCAGGGATGTGAGTCTCGTGGCGACAGAAGGGGCAGCTGATGATGCTCGGAGATGAGTCCAGCTCCACCATCTTCTTGAGACATTTGGCACAGACGCGGTGCAGGCAGCTCAACACCTTGGGCTTGCGGGCCCGGGTGTCAAAGCGATTGTAGCAGATCTTGCACTCCAGTTCCTCTACTGTGTAAATCACAGGCGCCTGGGAGCCCTCAGTCTCTGAGTCTGACTTTTGGCTCATCCTGAGAGATGAAGTGCGGCAACAGCCGAGAGGAAGCAGGTGCAAATGTTCAAATTAAGCAGATTTTAGTACGCTATAGGAGCAGCACCTGAGCACTGTCCTTCGTAGCCCTTGTGTTTTTTGGGGGGGGGAGGTTTTGCTTTGTGTTTATTTTTCACCCAAAATAATTGCTCAAATTAGTTTTTCCAAGAGCTTGCAGCACATAATGCTGATTAGAGTCGAGTCCTAACAGAAAAGCTTAACATAGTATATATGTCCATGATATGACGCCCTGATACATTTATGACAGGCAAATTATCCTAGAAATACAATACAGAAATTCAGTGCATGCCAAATGATTATCTTCATTCACTGTTTGCATGCAATTCAGAAACTTACTTGGGTTTTTCCAGCATTATTTAGAGAAAGACAAAAGCAAAGAGACAAAGAAATAAATATAGTTGACACCAGAGAGGTCCAAAAAATATTCCATAGCAGGGCTGTCAAGCGTCTGCCAATTCCTGTGAAATCAGAGTCTGGGCAAAGAGCATGGTTTTGCGTTGTTATCCATAGTTGATTCTGGAATGAGGTGGGAGAATCACAGAATCAGATAAAGTCAGCAGAATCATCCTGAAAACTGATATTTTCTTTCAGTAATGGCGACATTTGATTATGACCTTCAACTATGAATGCTCATATTGTCCTTGGAGTTCTTGAAGATCTTTGTTCATTCTGCAAAAAAAGAGAGAGAAGAGACAGGTGTTATCTAGATACAATAAGAACGCAATTGTTTCAAAATTGATGTTAACACTTTGCAGCAGATATGAAGAACACGAGGGAATAGCTTGATATCTAGACTTACCTCTTGTGAAACCCTTGTCATGTCATTGAGCCAGCACTTCTAAAAACCCTTTACATATATCAAGCCCTTCCCATCAGGAGTATAGAAGTGTCAACATAGGGGTGGGCGTGTGTGTGATAGAAAGCATGCACACTGACCTCCAAAAACGGTTGTCCCTCACAGTATTCAGATTTATTTTGGTTACATCTTTGTAACTGGCAAAAATTGAGATGTTTTATTAATTAAAGGAGATGCTCATATGTGCTCGCCAAGCATAGGTGTGTTGAACCGTTCACGCGAAGGCTGACGGAGGGCGTATAAAGTTGATTATATATGTAATTAGCTCCTGTATTTCCTGTATTTCCTGATTCCCTGTGGATCTGACACTGAGAGGCAAACAAGTGATGCAAGTGGATGTTAACATAACAAGAGCATGCAAATTTAATTTCCCAGAACGAAACATTTCATTGTTTTTTCTGCATCTCTCGTTCCATGTCTCAAAGCGCAGGTTGTTAGAATTTGAAGCCGGTCTATAAATAGCATGCGTGCGGCGCTAGAGGATACAGCCCCCCCCACCCCAACCTTGATGACTGTGATAAGGGCTGTCACACACACACACACTCATGTCCAACAGTCGAGGACGCAGAGATCCACTGAAATTATGACTTTGACATTATATGGCAGCTTGTCTCTGAGGGTTCTTCAGCTAGGTCACATAAATGGCAGTGGACAGTCTGTTGAATACAAGCCAGTGGGTCAAACATGGCATCCAAGATGAAGTGAGAGGAGCGAAGGTTAAAAGAACACTACCGTCACACAGAATTTATTCGCCATTAAATCGGCAGCGAGTCAATACATGCTAAGGACACGTCTACATTTAGCTGAGAAATCAATGCATTTGCAGTGGAATATGTTATACTTAGGTCATCATGGCTGCCGTTTTCAAGTGGCTTGTAAATAAAGAATCTTATTCAGATTAATAATGTGCTATTTTTAAATGCAATTTGTGTGACGCTGAAATTCAGGGGCTGGACCTGCACTTATCATCATGTTGGCTTTAAAAGATATTGGCAAGAAAATTGAGTTTGCCAGCCCGAAATGGCAAGCATATGCATCTGGTTGTATTAGTTAATGCTTGCATTTATGGAAAACGTCTTGCGAAAACTTCACAAACCTGTCAAAGTGGTATTTCAACTCAAAGCAAAGAAATAAGAAATTATATATATTTCTAAATATGAAGAGTTCAGATGCAAAAAACATCTGACATATTCTCTTTAAAATTAGCTTGTCTCCTATGTTTAGGTTCAGTCATTTCACTTTAATTGCAATGAAAAGGTTATTAGTCAGTTATTGAATTGTGTATTTTAAAAAATGTCACTTTCAGCAATTCATTGGTATAAACCCGATTCCAAAAAAGTTGGGACACTGTACAAATTGTGAATAAAAAAAGGAATGCAATAATTTACAAATCTCATAAACTTATATTTTATTCACAATAGAATATAGATAACATATCAAATGTTGAAAGTGAGACATTTTGAAATGTCATGCCAAATATTGACTCATTTTGGATTTCATGAGAGCTACACATTCCAGAAAAGTTGGGACAGGGAGCAATAAGAGGCCGGAAAAGTTAAATGTACGTATAAGGAACAGCTGGAGGACCAATCTGCAACTTATTAGGTCAATTGGCAACATGATTGGGTATAAAAAGAGCCTCTCAGAGTGGCAGTGTCTCTCAGAAGTCAAGATGGGCAGAGGATCACCAATTCCCCCAATGCTGCGGCCAAAAATACTGGAGCAATATCAGAAAGGAGTTTCTCAGAGAAAAACTGCAAAGAGTTTGAAGTTCTCATCATCTACAGTGCATAATATCATCCAAAGATTCAGAGAATCTGGAACAATCTCTGTCTGTGCGTAAGGGTCAAGGCCGGAAAACCATACTGGATGCCCGTGATCTCCGGCCCTTAGACGGCACTCCATCACATACAGGAATGCTACTGTAATGGAAATCACAGCATGGGCTCAGGAATACTTCCAGAAAACATTGTCGGTGAACACAATCCACCGTGCCATTCGCCGTTGTCGGCTAAAACTCTATAGGTCAAAAAGAAGCCATATCTAAACATGATCCAGAAGCGCAGGCGTTTTCTCTGGGCCAAGGCTCATTTAAAATGGACTGTGGCAAAGTGGAAAACTGTTCTGTGGTCAGACCAATCAAAATTTGAAGTTCTTTTTGGAAAACTGGGACGCCATGTCATCCGGACTAAAGAGGACAAGGACAACCCAAGTTGTTCTCAGCGCTCAGTTCAGAAGCCTGCATCTCTGATGGGATGGGGTTCATGAGTGCGTGTGGCATGGGCAGCTTACACATCTGGAAAGGCACCATCAATGCTGAAAGGTATATCCAAGTTCTAGAGCAACATATGCTCCCATCCAGGCGTTGTCTCTTTCAGGGAAGACCTTGCATTTTCCAACATGACAATGCCAGACCACATACTGCATCAATTACAACATCATGGCTGCGTAGAAGAAGGATCCGGGGACTGAAATGGCCAGCCTGCAGTCCAGATCTTTCACCCATAGAAAACATTTGGCACATCATAAAGAGGAAGATGCCACAAAGAAGACCTAAGACAGTTGAGCAACTAGAAGCCTGTATTAGACAAGAATGGGACAACATTCCTATTCCTAAACTTGAGCAACTTGTCTCCTCAGTCCCCAGACGTTTGCAGACTGTTAGAAAAAGAAGAGGGGATGCCACACAGTGGGAAACATGGCCTTGTCCCAACTTTTTTGAGATGTGTTGATGCCTTGAAATTTAAAATCAACTTATTTTTCTCTTAAAATTATACATTTTCTCAGTTTAAACATTTGATATGTCATCTATGTTGTATTCTGAATAAAATATTGAAATTTGAAACTTCCACATCATTGCATTCTGTTTTTATTCACAATTTGTACAGTGTCCCAACTTTTTTGGAATCGGGTTTGTATTTAACAAATTTAAACTTTATTTAGCTGCTTTTTTTTTTTTTTTTGCAAAAACCTCTAAGTCCACCCTTTTGGACAACAAGACATAATTAAAGGGATAGTTCACCCAAAAATTGTAATTCTGTCATTAATCACCCTCATGCCGTTCTGCCAACAAACCGGTATTTCTGAATGGGCTGACGCTGGGATTAAGCGTATTTGAAGCTAAAGTATTTAATGAACGTGTATTATGTGGAAAGCATTCGCTAAATACCATTCTCGTTTTTAATGGAGGTGGCATTTAGTATATTTCTTCATATATTTCTTAAACAACCATGCAGATAGACGTATCACGGCCATATTCCAGGATGATAATATCAAGATTCATCAGGCTCAAATTGTGAAAGAATGGTTGGGAGGGAGCAAGAAGAATCACATTAAGTCCAGAGCTTAAACTCAGTGAAAGTCTTTGGGATGTGCTGCATTGCCAGTACAGATCTTGACCAAAAATTGATGCTCATCTTGATAACATTTATTTCCATCAGATCCAATCATAAACTATTAAGCATTTGCCTGTGTAAATCCAAACAGCAACTTATTTTGGACCGGGCAGTGTATATCATGGCAGTATTTGTTGTATTGCCTTATTTAAATAAAAAAATCACTGCATTACAGTAATTAAAATGACCATTAATAATAATGGTTATTACTAAAATATAAAAAGACCCTCTTTGACTCAAGTGATAGAAATTATGAAAAATAACAAAAAAAAAATTGCTTAATTGTCATGAAAAGTCCTACAATAGGCTTAATCGTCTTAATGCAAAATGTAATTAGTTTTGGGGTGGAATTCATATTTTGTGAGATTCACTCATGAACTCTCTGTATGAAAAATCAATTTCTATCTGTTTAAATCATTGTCTGTTCAGGATGTCCGAGTGTCATGTTTCTAAAATAACTGGATTTGAATAGTGAAAACGATGAACAGTATCAGTTGGTGTTTGTCATCATCTTGCTTTGGTGACCTGTAGTGCCAGTAAAGGCAGGAGATGATTGCGTCTGTGTGTAGGCTATGTGTTTGTGTGAGAAGCGGAAATAAAGATGCAAGGGGCGTTCACAGGAAAACACCATCTGTGTCCTGGTGCTGTGGGTTACATAAATAATACCAGCTCACCTGCCGGCTCCAATGTTTACGTCAGCCTTTGGAGGAGCATGCAGCCCTTCTGAAACACTTCTTATTTTAAATGTTAGTTTGAACATTTAAACCTTTATTTTCAGCTATTTTAATTAAGTGCAATCTCTAGAGTTATAACAACTTCATGTTTATTTTAAATGAGAAAAAAGAGTGGAAGCTCTGAATTTAGAGCATGTTAAGGATCATTGATCAGTCAAAGTGGTGATTCCAGGCTGACAACCAATGTTTACAAACCAAAGATGACTAAAGTAGTTCAGTTAGATTAGATATGCCGATAAAGCCTATTTAATGGGAAACAATAAAAGTGAGTAACTACATGTGGCTACATATCTGTTTCTTCTTTCAGATGCATTAACATTTATTTTGATGAATGTTTAACTAATGTTGAAACACAATGACCTTTCGATAACTGATGCCCACCAAATTGTTCCTGGGACATTCCTATTTACACTGCAAAAAAAGCTTTTATTACTTAGTATTTTTGTCTTGTTTTAAGTCCAAATATCAAAAAATTCTTACATTAAGAAGCATTTACTAGACAAGCAAAAGTTTTTGTCTTGTTTTGGGGAAAATAACTCTTAATTCAAACAGATCAAATAATAATTAGGATGTGATTTGCAATCAAGTCAGAATAAAATGGATGTCATGTTTCTTTGTAGGTGCGTTCACATCCTTGACCTTGTAATTACAACTTGTAAGCTGGGAATTTTCTGAGAGCTCCTACTTGTACAACCTGACGATTCATTCAGTCGTTGATAATGTTTCCATAGAAGCGCATGATTCTCAGTCCGACGATGTGAACGGCACATGTTGTCATCTCTAATTTACGGTAATTACGACATGCCGTGAACGCAGCATCTGTTTTCAGTTCCTGACCAAGACAGGAAGCTTTTTTGTACAAGTGCAACAAAATGCACATTGGGTGTGTAACTGATGCTTAAGAATTACAAGCGGGTAAAGGCCAATTCACACTGCACAGACAAACGCCAACAAACAAGTCTGTCGGAGTTTGTTGGATCAGTGTGCTACCCTTGTCGGCGTCTGTTGCCCTAGGTCGGAGTTTGTTTTTACCCGACTGAACATGTTCAATCGGCATTTGTTGAATCGTGGAACGTCTGAGCTGTGTGGTATGATTTTCCAACAAACAACAATAAACTGACATAATCTGACCTGGACACGAACCATTGCCATGACGATGAGGCAAGTCCCTTGCAAAGATTGCTTGAATGGCAGGTTTCTTGACAAATCTACAGAAAGAAGACAATTCTAGAGAAAGGGCAAGGAGATATTTGCGAGCGCACACTGGACAAAATTTGAGCGAGCACGCATAAAATCTGAGCGAGAGCAGAGTCAAATGGACCACAAAACCAGTCATAAGGGTATGTTTTGTTAAAGAGGTCATGAATTGAAAAATCAGCTTTCCCTTGAGCTTTTGATATATATAAAAGTTCATCGTGATATAAGTTTCAGAGCTGAAAACTTCCTTGTTAGTCAAAGAAAAGCTTTTATTGACACCAGCAATAAAACGATCAATCTCAGAATGTGCCACACCTTGACGTCATCATGTGGTGAAACGCCGCCTCAACAGAAGAATAAGTACGCCTGATTCTGTAGCCCCGCCCACCGACTCGTGGAGCTAAGCGGATCGCGCTACCGAGCAATAAACATGCCGAAGATAGCAAGATATTGTGCTGTGCCTGGTTGCGGAAGAACACAGTGGCTGCATGAGCTACCTTCAGTTTCTGATATTAGGAATGTGTGGTTGAACTTCATTTTTAATGAAGATCCAGCTCACGTGGGGAAGACATTGCGCCATTGCGTGTGTGTTTCTTAATTTCACCACAGATTCGTTTGTAAACAAGAGACTGGATTTGCAGACAGGATGAGATTACATGAATGAATGAAGCAACACACTTATGTGAGTAAAAAATGATTTTTATATGTGATAGTAATGCATTGTTACAGATCGTGTGATATCTATTGATTATGTGTACGTGTCTAACTGAACATTAGCACACTGTCACAGGCTGGAGAATCCTTTACTTGAGGTGGTATTAGTTCATTGTGTGATCAGACTCGGACATGTATGGGCCAGGACTCAGGGCTAAATCTTAAACAGTGAAATAGCATTCCTTTCTTGAATAGGGGAGTGTAGTTCACTCTTTTGACTTGATATATGAAGGAAAAATACAATCGCAGAAGTTTTGATCATGCTTTGATTTGTCTGACTCTGCAGTGAGGCTTGTGCGTGTGTGTGTGTGTGTGATTCACGGTTTGTGGTTATATCCACCGATCGGGCGGGCCAAGTAATAAAAAATAACATTCCAGTTAATTGCAGGTGGATGAGAGATAAATCATTGTGTTTGTTTGATAAAGACACTTTGCGAGCCCTGTGGGCGAATCATTCCGGTTGCCGTTTTCCCACACGCTTTCAAAACAATCCTTCACGGGGGAGCCGGAGCGCATTATAATATGCAAAGCTTATCCAATCCTAGCCGTGGGTGTTTACTTCCAAGTCTTAAGTGTGGCACGCCCATAAAAACCAAACGTTCCATGAGAGATGCTCAAAACCACGGTACAAAATAGCCTATTACTTATTCATGATGTTTTATCTCATTTATACTTATTCATTTATGATGTTTTTGAATGTAAAAACCACACAAACGTCATAAGTTGACCTCAGACAACAGTATAAAAAAGCCAGTTCATGACACCTTTAAATTGACATTTATACATCACATGAAAGCTGAATAAATAAATTTGTTAGGATAGGACAATATTTGGCGAGATACAACATTTGAAAATCTGGAATCTGAGGGTGCAAAAAAATTTAAATATTGAGAAAAGCTAGAGTGAAAGTAATCCGCCTACGGGCGGAGAGATTCGTTACATGGATGCACTTAAAATAATGTGCTCTCAACATTTAACGCCATAGAAACTGCCTCAAATTAACTATAAAACGAGAAGAAAGTCATGTCTGAAAGCTACAATGTTTCATTATTATTGGTTAAAATGAATGGAGAGTATCTCATGTTTTTCCGTGTGTGCTCAGGTTTGTCGGAGTGTGTTGGGGCAGTGTGAACATGACCGTTATTTTCCATAATTCTCAATCCTTCTCTGTTGGCGTTTGTCTGTGCAGTGTGAAGTGGCCATAACACTAGAATCGCCACAGGGTAAAATTTACATAATGTACAAATCCAAGTCTCCCAATCCCTGACTTTTACTAAAATTGTGTTATTTACAATCCCCTGTAATTAAAAATTGTTTAGATAAAACCAGATTTAAAAACGGGGCATTTATACTTTATATCGGGGCATTTATATCAAATTTACCCGTATATAATTATTTTTGCGCTGTGTTTGAGCAACGTGTTGGCTTAGGCTACTGTAAACAGTCACACAACACACATTCAGATAAAGATGTATTGGCCTATTTATAAATGTTCAAACTTTGGATTAATTATACATTTTTGTTGTGCAATTTTTACGCGTATGGTTTGCTACTGTGTTGCTATTTACTCAAGTCTGCCGGTCTCCTGAAAAAAAATAAAATTCTGATGACGTAATGAATAAAATCATTTTCATGATTACCCCAAGTTTACTGGTGTTGTTCTTTTATTCAAATTATAAATGATATTATTAATTAGGTGAAACTGTTCGCTTGAATTCATATGTTATCCTTATCGTATGTTGTCATACATCCTATGCAGTGCAGTGGATTATTATTGCTCTTTATTGTCTATTTAGAGTATTTTAGTAATTGAAATAACATGGGTTATCTTAATATGTGATTAATGACATTTTATTATAATATTACACCACCCAAATATATATTTATTTCCTTCTAATTCTCGATGTCATTGCAGGCTGATTAAGTGATTAGCCTGGTTAAAAGAACATAAAACAACAGGACATAGTTGATGACTAAAAGTGAAGACTTTGTGAATAATACAGTGACGTATTGAGTTTTTTTAGCCGTATCAAAACGCTGCCGGTTTTAGGTATACAACGACCCCTTGCGGTTCTAGTGTTACAAGGGCTGAAACTAGGGCTGGACGATAAAACGATAACGATAATTATCGCAATACATTTTTTACTCAAAACGACAACAAGAGTTCGATTAAATATTTGCTATGTTTATGGAAAAAGCGGAACTACTTATCCTACTTACACGGACCATTTATCCGCTCGACTCAAAGTTCAAAGATCTGTCTCGGTCATGAGGCCACTAAACAGCGCTGTGAGATCCAGTGAAAAGCGTCTGAATTCAGCAAACAACACAAATATCTCTGTGATTTCAACTAGTTAAAATTCAGATGAAACGGCGCTGACAGACAGGAGACACACTGAGAGGCTTGAGGCTTTAGGCATTAACTGCACCATGGTGTTGTGCATAGATGTGGTATATGCATATCGAGTTTTATTATATTATTAATGTAGACACATAAAGGCCTGGTTTCGGTTTCACAAACAGGGTTTAGATTAAGCCAGCCTTAGTTCAATTTGGACATTTAAGTTGTTTTTATGAGCATGCCTTAGAAAAAAACATTACTGGTGTGCATCTTGAGACAAAACAATGGCACTGACATTTTAAGATTTAGCAGTGCAAGTTTCTTTCAGTTAAAACAGCTCAAACATGCATTTTAGTCTGGGACTAGCTTAAACCTCATCTGTGAAACCAGGGGGAAATGTATTAAAAGAGTAAAAAAGAGGTATTTTTTGATTAAGCTATAGCATTTGTGCCTTAGTACTAAATGTTTTTGTTACTGTTTTTCATACAAATACCATCGAAACCATATAGTTACATTTTACCATGTAGTGAGACATGTTTTAAACTAGATATCATGATCTAAATATATGATACTATGGAAAACCAATGATATATTTTAACAGTGTTACCATATAAAAATTAGGTTGTTACCATTTTTACAGATGTTACTGCTTTTGTTAGCAAACACACATTAACATCTGCATCCTAACTCAAGCTACTGTCAAATGTGCATTTCTAAGAGACAAAACATGTAATGTTATTAATATTGCACCCTGCACTGCTGAAGATACGCACTATTAAAGTCAGGAGACAGAAGCCTGATTCATGACTTGAAACAATACCACCTTTTAGGACATGCAGAAACTAAGAAATACATTTTTCTCTTAAGATATTTATTTTGTTAGGGAAAAATGACTGGAAAAGTGCAAAGAATTCAATTAACGGTCTGGTTTCTACAACTTTCTGCCTTTAAACTTGAAAGGAATAAAGATTTGACATTTATTGTGATAATTGGCCATTTTTTTGGCCATATCGCCCAGCCCTAGCTGTAACTAAATTCTGCAGGAAGGTACAGATCTCCAGGCAAAGGACTGATCTAAAATTGACAGAATTAAGAGAATTATAAAGTCATCAACACAAAAAGCAACAATATCGACTACCAGTACTAGAAGTAGAATCAACATAAATAGCATCCACAACCTCTGTTTATGTAATGTGATGTATTTTCAAGTATAACATATTTATCGAGCAAAACGTATAGGAATCAGAAAGCCTTCTGAAACACATCTGAGGAAGCTTTTTGACATGGAGGTTAAAGGTCAAGTTCATCCTCAAGAGCGTCTCTTCATGCATAACATTTCTTCATTTTTATTGTTATTTGCTATCATTTCTGTAGCAAGTGTTAAACCCACAATATGTAATTTTTCGCCGCTAGAAAACAAAGGCGCAGTTGATGCCTCCTTTCACGGAGAAGCTTCCGCTTCTTCCGCTCATGTGTATGTGGGGTAACGCCGTGCTGTTTTATCATAATACACACATTTGAGTGTGTTGAGAGTTATAATGCTACTCTGTGCATTCGCTCGGCGGCTACTATGAGACACTTGTTGCACACTACAGTAGTGTTGTAGTACTCGAGACCGGTCTTCGATTTGAGACCAGTCTTAACCATTTTTTGAAGGTCTTGTCTCGGTCTCGACCGCATTTGTACTCGGTCTTGTCTTGGTCTCGGACTTAAAGGACTCAGGATTTTATCTCAAGACCACAGCTGCGAGGATATCACTAAATTGCCAGTGTATTGTCTGATTTAACATCATTAATGTGATCTGATGTAAAACTTACTGCTTAAATGCAATCAATAACTTCTTTGTAATGTGATTTCTTTTGTTACTATGCTGCCGGGATTAAAAGCAATGCAGCATTGTGTCAAAAATTCCCAAAATTAATATAAATGCCCACAAAATTCTGAGATTTTTTTTTTTACACACACACACACACACACACACACACACACACACACACACACACACACACACACACACACACATATATATATATAAATAACATAGAATATAATTAAAGCAATATCACAAGAGCAAGAGAGCTGTTTTCATGAATATAAGCGCGATTGCAAATGATATTGATTCATACAAACGTTCAATAAACAAGAAGTTAATATTAAATGTATTTGCTGTATTTGTATTAAACTGTATTTGCTAATTCGGCAACGTTTCGTTATTAAATGAATCAGCTGCTTTGAACAAATCAGTTGAATAAATGATTCCGTGAATGTTAAATAATGTTAATGTTTTAATTAATCTTAACATTATTTATGAAGGTGTAATTGTACCAGTTCAGGGTTTTGAATTTTATTGTCGGTGATTTGACTGGTAACATCGCTATAGTGTCTTACTATTCTAATTATATTTATTCATTAAATATAAGTCATTTCTCAGACAGTAGATATGGATCTTTTAGATGAATTTAAGGAGTGCTAGTCTGGTCTTGGTCTTGACTCGGTCTCGCCCTGTCTTGGTTTTGACTCTGTCTCGCCCTGTCTTGGTCTTGACTCGGTCTCACCCTGTCTTGGTCTTGACTCAGTCTCGCCCTGTCTTGGTCTTGGCTTTGACTCGGTCTCGCCCTGTCTTGGTCTTGGCTTTGACTCGGTCTCGCCCTGTCTTGGTCTTGACTCGGTCTCACCCTGTCTTGGTCTTGACTCGGTCTCGCCCTGTCTTGGTTTTGACTCGGTCTCGCCCTGTCTTGGTCTTGACTCGGTCTCGCCCTGTCTTGGTTTTGACTCTGTCTCGCCCTGTCTTGGTCTTGGTTTTGACTCGGTCTCGCCCTGTCTTGGTCTTGACTCGGTCTCGCCCTGTCTTGGTCTTGGTTTTGACTCGGTCTCGCCCTGTCTTGGTTTTGACTCGGTCTCGCCCTGTCTTGGTCTTGACTCTGTCTCGCCCTGTCTTGGTCTTGACTCGGTCTCGCCCTGTCTTGGTCTTGGTTTTGACTCGGTCTCGCCCTGTCTTGGTCTTGACTCTGTCTCGCCCTGTCTTGGTCTTGACTCGGTCTCGCCCTGTCTTGGTCTTGACTCGGTCTCACCCTGTCTTGGTCTTGGTTTTGACTCGGTCTCGCCCTGTCTTGGTCTTGGTTTTGACTCGGTCTCGCCTGTCTTGGTCTTGACTCGGTCTCGCCCTGTCTTGGTCTTGACTTCGGTCTCGCCCTGTCTTGGTCTTGGTTTTGACTCGGTCTCGCCCTGTCTTGGTCTTGACTCGGTCTCGCCCTGTCTTGGTCTTGACTCAGTCTCGCCCTGTCTTGGTCTTGGTTTTGACTCGGTCTCGCCCTGTCTTGGTCTTGACTCGGTCTCGCCCTATCTTGGTCTTGGTTTTGACTCTGTCTCGCCCTGTCTTGGTCTTGACTCGGTCTCGCCCTGTCTTGGTCTTGACTCAGTCTCGCCCTGTCTTGGTCTTGGTTTTGACTCGGTCTCGCCCTGTCTTGGTCTTGACTCGGTCTCGCCCTGTCTTGGTCTTGGTTTTGACTCTGTCTCCCTGTCTTGGTCTTGACTCGGTCTCGCCCTGTCTTGGTCTTGACTCGGTCTCGCCCTGTCTTGGTCTTGGTTTTGACTCGGTCTCGCCCTGTCTTGGTCTTGGTTTTGACTCGGTCTCGCCCTGTCTTGGTCTTGACTCGGTCTCGCCCTGTCTTGGTCTTGACTCGGTCTCGCCCTGTCTTGGTCTTGTCTTGTCTTGGTCTCAAACCCCACAAAGTCTTGTCTTGGTCTCGGCACATGCTGGTCTTGGTCTCGACTTGGTCTCGGTTTAGGTGGTCTTGTCTACAACACTACACTACAGTGAGTTAGATATTAGGCATGGTAAAACATGGTACTCGCGGTAAATCAAGAAAACCAGATTCAAACAATAAGACTAACTGTGTTGAGCTGTATAACAATGATTAGTTTTATGTCAATGAATGTATCCTAACAGTTGCTCACCTCTGTCTAATAAAACACATAGTATATTAAAGCGTCTTTGGTGTTTCCATGGTTTCTACAAAATAAAAAGGAAATTGAGGGTATGATGTCATTGATGTGTCATTGATGCACGGTCCGTATCCTGGTTAAAATTGCTTATTTCTCTGGATTTAAACGTTCTTGGAAACATTTGGGATAATTTAAGCACACAAGTCAACAAAATATATAACATTGTTCTAGTGGCTTTTGGATATTTTAATCCCCAAAATCTTACATATTGTGCCTTTAACTAGTGGCAAGATTTTAGAAAGGCAACAGTAATGACAATAGTTATCTGACCCATCTTATATCAGCCGAAATGGAATGAGTTATATATATATATTTTAGAATGTGAACTGCAAAATAAGACCTGGGATGTGTATGAAGAAGGTCAATTGGGTGAAAGTGTGAAAAAAAAAAAAAACTTAATTTTGGCACCGAGTTCTTGACAGGAATGAGGTGTATCATCAGCCAGCAATGCACCTACGATTGATTTCTGTGCAAACATAAATGGATTGGATGCACAATACAGGTAAGTAAGTCTCTTATATCAATTCATTTTGATGATTTAATTTATGCAAAGCCTGACAGCCACTCATTGCACCCAGTGGGGCCATCCGGACATCAGCACTAAATGTACCCTTCAACTGAACGGAAGGATGTCAGACTGTGATAAAGATAAACTAATGCTAAAGAAGCCGATACATTTTCAGATCTGCTCAAAACATTAGATGTTATTGAAATATTGTGCAACCACAGGCATACCTGCAAATCTATCCATTTCGTTTTTCATTATAGATATGTAGATCTTAGAAGGTATTTTTTGGGACTGTGCCTATGTAGAAAGCTTTAGTTGTTCCTGATTTTGTGTGACAGCTCAGTGGTGATTTCACATGCGAGTTAGCCATTCTATTCAGCCAAGCGCAGGTTTAAAACCCACACGGATAGCCAGTGGCCTAGTTTAGAGTGACCCTTTCTGAGTCCTGGACGAAGGGGTTCATCGACATGTGCGCCCAGGTTTGGAAGGGAGATATTTTGTAATTCCGGCCACTGCTTGAAAGTCATCAACTAAAAGTCGTAAATGATCAAGCCATCCTCAAGTGACCGTTGGGTTTTGCTAAGACATGCCATTTTGCAATCGGGAGCATTGCCAGGACTGAACACTGTTGCCATAAATAAGTATAATCATGGCTGAGGTGCAAAGCACTTTCCATCTTTAGCACACACGCCAGAAATGAATCCTTTTAGACAATTATGTTGCTCTTGAACATATAGTTTTAATAAAACGTTTGTGTCTTGCATCTAACTGACTCTTCAAAGTGGCAGACTCTATTAATGATGGCGTTCGAGAGGCTTTTTCAGTGAGGTAATTACAATTCATCCTCCACATAAGACATTATATAACATGCTAAGACTCTCTCCCTCTTAGTTCTCTCCATGACTGTATTCACAGTTCATTAGTGAGGAGTCTGATACAGCTAGATATCATGCATTCAAACAATTCTTCTCAACTGACTAATCAGAGAAATTGTTTTATTCATTAACTGTTTTTGGGTACAGTTGGGGGAAATACTTTGAACAGTTGTAGTGGACTATCTATCAGTTAAAAGATGGGAGATATGTACAGTGCATTTGTCATTGAGCCAGTTGGTTAATGATAAATGACAGGAAAACCTATGCAAATTACCTTTAATTACATGGGCAGAAAAGTAAGATACTGCTTCATAATATCAATTGTTACAAAATCAAACAATAGTAATGTTATATTACAAAATATAACTATTTTACATCATTTTGATACAAATATATTTATTAGGCTACTATAATGTTCATCGCTGGACCAACAGGTATTTTTATATTATGGTGAATTGTATTAGAGCACCAGAGAAACAGCCTACAGACATTGGCAAACCACTCTAGTTTTTGCAATAAACAAACACAACTTGGCACGCTAATCACGTTAATAACGATATCTGTCGCCGTGAACCGTGCGATGTCTTGTTATTGACGCTTTTCTAACTAGTACGTCGTTTTAATATTTAAATGACAGCTCGGATAAATGTAATTAATTATTAAAACAAATTTGCCTTTGGGGGAAAAAAAAAAAAAGTCGGCGTCGTAAAAATGTCCATCGAATGTGTTGCGTGGAAACGTGATTATGTGTTGAAAACGCATATAAACATTTTATGTAAATTAATAATTTAACGAATAGAATCGCAGTTAATATCATGAGCTGTGCGCGTTTATAATCCGCAGTTATCGCCAATGACACTCACCCTCGGGTCTTGAATGCGGCTCGAACACGGCTTCCAGCTTCGTCCCCTCTAGTCTGATAAGACAATCGTCCATTACCGCCACATTTTCTTTTTCTCATCGCTTTGTGGTGAGTCACAGTCAATCTTGAGGTCCCATCTGTCCGACCACAACTGCTACATCCCCCTCATTGCGGTAATGCTACAGCTTCAGAAGCTGCGCGGATTTCTCCTCAGTGGTTGCTGTGGCAACAGGAACCAGCGCGAGCTCCGACCGGTGTCCACCGAACTAAGGCGTTTGACTTTCTCTTACCGGACGCACGTGAGCGCTGCACTGCGAAGACAGGCTTTACTTGTTGTTTTTCAGGGTCATTCTAAAATTAAAGTGGCATTTCCGTCGATTTTTTTTTTTTTTTAATAGGCTACTCATCAAGCACATAGTAAATCTACTGTGCTATATGACTAATAAATTTTTATTTTTTTCCTAAATGCATATAAGGTCATAAATAGTAACAGCAGGATTTAAAGAAATGCATGTAATGTATCATTGTGTGTCATGCTCTTTAGTCAGTGGCTTGGGAACCAGTAACACCCCTGACAGTAACAACACTTATTGAATCAGTTAACATGGCGGATGACACAGCAAAAACAACAGATTAACAGCCCATTATAAAATACATAGGGTAACATAAAATGCATAGGGTAGCATTTTTGCATAGAGTAACATAAAATGGTAACATAAATGCATAGGGTAACATAAAATGATAACATAAATGCATAGGGTAAAAATGCATAGGGTAGCATTTTTGCATAGGGTAACATAAAATGATAACATAAATGCATAGGGTAACATAAAGTGATAACATAAATGCATAGGGTAACAAAATGATCAAATAAATGCACAGGGTAACAAATGCATGGGGTAGCATTTTTGCATAGGGTAACATAAAATGATAACATAAATGCATAGGGTAACAAATGCATTGGGTAACATAAAATGATAAAATAAATGCATAGGGTAACAAATGCATAGGGTAACATAAAATGATAAAAATAAATGCATAGGGTAAAAATGCATAGGGTAGCATTTTTGCATAGGGTAACATAAAATGATAACATAAATGCATAGGGTAACATAAAGTGATAACATAAATGCATAGGGTAACAAAATGATCAAATAAATGCACAGGGTAACAAATGCATGGGGTAGCATTTTTGCATAGGGTAACATAAAATGATAACATAAATGCATAGGGTAACAAATGCATTGGGTAACATAAAATGATCAAATAAATGCATAGGGTAACAAATGCATAGGGTAACATAAAATGGTAACAAATGCATAGGGTAACATAAAATGATAACAAATGCATAGGGTAACAAATGCATAGGGTAGCATTTTGCATAGGGTAACATACAATGATAACATAAATGCATAGGGTAACAAATGCATAGGGTAACATAAAATGATAAAATAAATGCATAGGGTGACATAAAATGATAACATAAATGCATAGGGTAACAAATGCATAGGGTAGCATTTTTGCATAGGGTAACAAAATGGTAACATAAATGCATAGGGTAACATAAAATGATAACATAAATGCATAGGGTGACATAAAATGATAACATAAATGCATAGGGTAACAAATGCACAGGGTAGCATTTTTGCATAGGTAACATAAAATGATAACATAAATGCATAGGATGACATAAAATGATAACATAAATGCATAGGGTAACAAATGCACAGGGTAGCATTTTTGCGTATGGTAACATAAAATGATCACATAAATGCATAGGGTAACAAATGCATTGGGTAACATAAAATGATAAAAATAAATGCATAGGGTAACAAATGCATAGGGTAGCATTTTTGCATATGGTAACATAAAATGGTAACATAAATGCATAGGGTAACAAAAAATGATAACATAAATGCATAGGGTAACAAATGCATAGGGTATCATTTTTGCATAGGGTAACATAAAATGATAACATAAATGCATAGGGTAACAAATGCATAGGGTAGCATTTTTGCATAGGGTGACATAAAATGATAACAAATGCATAGGGTAACATAAAATGATAACATAAATGCATAGGGTAACAAATGCATAGGGTAGCATTTTTGCATAGGGTAACATAAAATGATAAAATAAATGCATAGGGTAACAAATGCATAGGGTAGCATTTTTGCATAGGGTGACATAAAATGATAACATAAATGTACAGGGTAACATGAGGTAACCCCATGTGTGAGTTTGGAACATAATTATGTATTTTTATTTAAACAAATGTTATATCACTCATTTTATTAATGTTTTACTCTACATTTGTGCGATTTAAGTATTCTTGTTTAAATTATATAAATAAATCAGTGGGAGACAATACATATTTTTGTTAGAAGCCACAATCTCTTATACCCCCAATGTCTAAACAATCCTTCTCAGTAGTTTTCCACACATGGTAAAAGTTAGAAATTCCCATCTGTCCTGATTTCCTTACACCTGGCCCTTAGAATTAGTTCTGCCTGACACCATTGGTTCGGGAGAGCCCTCAAATTAGGTGTCCCGCGACCCCATAGGTCACCAGAACGGTCTCTGTGTCTATAAAGTTTTAGAGAAGTGCCCTGCATGGCAGAAACACATGTTAACTCCTGTATGAATTCAAACACACGTCTAAATAATTAATCTTCTTCATCAGTGATTACAATTTTACATAATTTTTTTAAATTATTATTTCAATTTATTTATATAAATTATATTATATAATTATATAAAAAAGTAGAGTAAAACATGAATAAACTGAGTGATATATTTGTTTTGTTTTTTGTTTGTTTGTTTTATTAAATTACATTATGATGGTATAAAATCACATTTTATTGTCTGGGGTCTCTGGAGACCCCAACAGAAGCGTACATCCCAAATGAATAGCTTTAAAGGGTTAAATCGTTCTGTTATGTAAGGGAGAGTCTAAAATACTGTCAAGTACCCATTTAGAAAAGGTCTATCACAGCTGCCTGTAACTGAGATGCACACAAGAAAGGGTCATTCTGTGTCAAATCAATCAAATTTCAGAAAGGCACTCAAACGGGTATGTTGTATGCAACTGTTTTGATAGATGGAAAAAGATATTTCTAGTTTCAGTATTATTATTTGTTCTTCAGACATTCTTCTTTAAACACAGTATCAGCTGTTTGAAAAGTTACCCACAATTGTTTTTTGACCACTGAAAATGAGTACAATTCAGTACAATACCTACACAGTCTTAAAAATGAGTAAAAGAAAAGTCTGTTAAGAATCAAAATCTAAAAGGATATTGAGATATCTTTTATACTTCTAGAGCTACGGGCATGCAAACTTTGGAAAAACAATATTTTTGGCACTCAGACAGGTATATTCTATGCAGTTGTGTTGATAGATTTGATATCAGCACAAATAAAAATGTGATACATTTCTGGACTGCTATTCAAAAAGCATTTTCTTGCTTATGCATGGGTTTTGATGGCATATCAACCTCTACAGTGGACACTATAGTGCACTAGTACACTGCCACCAAGTGGCAAGCTGGTGTATGTAAAAACAAATGATGCCTGTCAGAAATGCCCAGTTGCTTGTAGCATCAAGCAACATCAGGGAGTCATATCATTGTTAAACTTTCCAAGTCTTGATTTTAGATTGAGAGGAAATTCTGATTAATCATCTGTCCACTAAATTGAAAGTAAAGAAGTGTCCCATACTCAGAATGTGTGCTCTGCATTTCACCCATCCAAGTGTACACACACACAGCAGTGAGTACTGAACACACACACACACACTGTGAACACACACCCCAGAGCAGTGGGCATCCATTTTTGGGGTTAGGTGGCTTGCTCAAGGGTATCTTAGCTGTGGGTAATGAAAGTAAAAAAGAGAGCGCTGTTCATTCACTCCCACCAACCTACATTTCCAGTATTGAGACTCAAACCTGTGACCTTCGGGTCTCAAGTCCATCTTTATTCCATTAGAGAATCATTAGGCAGTTGGACATCATGCATCACTCGTCACTGAGTATGAGCTCATCATGCATACCCAGTTGGACATCATGCATCACTAGCTATATTTGAGCTACAATTCATTTAGTACTGTGACTGTTGTTCTTGAAAATACTTAATCTGCAGAATCTTTTTTGGCTGTAAATAAACGTATTTGTATTATTAGAATGTAATTTGCATTTACATAAAAAAGTAATGTGATTTACACAATGTGTGTTACTTTACTCCGTACATCTAAAGTAATCTAATTACGATACGCACGTTACTTGTAATGCGTTACTTTACTCCTTGCATCAAAAGTAGTCTGATATACATCTATCTATCTAAACATTGGTAAAATACTGATTTAATGTATTTTAATGTGGCAATAATGCTTGATTGTAATCATATTATTTATCAATAATCCAAATGTAACCTCAAAAACAATTTTTTAAACTAAGTGCTACTCTGTCCCACTATCACGTGCAGGGATGGCATTTTGCACCTATGAATGGGTCATGTAAGTACAAAATACGTTTTAAATTCATGACTTAATATTGATAATTTTTATTTATGTAATGTTCTAAAAATTGTCTTTATGTAAATGCTGGTAAAAGTGTGTGTGTGAGAGAGAGAGAGAGAGAGAGAGAGAGAGAGAGAGAGAGAGAGAGAGAGAGAGAGAGAGAGAGAGAGAGAGAGAGAGAGAGAGAGAGAGAGAGAGAGAGAGAGAGAGAGAGAGAGAGACAGAGAGAGAGAGAGAGAGAGACAGAGAGAGAGAGAGAGAGAGAGAGAGAGAGAGAGAGAGAGAGAGAGAGAGAGAGAGAGAGAGAGAGAGAGAGAGAGAGAGAGAGAGAGACAGAGAGAGAGAGAGAGAGAGACAGAGAGAGAGAGAGAGAGAGAGAGAGAGAGAGAGAGAGAGAGACAGAGAGAGAGAGAGAGAGAGAGAGAGAGAGAGAGAGACAGAGAGAGACAGAGAGAGAGACAGACAGAGAGAGAGAGAGAGAGAGAGAGAGAGAGAGAGAGAGAGAGAGAGACAGAGAGAGAGAGAGAGAGACAGAGAGAGACAGACAGAGAGAGACAGACAGAGAGGGAGAGAGATTATGACTGGTGTTGTTTATTGTAAATGTTTTGATGGTCTCTTCTGACACCCTAGCCATCTCCTCCACAGCCTCTTCCACCATCTCCTCCAGTCTCTTCCTCTTCCACCTGCACCGTCTCCTCCTCTAATGGGCCTACCCTTTTCGCCACCTTCTCTGGGCCAGAATCCTGTAACCCGGCCTTTTTAAGGGGCTTTCTTCTCAGAGTGAATGAGAGGATGCTTAGTTGCCATCTACAACATCTTTGAGAGACAGATGCAATGATTAAATCGTCCATGGCCAGGATATAAAATATGACATGATTTTAAAAGTGACCAATAACCGATGATGCAATACACTTTAATTTATTTAGTGCTAATAAAATTATTAAGCCTATTTGGAGAGAGAAACTGATGCTGATTATCAGGGAAACATTCTCTAACAGCAGTCAAGTTGTCATTGTGTCAAACAGGAGATCATGACTCAAAGTGCTCAAAGTGATGCTCGGAGCTCCAGTGGTTTCCTCTGTGAGAACAATTCCAGGATAGGCTTTTATTTTCCATTGGTTGTTGCGTTAAATCTTACCCAGATACAATTGGCTGATACGTGGCAGGCTCGACTAAGAGCTCCAGGGGACACGCGTTTGATTCCTTCCATAGAGAGAGCGGCGCGGCCAGATACACCTTAAATATATTAAATATATGATAAATAGTTTTTCTGCGTGAGAAATACAATGTGTGGCGGAAGTGCGTGACAAAAGACCGAAATGAGTGACTGTCACGCATTGAGAGCCCACTGGAGCACGAGCAGATCTGCCATGGAAACGGATAAACTTATGGGGAGGCTGCAGACCTGGAGCACGCAGACATACGCATAGATATATGTGTACGTTTCAAAGCTTCGAATCAGTTGAACCAATTGCTTCGAAAAATGATTCACAGTTTACTCGAAGCGTTCGAAAGAGCACACGCCGGTGACCCCTGCTGGTCAGAACAGTGTAAAAATGCAACACAAACATGCATATAAAGACCTTTTCAGAGATCATCGCACCCCAGCGGTGAACCACTGAAGTTGCAAAGCGGGGTTTTTTCTACTATGGGCCACCATCGACTGTCTAGTTACTAACATGCTTTACAATATCTTCTTTTGTATTTAACAGAAGAAAGATACTCCTACAGGTTTGGAACATACATTTTTGTTTTTGGGTGAGCTATCCCTTTAAACTTGATATTATTCAAGCAAGGTTTTATACTTAAATGTAGTTGTCTCAACATTTAAAACCAGCTTTAATGTTCTTGTATCAAATACTAGAAACCCTTTAGATAGCTCCATTGCTCTTCGAACTCTGCGAGGGAAACTGATCGCATTAGTGTCAGAGTATAAATACCTGGGCATCATAATTGATGGACACGCTACATTTTAATTCACACATTAATTACTTGAAACAACAATTAAAGAAGAATCTAGAAGCTTGTCTTGCCGATTTTTGACTATGGGAATGTAGTGTGTCAGCATGCATTATATAATAGAGTTGGTTGGTCTTCTCTTGCTGTTCGAAGGGAAATGCATTGGTACTTATTGATATACAAAGCAATTTAGTTTTTTTTACCACCTTATCTCATTTGATTCAACAAAAAGCAGTTGGCAACTACAAACACGATTCCAGAAAAGTTGAGACACTGTGCAAATTGTGAATAAAAAGGAATGCAATAATTTACAAATCTCATAAACTTATATTTTATTCACAATAGAATATAGATAACACATCAAATGTTGAAACTGAGACATTTTGAAATGTCATGCCAAATATTGGCTCATTTTGGATTTCATGAGAGCTACACATTGCAAAAAAGTTGGGACAGGTAGCAATAAGAGGCCGGAAGAGTTAAATGTACATATAAGGAACAGCTGGAGGACCAATCTGCAACTTATTAGGTCAATTGGCAACATGATTGGGTATAAAAAGAGCCTCTCAGAGTGGCAGTGTCTCTCAGAAGTCAAGCTGGGCAGAGGATCACCAATTCCCCCAATGCTGCGGCCAAAAATACTGGAGCAATATTAGAAAGGAGTTTCTCAGAGAAAAACTGCAAAGAGTTTGAAGTTATCATCATCTACAGTGCATAATATCATCCAAAGATTCAGAGAATCTGGAACAATCTCTGTGCGTTGTAGGGTCAAGGCCGGAAAACCATACTGGATGCCCGTGATCTTCGCCCTTAGGACGGCACTGCATCACATACAGGAATGCTACTGTAATGGAAATCACAACATGGGCTCAGGAATACTTCCAGAAAACATTGTCGGTGAACACAATCCACCGTGCCATTCGCTGTTGCTGGCTAAAACTCTATAGGTCAAAAAAGAAGCCATATCTAAACATGATCCAGAAGCGCAGGCGTTTTCTCTGGGCCAAGGCTCATTTAAAATGGACTGTGGCAAAGTGGAAAACTGTTCTGTGGTCAGATGAATCAAAATTTGAAGTTCTTTTTGGAAAACTGGGACGCCATGTCATCCGGACTAAAGAGGACAAGGACAACCCAAGTTGTTCTCAGCGCTCAGTTCAGAAGCCTGCATCTCTGATGGGATGGGGTTCATGAGTGCGTGTGGCATGGGCAGCTTACACATCTGGAAAGGCACCATCAATGCTGAAAGGTATATCCAAGTTCTAGAACAACATATGCTCCCATCCAGACGTCGTCTCTTTCAGGGAAGACCTTGCATTTTCCAACATGACAATGCCAGACCACATACTGCATCAATTACAACATCATGGCTGCATAGAAGAAGGATCCGGGGACTGAAATGGCCAGTCTGTAGTCCAGATCTTTCATCATAGAAAACATTTGGCGCATCATAAAGAGGAAGATGCCACAAAGAAGACCTAAGACAGTTGAGCAACTAGAAGCCTGTATTAGACAAGAATGGGACAACATTCCTATTCCTAAACTTGAGCAACTTGTCTCCTCAGTCCCCAGACGTTTGCAGACTGTTAGAAAAGAAGAGGGGATGCCCTTAAAATTAACATGGCCTTAAAATTATACATTTTCTCAGTTTAAACATTTGATATGTCATCTATGTTGTATTCTGAATACAATATTGAAATTTGAAACTTCCACATCATTGCATTCTGTTTTATTCACAATTTGTACAGTGTCCCAACTTTTTTGGAATCGGGTTTGTATTTATTGCACTCACAATCTTATTATAATCTCCAAGTTCCTCCTGCTAGAACTAACAGTAATGTTAAAACACTTATGCATGCATTAGAAAAAGATTTAGTGATTTGCAAATGCTTCTAAAGCTGTACTTTCAATGATATTTTATTGTGTGTTGTATTGTTGTTTGTTATATGTGTATCTATATGATTGGGCCGCCTATCTTGGCCAGGACACTCCTGTAAAATATATTTTTAATCTCAGTGAGGTTCTCTCCTGGTTAAATAAAGGCTCAATAAAATAAAAAATTAAATTAAATATGAAAGTAAGTGAGACAGAGTAAGTAAAGAGAAGACTAGGGTGCAGCTAAATTTGAGCCAGACGAAACATCAACCGTCAATAAGTACTTTTTGTCTTTCTCTCGTTGTCTTACCAACAGGATTGCAAAACTGACTCACATTAAATGACCTCACATCCTCAAAAATAAAATATTTTAACATGCAAAAGCTCCAGGACCGACGTTGCCTATCCCTGATCTATAAGACCATATTTTTAGTGTTTCTATTATATAGTGTTTATAGAAATAATATCTAAATCAAAATCTAATACCCATGTTTAAAAAGTGATCCCTGATATTACAAGAGCAAGGAACTTACATTTTAATTGCAAAGGAAAACCAATTAATTTGCTATTATTCTGTCCTCTATTTTCAAGGGTGAGATTTCTTTATAAATCATCTATGTCTTTATTTTGTGGAACACAAAAGGGGAGCGTCACATAGTCACAGTTAGAAAAGCAGCAATGACAGTGAATTGTGACTCAGACTGTCAGTCTCTTAATGCTCTGCCTTGCATCTCCTTTTGTGCCCTAATGATAATAACACATTTGGTACAAAAGAACATGACCAGTTTTATTCTTGAGTAAATATAGCTTTTAATTTGTAACTTCAGACTATTTATATTAGCCTATAATTTACTATATAGAAGGTTTGTATACAGCTTTGTGTCACGTTTTGAGTTTGTTTAGTCTTGCTTGGAGTTTGTTTTTGATCTGTTTTGTTCCTTGTTTCCTGAGTTATGTTTTATTAAATTCTGCTGCAATTAGATCCTGTTTCAACTTATTTGCAACTACGTGTGACAGAATAACAGACCATTTAAAGAGGATATAGCAGCAGTAAAGATGGACTCTGGGGATGGTGTAACCCATACTGTGCCCATCTACGAGGGTTGCGCCCTGCCCCAGGCCATCTTCCATATGGACTTGGCTGGTTGTGACCTGATGGACTACCTCATGACATACCATCATTCCAGATTCTCGTCCCGTCATGGCCGCCACACCTGAGTCTTGTCCCGTCATGGCTGCCACACCTGTGACTGCAGCCAAGATGACCACACTGGGAATCTCCAGAACCTCTGGCTATCTCCATGACCACTGGCTAATTTACTTTTGGTCAGAACCAATACCAGTCTCTGTCCAGTAAGGACTCCAGCCCATGAATCCCCTCTAGTCAGTGTGCCCACTCCAGAGTCCACAACAGCCCAGGAGTCCAGCACAAGAGCCCACTCTAGTGCACAACCCCATAGCTCCTCCCAAGAATATTTTGGTGGGGTACTATAGAGACAGAGCGGCACGCGTCATAATCTGAAAGCCACACCAACCAACCATCTACATTGACTTTCTATTGCGTGAAGCGGCCTCCTTGTCATTTCTGACTTATTACAAAAAAATAGCAATGTCTAAAAGCTGATATGTGACAAGGTGTACAGAAAACAAGCCAGAAGTTTTTAGCTGTTGATAAAAAACGAGCGTTTAAGGACACAAGTGGATACAGGCAATTGAGACACAGCACGACATGTTATATTACACTGAGAACTACACCCACTGGAGGGGAACGTAATCAGCAACAGGAAATATCATATATAAAACTGACATTTGGATATTTGACAAAATGTTTACTGCACACATAGGCATACTGAGTGTCAGGATCCCAAACTTTACCCATTCTTCCTGCTGAAGCTTCACATCTTATTGCCTGTATTTTTGTCTCCTTAAATGCTCATTTTTTTGGGTTGACAACTTATAAAAACATAGTTATGTTTTCTTTAGTTTGTTTGCTGTACACCTTGTCACATATCAGCTTTTAGACATTGTTCTGTTTTTTGTTATAAGTAAGGAATGACAAGGCGACCGCTTCACGCAATACAAAGTCAATGGAAAGCGTTGGATTGCCACCTGACCTGCCAGTACCGACCTGGAGGCTTCTGTTTACATTTATTCATTTTGCAGGTCACTTTTATCCAAAGCGACTTACAAGTGAGGAATACAGGAATCGATCCGTCATGAAGAGGTGAATAAACACAAAAAGTGCTCAAAATCCTAAGTTTCAGACATTGTTTAGAGTAGCATAAGCTAGAATAGGGAGTGAATAGAAGATGGCAAACATTTTTAAGATGAGGTTAAGTGCTCACAGAAGAGATGAGTTTTCAGCGATTCAGTATTCCGGATGGAGATGGGGAGGTCATTCCACCAGCAAGGAAGAGAGAACGAAAATGTTCTGGAGAGTGATTTTGTGCCTCTCTGTGGTGGTACCGCAAGCCATCGCTCCTTTACTGAGCGAAGGATTCTGGTGGGGATGTAGACTCGTAGGAGTGAGTGGAAGTATGCGAGTGCTGAGCCTGTGGTGGATCTGTAAGCAGGCATCAATGCCTTGAATTTGATGCGAGCAACGAGTGCAGAGAGATGAAGAGAGGTGTGACGTGGGCTCTTTTGGGCTTGTTGAATACGAGACGTGCCACTGCGTTCTGAATCATTTGAAACGTTTTGATTGCACACAGTGGACGTTCAGCTAGAAGTGCATTGCAGTAGTCGAGCTTAGAAATGACCAGGGCTTTGACGAGAAGCCTGCATGAACGAGCTGTCTTTGAAATGTGATCTTTGAAGGACAGCTGGTCATCAAAGGTTACTCCAAGATTTCTGACCGACCTTGATGTGGTAATCAAAGATGAACCTAGCTGGATGGTGAAATCGTGCTGTAGAGTTGGGTTGGCAGGGAGGACAAGAAGCACTGTCTTTCCCAAGTGAGGGGATGGGCTCTAGAGGGCAGGTGGTAGGATGGCTGGAGAGGAGAAGTTTAGATACTTCTGCCCCTACACTAGATACAGGGAGTGTAGAGAAGCAGGAGAGAAGATTTCTGGCTGTGGATGTGAATACGTGTTGATTCTATAACATCGTTTCACTCAACTGAAATCAACATCGTCCCATAAATGTTGTTTCTCATGCTCAAATAGTGCTAAAAAGTTTATTTTTCAGGCTAGACGAGCCAATGTGCAGTCCTAACTTGGATATACCTTTCAGCATTGATGGTGCCTTTCCAGATGTGTAAGCTGCCCGTGCCACACGCACTCATGCAACCCCATCCCATCAGAGATGCAGGCTTCTGAACTGAGCGCTGAGAACAACTTGGGTTGTCCTTGTCCTCTTTAGTCCGGATGACATGGCGTCCCAGTTTTCCAGAAAGAACTTCAAATTTTGATTGGTCTGACCATAGAACAGTTTTCCACTTTGCCACAGTCCATTTTAAATGAGCCTTGGCCCAGAGAAAACGATCATGTTTAGATATGGCTTCTTTTTTGACCTATAGAGTTTTAGCTGGCAATGGCGAATGGCACGGTGGATTGTGTTCACCGACAATGTTTTCTGGAAGTATTCCTGAGCCCATGTTGTGATTTCCATTACAGTAGCATTCCTGTATGTGATGTAGTGCCGTCTAAGGGCCCGAAGATCACGGGCATCCAGTATGGTTTTCCGGCCTTGACCCTTACGCACAGAGATTGTTCCAGATTCTCTGAATCTTTGGATGATATTATGCACTGTAGATGATGATAACTTCAAACTCTTTGCAGTTTTTCTCTGAGAAACTCCTTCCTGATATTGCTCCAGTATTTTTGGCCGCAGCATTGGGGGAATTGGTGATCCTCTGCCCATCTTGACTTCTGAGAGACACCCAACTTTTTTTGGAATCGGGTTTGTATTTAGGACGGATAGTATGCGAATTGGGATGCAGCAATAGTCTTTGGTTTACGCACCCTCTGTGGCGGCCGAGAAACAGCACCGCGAAATGGCCTGAAGACGCAATACGGCTCATTGTGCATTAATGTGCCAAGTTCAATGGTTCATAAAAATAGAATTCTAGAGTGTTGGAAATTTGAATTCTGTTAGGAGCGTAGCTCTACTACAATGGGCTCATGTCCAATTTAACACACCCTCTGTGGTGGCTAAGAAACAGCGCCATGAAATGGGCAGAAAATGCAATAGGCGGCTCATTGTGCATTGTTCCAAGTCATAAAAAAATAATGCTACTGTGAAAAATTTGGATTTCGTTTGAATAATAGCTCTACTATAATGTCTATGTGTCCACTTTAAGAAACAATGCTGCAAATTTAGCTGAAGGCCCAATATGCGTCACACATTGTTTTATATTCAACGGTTCATTAAAAAAAGATTGGTACAGTAAAAAGAGCTGAAAATTTGGATTTTGTTAGAGGAGCACCTCTGCTCTAATTACCTATTTTAATGCACCCTCTATTACTACCAATAAACCGCACAGCGGAAAGGGCTGGTGGCGAAGTAGGCGGCTCGGTATGTATTATCCCACATATTGGTACAGTAAAATGTGCCAAAAAGTAGTTTTCCACTAGATCAATAGACACTTTATTAATCCACTTAATTGGATTTAACACACCTTTACACCTGAGAAATTTCTCCATTAAATTCTAACAGACCTTAGTGCGAACAGTGCCATACACATATGGAAGCGTTGCGTCATTTAAAGGGAGGGCTCACACGTCAATAAAGTACCAAACTAATAAGTAGCTGGATTCAGCTTTGTTGGACAGTTCATGTGAAGTTATTTAATTGTGAGTTGGGCCAGCAGTTTTTGATATTTTAGGATTCCCCCAATCAAAAAGATAGGACTTGGTCTTGGATGCCCGTAATAGCTGCCCGGAGGTGTTGCAAATATGCAGAGTGAACATACTTTCTTTCAAAGGGACTTTGGTTAAACTGGACATGAGCCCATTTTAGTAGAGCTACTCCTCTAACAAAATTCAAATTGTCCGAATTTTTCACTGTATCATTTATTGTTACTGGCCTCTGTTAAAGAGGACAGGAGCCCATTATAGTAGAGGTACTCTAACGAAATCCAAATTTTCAGCATTTTTCACTGTAGGCTACCATCTATTCTTTATGAACCGTTGAACTTGGCACATAATGCACAATGAGCTGCCTATTGCGTTTTCAGCCCATTTTGGGGCGCTGTTTCTCAGATGCCACAGAGGACATGAGTCCATTATAGTACAGCCAGTCTTCTATCAAAATCCAAATGTTTAGCATTTTTCACTGTACCATTTATTTTTTTGTGAACCGTTGAACTTGGCACATTGAGCTGCCTATTGCATTTTCTGCCCAATTCGTGACGCTGTTTCTCGGCCGCCACAGAGGGTACGTTGAAGAGGATATGTGCCGATTATAGTAGAGCTGCTACAAAATTCAAAATTTCAGCACTTTTTACTGCAGCATCCTTTTTTTATGAACCGTTGAACTTGGCACAATGCACAAATGAGCCGCCATTGCATTTACTGCCCATTTCATGGCACTGTTTCTCCACAGAGGGTTAAAGAGGACACAAGTACATTACAGTAGAGCTACTCCTCTAACAAAATCTAAGTTGTCAGCTTTTTTTACTGTAGCATTCTTTTTTTATTAATCGTTAAACTTGGCACAATACACATAGAGCCGTCTATTGTGCTTTTAGCCCATTTAGTTTTAAGGTTATGTTCGGTTATGGTTAGGGTCCGGATCAGGGCCAGTGCATAAAAGAGGTAGAGTGTTTTCGCATTTGGCTCCTAAACTCTGGAATATAGCCTTCTTGATATCATTCAGGACTCACACATTCTCCCAGTTTAAATCTAGATTAAAGACACATCTCTTTAGCCAAGCATTCACATAATGCATCTCAATCCTTGTACTCCAGTTATAGCCTATAACATTAAACTCAAATGATTATCTTTGTTTTAAATGGTATGATCAGCAGCTATACTAATTATAGGGGAGACCGGGTATAGTTATAACATGGGGAGAGTTGTAACGCTACCATTTCCACGAATCACAGATAAGATAGGAGTCACCAGACGTCGTTTCAGTTTCCTCTGGCTTCCTTTACAATCCCACATGGAGGTTTTCCAGTCTGTGTTGCTATCGCTCCTGAAGCTACAGCAGAAAATCTAATTCTGAGGTAAAAAAAAAAGTTTAAAAAAAGAATAATAATAAGAAGATAATATTTTGTTTAGTACTTCTACCGTTGTAGATAATGTTGTATGAGTTATATCAGGTCAAACTGTAGTTTTTCTAGTAAAGAATGGTGTATCAACCTCCTGCTAATTTCAAAGCACCATGCTAAGCTACAGCTAGCTAAACAATGGGTGACAGTGGCGGGTTAGGTTGCAACACATTTTGAAATAACTACAACTAAGAACATTTTTGTGATTTTAATAATTCTACAGAATGCCTATGTTTATGTTAATTTGCTCTCACTCACACACACACCTATATGAATGTGCGCGTACAGACATGCACAAACAAACGCACGTGTGCATGCACAAACACACACAATATGCACATACACTCCCCATATTCACACATATTTTATTATTGCAGTCATTCATTTAAAATAAAACTGTTGTGGCATATCACTTGGAGTACCCTTAGTTTTTGTGCATTTTGTCGACCCCAGTAGTGGGGTAGGTTGTAACAAAGGACTCGTTTGTATTTGTCATCATCTCACAAAGCCATGTGTTGCCATGTGTAGTATACAAATGTGGGTACTTTGCCTAAAAGTTTCAGACATGTAGCAACCATACCCGGTCTCCCCTACTCCGTCTGCTTTTCTTTTTCTACCTCGGAATGCCCTTCCCGAGATAACTCGAGATTACGTCAGCTCCAGTTTGGATTCAGCCTCTTATGAAGACTTCAGATGACCCAACACCTGTGAAGAGACGACTCCAACTCCTGCGAGGACGCATGATGATGTCAGCTCTGGATCGTCATAGAAAATGACCATGTTATCATTGCTTTAAAATGCACACTAATTTTGCTTTAATGCATATGATATTTGCGAATACTATCATCAGTCTTACAACTGTACTTTCTGATATAATCTCTGATATTAGATCTTTCTGGTTTTGTAACATAGAAACATGCATTTTCTGTAAAGCTACTTTGAAACAATAGCTATGTATTGTGAAAAGCACTATACAAATAAATGTGAATTAAATTAAATTTGTTGGCACTATATCTTGGCTGTCTTTGAGGGTGCATAGAAAGTTTCACTAGTGGCTTATACCCAGTGTTGTCTATCACCATGCAAACATTCAGACATCTTTACTGTATGACAATACAAAGAGCCGTTGCATTGTTGGCCCACTGGGAGGTGATATCAACTTTCTTTGCAGGTGCATTGAAAGTTTCACTGAGGGCTTATCCATAGTGTCGTTGGTTATGACCATGTAAACATTTCAACAATTTTAAAATATCTTTAATAGACTACTTCTTGAGTTACATGCGAACTTCGGGCAAAAACACAAGAAGTGCTTTTTTGAACCGTCACCATTGGCATATAATGCAACACAGATTGCTAAAGTAAACAGATTCAACTAATAGACCTATAATGATGCTTCTGTCTTTCTAAAGTCTTTTTTTTTCTCCCCTGTAATCTGGCTCCATCACTCAGTAAATATACATCCATGACATTTAATATTTTGGCTTTCTTATTAATTTATGCATTAATTTCATGAATGACCCAAAAGCATTTATGCTTAAATTTGGCTATAGATTAGCCATGAATTACTGAATGAAGCATTTCCCCTCAAAACTGGGGGTAAAGTGGGTCAGTGCCTGTGCTGTGTGCTTCCAAATGCAGGAAATACTAATAATCAGTGTTGGGGGGGGGAACGCATTACAAGTAACTCCAGTTACGTAATCAGATTACTTTTTCAACTACCAAGTAAAGTAACGCATTACTTTTAAATTTACAACAAGATATCTGAGTTGGTGGAGACTTTCTGCCTCAGGTGGAGGAGTTCAGGTATCTTGGGGTCTTGTTCACGAGTGAGGGAAGGATGGAACGGGAGATTGACAGACGGATCGGTGCAGCTTCTGCAGTAATGCGGTCGATGTACCGGTCTGTCGTGGTAAAGAAGGAGCTGAGCTGTAAGGCAAAGCTCTCGATTTACCGGTCAATCTACGTTCCTATTCTCACCTATGGTCATGAGCTGTGGGTCATGACCGAAAGGACAAGATCCCAGATACAGGCGGCCGAAATGAGCTTTCTCCGCAGGGTTGCTGGGCGCTCCCTTAGAGATAGGGTGAGAAGCTCAGTTACTCGGGAGGAGCTCAGAGTAGAGCCGTTGCTCCTTCACATCGAGAGGAGCCAGTTGAGGTGGCTCGGGCATCTATTTCGGATGCCTCCTGGACGCCTTCCCGGGGAGGTGTTCCGGCATGTCCCACCGGGAGGAGGACCCGGGGAAGACCTAGGACACGCTGGAGGGATTATGTCTCCCGGGCTGGCCTGGGAACGCCTCGGGGTTCCCCCGGAAGAGCTGGAGGAAGTGGCTAGGGAGAGGGAAGTCTGGGCGTCTCTGCTTAGACTGTGGCCCTGGATAAGCGGAAGATAATGGATGGATGGATATCTGAGTTACTTTTTCAAATAAGTAATGCAAGTTAATTTGTATTCCCATTTATTGACTGACATATCTCCTGTACCGTCAGAAAAAAAGGTACAGTGCTGTCACTGGGGCGGTACCCTAAGGTTCAAAACCAAAAAGGTACTAATACGCACTCTTAAAGTACTGATATGCACCATTTAGGGGTGAGTAAGGTACAAAGATGTACCTTTTCACTTTTGTACCTTAGGGTACCGCCCCAGTGACAGCACTGTACCTTTTTTTCTGAGAGCGATGTTGAGAGAAATCGTAAGTGCAGAGGCGCTGTGTGTGTATTGTAGTTCTAGACCAAATGTGAGCATGCATTTACTCATCGCACTTGCACAAAAAAAGATCCAGCATTCCTCAAAATGAACAAAATCAGCTAAACGCAAACTCAGAATACTATGCAAACCTCCAATATGTTGAATATATTGTTAATATGCATTTAATCTCACTTTATTGACCGATGCACTGTTTTGTTTGAGCTGCGCCCTCTACTGTGTAACGCAAAAGTAGCGTAGCATTACTTTTCTTAAAAAGTAACTAACGCAATTAGTAACGTTTTAAGGAAGTAGCAATATTACTTTATAACACTGCTAATAATAACATTAATTTGCTATTACATTTAATAGTAGAAATAACAGAAAACTAATGTCAGAAGGTGCATGAGCATGCTCTTGAAACCAGTCAGCACTCGCTGCGTTTGAGACGTTATTATGGCACCGTGTGGCCTCTAGATGTCGGGCAAACGCCGCAAAAGCGACTCGCTATTCGGCGGCTTCATTTTCCACTGCGAATCCAGCAGGAACATACTGTACTGCATATGAATCACATAATCAATAACAGGCGGATTATATGTGCGCATTGGTTATCCCCCTGTATCAACGCGTCTATACGCGCGGAGCCTTATTCGCCCGTTCAGTTTCAGCCGTTCTGCTACAAAGTTGCGTTTGCATTTCTCCAAACGTTTTTCATACGGAACATTCATTATTGGCTCGTCACATGTTGACGTATCGCGGTCGCAGCATTGCGGATTTATTAGAGAACAAAACGCTGATCTAAAACGAATAGGCCTATATATATATACACACACATAATCTTGCGTTCGGTTCTCGCCCCCGAGTTAAACACTAAAACAGGGAAAACGGGAAACTGCAGCAAGAATAAAGCAACAAGAGCGCGAGGAAACCGGAGAGGAGGGGCGCGCGCGTGCGTTTCCTCTCCGCAGCAAGAATCCATTGAGAGAGCGAGAGGGAGAGGGAGAGAGAGAGAGAGAGAGAGAGAGAGAGAGAGAGAGAGAGAGAGAGAGAGAGAGAGAAGAAAGGAAAAGCAGCAGCTCCACGCCACTCCTTTGTTTTAGGAAATCGCTTGAATCGCTCGAAAGACTGGAATGATGCATCGCGTTTCTCTCGCGTTTTCCCGCGACGCCTGTTTTTAAAGGCGAACTTCGTGATTTTGCGTTTAATTTAGTGGCATCGACAGAAGAGCGTTTAAGATCCGAACCCTTCAGACGCAGTAAGCGTTTCCTTCGCGTTGACCGTCCATGTGTTTAGACTCGTCTTTTCCAGCGTTTTCTGCCTCACATCTGAGGATATTCTGATCTGCTGACGCGTTCCGACGCTCGGAGGTTTTTCTGGTCGTGGTTCGAGTCTGTTATTCGCGTCCAGGCCCGAGATATTCGCTCCTCTTCAAAGGCCTTTAATGCGGCACACGCGCGTCAGTCTGTAACGGGTTTTAACGCGTCAGATGAGCGTCGGTTCTGGTCCGTAAAGCGCCGCTGATCCTCTGCCAGAACATCTCTTCTTCGTTATTCGGTCTTCATACGCAACATCTGCGGCCCACTTCAATGTTAATGTCGACCGACGTCGCATCTGTAATGCTGCCCGTGAGCCGCGGGATTCTGGAGCGCGAGAGGGATCTGGACTCGGGTTCGGCAGCGGTTCGGGGGATGAAGCGCGGGGACCCGGAGCCGGAGGGCGCCGCTGCGACGGGGGATTCGGTTGGGGCTGAATGCAAACGAGCGCGGATGGACGGTACCGGAGAGATCGGACAGGTAAGCGTTAAAATCACGATTCCATATGCGCTGTGATGAAAGAGACGCGTTTGTGTTTATTAAAGAATATCACTGTAAAAATGTTTCAACCGTGTTTGGGTCAAATATGGCCAGATCCAACCGTTAGTTTAAATTTTTCACCGTTAGTTTAAATTTTTAACCGTTGGTTTATATTTTTGACCGTTTTCATTTAAAAATTTAAACCCAACGGTCTATATTTGACCCAAACATGGATTGAAACAACCCAGCCTGAGACTGGTCAGATACTGTTATATGAGATGAAAACAAACATTGGTCATTGGGGCACCAAAGGTGAAATTTCAAGTAACCACAAGCCATCGTGAATACTGAGGGGCTTCATCGCTGTGTGCAGCGCTTCTGATCCTCTGCAGTAAACGCTCCTGAATCACGGAGTTGATTTTCCAGTCTCATCCGAGGCCTTTGCTCCATCTCTCCATCCTGCGGTACTTTTCCATCCTCTAACGTGAGCTCTTCTGCTCCATTCCTCAGACTCTATGTATGTAGGCAGACGTGATCTCATCTCTCATTTCAGCAGTTTTATCCATCTATCCAGCCCTCTTTCTTTCTTTCCATTCATTCGTTCTGTTTCTCCGGTAAGTGATCTAAAGTGCTGCATGTGCTGTGGACCCTAATGGCTCATTTTCACTGGCTAATGGCTCACAGTTTCTCTAAACCGCACCATGACGAGCTTAAGACTGAGCAGATGTGTGTGTTTGTGTGTGTGAAAGCTTGGCCGTGTAGCCCAAAAAAGGTATTGATCCTGCTCCGAGAGAGTGTCTGGAAATTTGCCTGCAGCAGAGTCAGAAATGGAGTGGGGGCTGCAGGAATCAAACGATTTGGTAACAAGAGACGTGCATTTATGAAACGCGAGAGATGGAGACGGAGGAAATGAAAGAATTCAGATGTCCGTAAACACACAGGTCCAACTCTGTCATCAAGCCTGTTTAAAAACACATTGCCAGTGACGTATGAAGCAGTGAAATATGAGCACAGTTGGGGAAAACCCTGGAAGAATGGTGATTTCTAGGCCTGAAAATGTCATTTTAG
>CM031948.1:2155000-2182500 GCA_018749465.1 Paracanthobrama guichenoti | reverse complement strand
GTGTGTCTGTAGTAATGAATGTGTGAGATGTGTGAAAATGAAATCTGTAATGTGAGTGAAATGAAAAGTAAGAAAATGTATGAAAGTAAGAAAAGAGAAAATCTGTAATGAAGAGAGAAATGTGTAGTGAAGAGTGAAGTGTGAGAAAAGAAAATGAAAGTGAAAGAGAGAGTGTGTGTGTGAAGTAGAAGAAGAAAGTCTGTAAGTAAAGCAAGAAGAGAGAGAGTGTGTGTGAGAGAGAGTGTGTAAAGTGAGAAAGAGAGTGTGAGAGTGTGTGAAGAAAGTGTGTGTAAGTGAGAGTAGTGTGAAGAAAGAAAGTGAGTAAAGAGAAAGAAGTGTGAAAGAGAAGTGTGTGTGTGAGAAGAGTGTGTGTGAAAGAGAAGTGTGTGTAAAGAGAGAAAGTGTGAAGAAAGTGTGAAAGAAGTGTGTGTGTGAGAGAGAAAGTGTGTGAGAGAGAGAGTGTGTGTGAAGAGAGAAGTGTGTGAGTGAGAGAGAGAAAGTGTCTGAGTGAGAGAGAGAGAGTGTGCGAGTGAGAGAGAGAGAGTGTGCGAGTGAGAGAGAGAGTGTGCGAGTGAGAGAGAGAGTGTGCGAAGTAGAGAGAGAGTGAAGTGTGCGAGTGAGAGAGAGTAAAGTGCAGTGAGAGAGAGAGTGTAGAGTGTGTGAAGTAGAGAAGTGAGAGTGAGAGAAGTGAGAGAGAGAGTGAGAGAGTAGAGAGAGACTGAGAGAGAGAGTGAGAGAGAGACTGAGAGAGAGTGAGAGAGAGAGAGAGAGAGTGAGAGAGAGAGTGTGAGAGAGAGAGAGAGAGAGAGAGAGAGAGAGACTGAGAGAGAGAGAGAGAGAGAGAGAGTGAGTGAGTGAGTGAGAGAGAATGCGCGAGTGAGAGAGTGTGTGTGAGTGAGAGAGAGAGAATGCGCGAGTGAGAGAGAGAGAGAGAGTGTTTTTCTATCCCGGTGGGGACTTCAACCTGAATGCACACAGACTCACGGGGACTCATGCCACCTAAATTGAGGTCCCTGTGAGGAAACAAACATATAAATCACACAGAATGAGTTCTTTTGAAAATGTAAAAATGCAGAAAGTGTTGTGTGTGGGTAGGTTTAGGGGAAGGGTTAGTGTAAGGGGAGAGAATATACAGTTTGTACAGTATAAAAACCATTACATCTATGGAGTGTCCACAGAAAGACAGTGAACCAGACTGTGTGTTTGAGAGAGTTAGTGTGTGTGTGTTGGCAGTGGGCTGCTCTTCAGTCCTTAAGGAAATGAGGCACATGACGGGGTTCTGTATGACTCATTGTCTCTCTCTGCTCTAGTCGTCTGTTTCACACACATGGACTCCAGATGTTTCTGTCTTTATTCTCTGGACTCCTTTAGTGCAGATCAGAGCAGATCCTGAAATATCAGCAGAAAAAAGCATTTAACCTTTCAGTTTGAAACAGATTCTGGGCTGAAATCTCGGTAAACCCGTAAAAAAATTTCTGCCTCATATTTCACCCAAAAACCAAAAGAAAGAAGTTTTATTTTGAATAATGAAGATGACTTCAAGCCTCTTTTTTTTTTCCATTCTTTTTTTTTATTCCCATTTGTGCAAAAAAAAAAAAAATCCTTTAAATTCAATTGTTGGTACATAATTGAATGTACACTTTATTGCCATTTATGATTCCATATGGTTCACATTTAATACAAAAGGGGTCTTTATAAAAAATATATATATTTTAAGAAATGTTCACTTAAAGCTTCCAAAAAAGTGTGGTTCTATGGTATAAAAAACCTTTTCTTGGGCTAGAGTGATTTATTACTTTATGAGAGTCGCCTTAAGTATAATGCACAAAAACGCTCTGAAATATTACAGTAATGAGAATTTAGGCTGACAATGTGGCCATAAATGACTAGGGTGTCACGGTTCGATACAAATCACGATGCAATGCTATCACGATATAATCAAAACTGAGTTTTGCTTTATTATTAATTTAATATATAGTAATGTCACCGAAACTGTTAACGTTCATTATTTTATTTTTTTCCCTTATGTGATACTTGCGTCCGCAATGAGTTTAACAACGCTCACCACGTGGATCATAGATCAGATACAGACCGGAGTGACCGCGTTTACGTTTTTAATGGACTCATTTCATATCCTCTAGTGCTCTACACATTTATGCGCACATATTTCATCACGTCGTCTTCAAATGAAATGCCAAGGACACGGATGCATCACGATGGATTATTCTGCTACAGAAGACAATGCTGTAGACTGATGGGCAAAAAAGTAATTCTGCCTTTATTCTTTCTGTGTTAAACTGACGCGTGTCGTTTGTTTAGAGACTGTAGTGCTGAAAATATCCTTGGACCTTTTAAATGTTCTCCCTCGTTTTAACAGTTTGTTATATAGGGTTAGATTTTTAAAATGCTTAAGGTGCCCCCAGGTTTTTGTTTTTTTTTCTCTCTGTGGTCTCATTTTAATATTGTGTGTGTAATGAGCGTGCAGGTCTGTGTTTTATTGGTTTGTTGTTTGTGGGGCTTTGCAAACCTGTATTAACTCTAGTGTGGAATGTTTCTACAATATTCACTCATGACAGTAAAATCGGGCAGTCTAGTCAATCTACTGCAGTATTTCTTCTCTGTCAGTAGAAAATGTGTAACACCTGGTCATGCATGGGGGGAAAATACCGTCATATACTGCGAAACCGATATAATTTAGAAAAATACCATGATATAACTTTTTTTGGTCATACTGCCCAGCACTAACCCCTATAAATAACACAATATCAGATCATCAACATGGTCCTATAAATAGGCTTAATTTTCTTGATGCGAAATATAATTTGTCTCTCCTTTTTTGCAGTGGAGTCTTCATAAGATTCACTGTGCAAACATCAGCACTGCAGATTATTTCTAGTATCAGCATCATGAGTCCGCCTGTCTTTCGCAGTGCTAAGCGTTCCCTCAGGGGACTGTAGGAGGGACATTAGTTCCAGCTGGGAGCCGCGCGGAGCTCAAAGAGGGTGTTTATCAAGAGTAGATGAAAAGAGGCACAGCAGCAGAGCAGAGATAACCCACGATTCTCTACACCCTTAACACTGTCTCCTCAAAACCATCTTCCAACTCCATTTACTGTGGTGAGAGTGAAAGCGTTTCCGCTTATCCTGATCGGCTGGTTTCCCGTCAGCCTCATATCATGGCGTGTTGTGCAAGTGCCCCAATCCGCTCGTCTCTACAATAAATATTAACTACGGCGCATCTTTTGGACTCTAATAAGTAACCGTTAAACCGCCTGTAGTAAAACTGCTGCAGCACTGCGTCACCTTCGTTTGTCCCTCATGCCGTGATTATCCTCTTGTTTTAATGTGTAAACAATAGAGCGGCTTGAACTCTGACGGAGCAGCGAGGCGCGTGTGAGCCAGCGCTAATCTGATTATACACCACTATAGACCAATTAAACACGGAGGCCAATTAGACAGACAGTTAGAGCGAGCGAGACTTCCTAAGGATCGTGTACATTCTTCATGGTGAAGGCAATCCCATAATGCATTGCACTAAGATCACTGAAAACAAATCCAAGATGTTGGATATAAATTGTTCAGTATCATTAAATACTATTTGCATGTTTTCAGTATTTTTCTTTGGCTGAATTGGCAGCATGCTAACAGCGAACCATTGGAATCCATTATTAGTCGAGACTGTTTGTATTGAGCGCTCCGAATGGTTTGCGTTTGAGGCTCCGTAGACGGCGGGCGTCCTCTGAGGTTAATTAACGTGTGTGTTGGTTCTCTCAGGTAGAACTGGTTTAATCTCGTCCACTGCTGAGCGCCCTTGATCTCGTATCTCAGTCCAGTAATTGATGTCATTTTGAGGGGCTTTTGCCCCGAGGTTTAATTAAAGCCTCATTATTCACAGATCTGGTGCTTAAATGGTCTCAATTGTGAAGCTGATCTCAATGCGAAAGTGAACCTTCATACTGGTGTCAAAAATGACCGTCTCTCTGCAGGCGCTCTGATGTCAAGCTGCTGTTCTTTAATGGAGGTCAACAGTCGGTCAATCACTCTGAAATACACTATCAGCTCTTTCTGTACAACGGACTCCCAACGAGGAGCTTCTCAAGATCACGACGAGTGGAAAAGCGTTGAAATCAGATTATAGTCCCAGTGTTTTAGATTAGCATTGTAGATTACGGCAGCAGCTGCGTGTGCGTTCAGATCGTTCCGTTAGTGTAGTTAATCTCACGTTATCTTTTTTTCACTCTGTAATCCCTCCATCCGTCTCTTTATCCATTTATCACCCGACTGTGAGCGTCACATCTGCTCTCTTTTCAGAGGTTTTGAGACATTACAATGTCTCCAATATCATCAATAATATAATATAGTCTCTTGTGATGCCTAAAAGTAATTTTACATGAGTATAGGATTTGAGGATTTAATTGAAGCCAATGGCATATAATGATAATTATGATATTTAGTACTGAGAGCATGAAATTCGCTTTGCTGTGATTTATACATGATTTGTGCAGGGAATGCTAGTTTAGGAGGCTAATTGTTAACTAACTGAAAACAAATGTAGTTTGACCAGGCCTGTCCTATCGCGATTATTTTGTTGTGGTCATTTCATGTAATCAAGAGATAAAGATAACCATAATAGTGCAGTTTAAATGTAAATTTTGCCATCCAAATAAGGAAAGTTTAAGTGCTTGAATATTGCATGATTTTGAATCTACTTTTTCAGTGAAAGAATATATATATATATATATATATATATATATATATATATATATATATATATATATATATATATATATATATATATATATATACATACATACATACATATATACATATATACTGTTATGAAGTACCCAAGATGGTGAAATGAAGGCTAAAGGGATTAATCAGGCTATTATATTATTTTATTATTATGTTATATTATATAAAAAAGAATACTTTTTTTTTTTTTTGTGCATGAAATCAAATCATATGAGCCTTTTCTTATATTTGTATATATAGGGTTGCAAAAGGGCTTCAAAATAAAAATTTAAAAAAATCCTGGAAAGTTTCTGGAAACTTTGCAATCCTAATAATATAAATAAATATACGATTCCAAGTGAAAAATGTATTCTGCTTGCACTGTAAGTGACATGAATAAAACCATTAATCGCAATTATTTGTATGAAAACTAATCTGAAACATAAAATTCATGATTGTGGTCTGAGTTTGACCATTTATAAACATTGTTTTATTTCTAATCAGGCAGTGAATAGAAACCAAAATCTTTGAAAAGCCAAGATTGGTTTGTTTATCTTGAGAGAAAGTGTAGAGAGAGTGAGTGAGTGAGTGATATGTGAGGAGAGAGAGAGAGAGAGACGGTCTAGAGGGGGAGGAGACACACACACACACACACAGAGAGAGAGAGAGAAAGAGCGAGAGGAGGGGAATGAGAGAGGGAGATTTTGAATGTGTCAGACACTCAGAGGGATCGTGAGCGCTGACGTCTGAAAGCAGAAAACGCTGCTGTCGCTGTTGTCATCGTCGTGTTAAATAGGATGATGGGCGTCTTTTACCCTCCTCTGCGGCCGGTGAGTTTTCAATCATTCATGATTCCTGAAGAAATCGACACACGCAAGTGTAATTCACTTGTGCACGTGTGTGTGTGTGTGTGTGTGTGTGGCGTAAAGCAGGTCTGATGGAGGTGAGGAAAGTCTCATGCATTTCTCCAGCTGTCTGTCTTGATGGAAGGGGCCAGGTGCTTGTGAACAGTTGTTCCTTCATCTGTCTCATTGTGTCTCACACACATGCAGCTTCAGTATTAACGTGCACAGATACAAATCAGTCGTTTATTAGTTAAAAGCTCTCTGTGTGTGTCTGTCTTGTACCTTGGAATCTGTGTGTGTGTGTGTGTGTGTGTGTGTGTGTGTGTGTGTGTGTGTGTGTGTGTTTTATACCTTGGAATCTCTCTCGCTGTCCCTCCCCCTCTCCTGCTGTTTCCTGAGGGCTCAAGCAGCTGTTATCTCTGTGCTTTCCTTTAAAAGCAGGAATGAGATGGAGGGGGTGTAGAGAATGGAAATTGATTTTTAAAAGTGACGCTCAGGGAGAAGGTTGGGATGTGTGTGTGTGTTAAGGTGAAGATCTAATGCCACGGTTCATACTGTAAGTGGACCGTAAAGCTCAGAACTGAAGCGCTCAGGACAGACCGAGGCTGGTTAAAGTATGTTGAACTCCACCCAGCGTTTGCCCTGAAGGGTGGGAGAGCCGCTTACCTGTCACCTCATGATCTCACACGCTCGCTTTAGAAATCAGAACAGCTGCCTTTGTTTTGCACCGAAATATAGGTCCATTTTTCCCTTAAACCTCTTTTTGTGGACTTTAGATATTGTTATGGACATTTGATACACACACGCACATCTGAATGAGGACAGACGCTTGTTAAAGAGCACTAACACCCCTTTTTCTATTAAACTTCTCTTATTGGACTGATCTGCTTTAAATGCAAGTAGATTTTATTTAGCAAGGTCTTGTTTAATGTTAATTTAGAACACATTGTGTAATTTTAATCTATTGTGTTTTCCATTTTATTGCATTTTATTGCAAAAATGTAACTTAATCACCGTCAAGTTGTTCCAAACCTATATAAATGTGCTGTACAGTGTACACAAAGGAACATATTTGAACGTTTTTTGTAACCGGGCAGATCAGGCAAAAAAATACTATGGTAGTCAATGTGGGGCAAGATCTGCTTGGTTACAAACATTCTTCCAAATATGTTCCTTTGTGTACACTGTACAGCACATTTATATAGGTTTGGAACAACTTGACGGTGATTAAGTGACAGAATTTTTATTTTTGGCTGAACTATCCCTTAAGCAACTCTTGTGTAACTTGTAGGAAATGTATAACACAACTCTTGCCATATAAATAACCTCAGCTGTTGACATGGCATGAACATTTCTACTACTTAACTTAAATTACAACACAAAGCCTAAAAGATTTGGCAAAAATGTACAATGTTCCAGTCTCTCAGAAGCCAAACACACTAGTGCCTCGTGAGTTTTACTTAGACGTGTAAAAGCGTTTAAAGTAACGCACTAACAATAGACGTCTGTAGCTATGTTTCCATTCAAAGTTGCGAAAATTGGAATATTACTTTAGTCATTTGCGAATAAAGCAGCGTTTCCATCCCATGTTTTCAAGAAAACAAAACAGTCACCTCTTGGGAAGTTGGTGCAAAATATCTGTGATTAAATATGGAAGTTGCTGCAATCTGTCTCTCTTTTTTCCTCCATCGTAAATGAGTTTCGACGAAACAGAATAAACGCTGGCATGTTCTCTCGCGTTCGGATGCTGGTGTTTGGGAACGCAATCGTGTGAGGCGCTTTTGTAGGGAATTAAACCAAATCATTGTGATGACAGACTTTGGCTCAGGCGTTTCAGAGCCACCAAAACCAACATTTGTGATGCTGTGATGCGATTGGTCCACTGGTTAGTCCAGTTTGTTGTGCACTGAGAAATGTATTTGGTAAATGCGTTTCCATCATAGTTCATGCACGTCTTGTCAGATAAATTATCCGCCTCAATTGAGTGCATTTTATGTGCATTTGTTTGAATTAATGCACATATTGGCATTTCCATATCCCAAAATATATCGACCTAGAAAGCATGATTTAAACGCATACATGTTCCCGCTTTAAAATCAGCATGGCTGGTCGGCATTAGGCATTACTGTGCATGCATTTATACACGTCTCAGATGTGTTAAGTTTACCCAGAAGATTCGTGTTTGCACCACATGTGACGGTGACGGCATTGACATCAATACAAGCTATTCATGATAACATCAGATGCAATACAATATAAAATTGGCAAGAAGACTGCGAGTATGAAACGTGTTTGCCATTCTTGGGTTGGTTTATCGGTGTGAGAGTTCAGAGGTGACGCTGCGGTCGAGAGCTCATGTTCTACACAAAGCGATAAACTCGGGTTTTGCTTGTCTGTCGATGAAGCTCTGGCACTGTAGTCGTTTTATCTTTGTGTGTTGTTTAAAGGAGCAGTCCTCTATCCAAACTAGATCAACTAGTTTCCTATTGGTGGCACATGTGCTTGAGGGTGAAGTGTGTGAGAGACAAACATTCACACTCACGCGTGTGTGTGTGTTTCTCTCAAACACAAGCGTTTGCAGGCTTTTATCTGGGCAGTTTTGGACCCACGAACCTTTGGACCCTGCTGGACTGTGATTGGTCAGGGAAGAACAGACAGACACGCTCCCTAAAGAGAGGGGTCAGGTTACAGCCGACCAATCAGTGTGCGGCTGTGGGCGGGGTCCATCTGTATTTTAGGCTGTTTTGAACAGAGCGCTGCTTTATGTATCAATGCAGGAGGGTTTCATCACTGTTTAACATGGTTGATTTCTACATTTTAAAATCCTTTCAAGTCAGTTTGCTCATCGGCCATCTTGGTACCACCTCTGGGCAGCTGCTTCCAAGTCCTTTAGTATTATTTATATATTGCTTAGTACTCATATTTTGAATAAGCTTTTAAATGTTTTAATAGGACAGCAGCACATTTGTCAAAAATACCCACTGGCTCTTGAGTAGAGCGCTGTGATTTTTCTCCTGTGATCCGTCATCTTGTGTTTCCAAAGTGCTACTAACACACATCGATCTGTATGTAACGACTCACTGAAGCGTCTGAATGTTCAGCGTGCAGTATTCTGATGTAGTGACTCGATATGTTGTCTGTTGTCAGGAGTGATCGTGGCAGCGAATGATCAGAGCGGCTGTGATCCGTTACAGTGGACGGAGCGACCCGTGGCACAGCTGCCATATATAACAGCGGCACGTTAGACAGATGCCAGCTGACCCGTAACTAAAGCTGTCAGTGTTTAGAAGCCCTCGCTCGGCTGAGCACGCGCGCTCACGGCGTTTATGACGAGCTTGAGAGAGTGTCTTCTGTGTATGACTGACAGATCATAATGATATGGATTAATAAAGGCCTCTCGTACAGCTGAAAGGAAATATGCATCTGCTGCAGTGAATCTGTTTGTGCATCAGTTTTAGTCTGTAATCGTGTGTGTGTGTGAGATGCGTCAGTGTCATGAGCCACGCTCTGCTTAATCAGAACTGAACACCGTCTATGCAGTCGTGTTGTCACAATACTGGAATTTAATACGTTGAAAAATATCGATATTCAATATCATAGGGAAAACTCCACCATACAGATCATTTTATCTCATTATCTTTTGATAATTTGGGTAATTTTGTTGTAATATCTTACACACCGCACTGGGAGGCTTTATTTGAATCATTGAACTAAATTTATCAAAAAGAAGAAATGTACAAATTGCAAACGATGGCACATATAAATACCATATAATTAAAGAGACAAAATTAAACGTCTTCACGTTTTTCAGGTGGGTCTAACAGTAAGAAATACTACAGAAATCAAAGTAATCAAATGTAAATACAGATTCATGCTTACTAGGGCTGCACAATATTGGAAAAACTTGCATTGCAAAATTTTGTTTATGCGATATATATTGCGATTTATAAAAACCATTTCACCAAATGATTTGACTGGCTCTATTTGAAAATAATTCATCATTCTAGAATAATTGGGCTGATTTTGTAGGGGAGTGAATCAGCATAGAAAATAAGCACATTACAAGCATAGACAAATACAGCAGAACAAAGATAAAACTGAAATAAGCAGTGCTTTGTTTTTCAGGTAAATCTAACAGTATTCAGGTATAGAAATTCAAAAATCACATGTAAAAATAAGTCTTCACTGTATAAATGACATAACTAATATAATTAATACGGTATATTATACAATATCTGTTAAAGCTACAAAAGTAATTTTCTCTTGTTTTTTGATCACAAACGGTACGTTAGGCTGCTGTCCCTTTAAGACGAATGCACGGACCTAATATAAATGACACGCATCCGTTTCCTTTCTCAAGTCAAGACCTTTATTTATATAGCACTTTTTACAATGCCGATTGTTTCAAAGCAGCTTTACAGTGTTAACAGGAAAATAATGCAACAGAATTTGATTCGGCTGTACAGACGCTCTGGTGAAAACTGTTCAGCTAATTTCAATTATCGTATAGTGACATTGCGGGCAAATCAGTAATATAGCTGGAATTTAAGTGTCCCCAACTGAGCAAGCCAAAAGCCAAAGGCGAAAAAAACCTTGGGAGAAACCAGGCTCAGTCGGGGTGCCAGTTCTTCTCTGGCCGATGAACAAGTGTTGTCCCAGTGTTGTCCCAGTGTTGTCCCAGTGTTGTCCCAGTGGCGTCCCGGTGGTGTACAACACATAAACGACTGTGTTTGAGGATACTCACCGAGACGGTCATTTTGACTTCATTTTGCGTGCACGACGTGTTCATTTAAAGCTCAATAGAAAGCAAAAGAAACCTGAGTTCGGTGTTCACGTGAGGTCTGCGTGGCTCTGTGTGCGCACAGAAAACAGCCCCGAGTCCTCTTGCGCTTGATGCCTGACTCGACTTAACACATGCAAATTATACATTTTCACTCTATGATGGTTAACATGACTGACAGCAGCAGATTTATTATGCTGCTGTCACTTTAAGAGCTTATGCACAGATCCAATATACTGTTACACAACATGTGTTTTCACTTTATGTTCCAAAACTGTATTTACCTGAATACCTGGTAAGATGGGCATTTTGACATAATTTTGTATGTATTTGAGTGTTTTAAGTGCAATAAGCCACGAAAAAAGTCAGTTTGGAGCTCACGAGCTGTTTGAGAGGCGGCTTTATGTGAGCGCCACTTGTATAGATTAGTGGTGTGAGCATGAAACCTGCGGGAATGAGTGAAATAATGCGCAATACAAGCACTATTCAACCGGAGAAAATGATTTGGTGAATGAGAGAAAGTGGATGTGTGTCAGTTTGCCATCGGAGAGAAGAGAGAGCGAGATCGCACAGCTGGGAGCAGTGTATCGATACTGCAGAAAAGGAGTATTGGAACGGTTTTAGATTTTTAATTTTTGATATTTGACAACAATACTGAATTGTGCAAAAATGACCATGCCAGTGTAAAGGCTTGTTCACACCTATAACGATAACTATCGGTCTGTTTAATACAAGCACGCGCTGCAGTTTTATCGTCTGCCTCTTTAAATGCTTGAGTTCTTTAAAGTTTGGTGGATTCTGATTTTATTATTCATACGATGGAAAAAATCATTCTGAAAATGATTCCAACAATATTGTTTCTGTGCCGTTATAGTTGTGGTGTCGACTCTGCTATTCCTTTATATTTACAATAACTATTGTTATAGTTGTCGTCCTTGGAGTCAATGGGCCTTAAGTCAGTAGGAGTTAGTTTTCTTAAACTATCAATTTTAAAAACAACAAAAAAGACATGAGACATGAAAAGAAATGAGCTACAACAGAGTCTGAATGGATTCTGTACATTCAGCGCTTCAGGCTGATGCAAAGCGGATTCATTAATATTTGGAATAATAATAATTGTGGACACAGAACGAGTGTGCTAATGCTGAATTCTGAAATGTAGCTCATGACTGTTTCTTGTGGTTCACGGGAAGATCTTAGAGCTATAAATACCAGGATGTGTCTTTCACTGCATGTCTGTCTCTCTCCTCGTTCGTGTCTCTCTCTCCGTTCTCATCCTGCTGCCATGTAGGGAAGTGATGCTGGAGGAGGAATGCACATTTGACAGAACAGAGTCTCTCTCTCTCTCTCTCTCTCTCTCTCTCTCTCTCTCTCTCTCTCTCTCTCTCTCTCTCTCTCTCTCTCTCTCTCTCTCTCTCTCTCTCTCTCTCTCTCTCTCTCTCTCTCTCTCTCTCTCTCTCTGTCTCTCTCTGTCTCTCTCTCTCTCTGTCTCTCTCTGTCTCTCTCTGTCTCTCTCTCTCTCTCTCTCTCTCTGTCTCTCTGTCTCTCTCTGTGTCTCTCTCTCTCTCTCTCTCTCTCTCTCTCTCTCTCTCTCTCTCTCTCTCTCTCTCTCTCTGTCTCTCTCTCTCTCTCTCTCTCTGTCTCTCTCTCTCTCTCTCTCTCTCTGTCTCTCTCTCTCTCTCTCTCTCTCTCTGTCTCTCTCTGTCTCTCTCTCTCTGTCTCTCTCTCTCTCTCTCTCTCTCTCTCTCTCTCTCTCTCTCTCTCTCTCTCTCTCTCTCTCTCTCTCTCTCTCTCTCTCTCTCTCTCTCTCTCTCTGTCTCTCTCTGTCTCTCTGTCTCTCTGTGTCTCTCTCTCTCTCTCTCTCTCTCTCTCTCTCTCTCTCTCTCTCTCTCTCTCTCTCTCTCTCTCTCTCTCTCTCTCTCTCTCTCTGTCTCTCTCTCTCTCTGTGTCTCTCTCTCTCTGTGTCTCTCTCTCGCTCTCTCTCGCTCTCTCTCTGCAGTGATGTGCGTTTCAAAGATAGATCAGCAGTTTAGCTCAGAATGAAAACACATTTCAGCCCAAAATCAAAGCAATTATATTTTGCATCAAGAAAATGAAGCCCATTTTTCTTATTGTACTGTATAACAAAATATTCTTGCATTACTGAAAGTTAACATGGTAGTATTTGTTAGTGTAATTTCTGTTGATTAAAATATTTTTAATATAGTAAATGCCATAATTAAAAAAATTACACTTTCCTAAAATAAACTCCAGTACTTATCTTACTGTAAAAAAAAACTCACTTTCATTAATGCAAGAATTAGAATGTTGTATAGTCAAATTTTTGTTGATTAAAATATATAATACAGTAAATGCATAATGCCACAATATGAAAACACATCCCCAATATTTGTTATCGTACTTTAAAAAAAACCTCACTTTCATTTAATGCAAGAATAACATGGTAGAATATTGTCTAATTTATGCTTTATATAATTTTTTTTTTTTTTAATGCATGATGCCACGATGGTCCAAAAATAGTTTTTTTTCTTTTGCAAAATGTAATTTTGATTTTCAGGGTGAAATATGAGCTAAATGTGTTTTGATGGGAATCACTCAAATAATGCACATTAATCAGCCAGCGCATTAATGCTGATTAACTAAACGTGTAGCGATAATCAAGATCACGTTTTGTAGCTGACAAGGGAGTTCTGGTCCGTATAACTGCGTGTGCTAGCTTCATCTGCGTGTCGTCTTCTGTGCTAGCGTATGTGCTGGAGGCCCGTGCGCTAAATTATGCATTAGGCCCTCATTAATATTGAACAGCTGCCTCAATCCGCTTGTCACCAGAAAGAGAGAAACGTAATATCTCTGGCTTTCAGTGGCGTCATCTGTGAGAGGAATTCTTGCAGTGCAGACGTTTCTCTCTCCATTCCAGTTGATTTCACTTTTCCTCTATTAAGCGAGCTGTTTTTCTTCTCTTTGCCATCCAGTCGGTGGATCTCGGCCAGGTGGTTGTTTAACCCCTTTCTATCTTCTCTCGTCTGCAGGGTTCACAGGACGCGATGGGAGCTCAGGAGGGCGTCGTCGCTCCGTTCTCCTCCTTCCCTCCCCCACCGCCTCCTCCCCCTCAGAACGGCCTGGCGCTGGAGTTTGGGGGCGGCAGTATTTACCCCGCAGGGGGGCAGACCGAGGCCCCGGCAGGAGTCAGCAACACCCCCTCCTCTAACCCCAGCACTCAAGTAAGTGCTAAAGCTCTTTGGAGCAAATGGTGACATCTGATCACTCGCACCATTTGGGCAGCTGGAACAACAAACGTGTCGAACGACTTCCTGCCGCTCAGTCTCAAACGATCGCAAACGATTGTGATTTGTATATTCATTCATATGATCTTTGTGTCTCTCAGCTGTCAGATGGGTCTCCTCAGGCGGAAGGTCAGTGTGTTTCTGCCGGCGGTTCGGGCAGTGAAGAGTCCTCAGAGGCCAAAGGAACCCCGAAACGGCTCCATGTTTCCAACATCCCCTTCCGCTTCAGAGACCCAGACCTGCGGCAGATGTTCGGGGTACTAGAGGCTTTTTAGGGTTTATTCATCAGATGATTTTAGAAACAACAAACTGTGACGTGTAAAAGGGCCAATTCTGCCCCCTGGTGACTGACATTGTTAAAGTGATTTGTTGTAAATGCAGCTCCTCTTTTATAATGGCATGACACAAACAGCTGTGTATGTTTTTGCTGAGCATTTTCTCTCTCTCTTTCTCTGTGTGTTTTTTTCTTTTCTTTTTTTAGCAATTTGGAAAGATTCTGGATGTGGAGATCATTTTCAATGAGAGGGGCTCAAAGGTAAGAAATTTTAATGAGATGCATTTAAATATAATATATAATATAGTTAGATGTTGTTACACTAAAGGAACAGTTCACCCGAATGAAAAAAGTGATTCTGTATGATGTTTAGAAGAATGACTGTCCAATACAATGAAGTCAGATGGTGATTTTGTACTATAAACCTCTAAAAATGACTAAAAAAAACAGTGACCAGGGACTCAATTTCAGTTTCAATCCAAAGTTGCGAATTTAACTTTGAATCTTGCATAAAAAAAAATTGCTGGTTTCCATCCCATGTGTTCAAGAAAACAAAATCACTTCTTGGGAAATTGGTGCAAAATATCTGCAATAAAAATGGATGTTACTATAATCGGGGAAGAAACGGTGTCTCTTTTTTTTCCCTCCATAAATGAGTTGCGTCTCAGAGCGACAGACGAAATGTGTTTGGGAACGCAAACGTGTGAGACGCTTCTGGAGGGAATTAAATCAGATCACTCTGATGGCAGACTTTGACTTCAGAACCACCAAACCAACATCTGAGATGCTGTGATGTGATTGGTCCGCTGGTTAGTCCAGATATCCAGTCCAGAGGCAAAGTCTTTTCTTTTTTTTTTTTTTAAGGGATTTATTCGGTAAATGTGTTTTCATTGTGGCTTATCTTCTTATAGGATAAAAAATTATCCGCCTCAATTGAGCACATTTTTAGAATTTATGCATGTTGTGGCGTTTCCATTTTTGTCCCAAAATTTGCAAAAAATTCTGGGTGTTCTGAAGTCATATGATTAGGGTCATGAACGATTTTTATTTTTTTATATGCAATTATTAAGCTCTTTATCCATTTGCTGTATTTTTCTTATTAATAAAACGTAATCCTTTCTTAATTACGTATGTAATTATAAGTACTTTTTTAAAATATTTACACACTAAAGGTGTCATGAACTGGCTTTTTTTAATATGTACTGTTGTCTGAGGTCAACTAATGACGTTTGTGTGGTTTTTACATTCAAAAACATCATAATAAGTGATAGGCTATTTTCAACACTGGTTTTGATGCTCTCTCCTGAACGCTCGGTTTTGATGGGCGTGCCGCACTGTAGACTTGGAAGTAAACGCCCACAGCTAGGATTGGGTAAGATTTGCATATTTAATGAGCTCGGGCTCCCCTGTCAGTTCGCGCGAGGGATTGTTTTGAAAGCGGCAACCGGAATGATTCTCTCACGGGGATCGCAAAACGTCTTTATCAAACAAACACAATGATTTATATCATCCACCCGCGTTTGATTGGAATATTATTTTTACCTGGCCCACCTGATCGGTGGATAGAAGTGCGAACCACACACACACACACACACACACACACACACACACACGCGCGCGCTGTTCAAATATCAAGAGTCAAAGAGGGTGAACAATGCACATCAACAAAAGAATATTATTTCACTATTTAAGGTTCACCAGCCTGCCGACAGGCTTACGTTTTGGTAGCCCGTCTGAAAAACACATAGCCCCGGGACGTTGGGCTTTGCAAGCCCTGGCCCATACATGTCCGAGTCTGATCACACAATGACAACACCACAAATAAAGGATTCTCCAGCGTGTGACAGCGTGCTAAGGTATGTTCTGTTAAACGCACACACATAATCAAAATGATCTGTAACAATGCAACACTATCACATATAAAAACATGTTTTACTCATAAGTGTGTTGCACCATTCCTGTCGGATCCAATATAGAAGGCACAGCGTTGTGTTTTAATCTCAATATGTCTTCAAATCCAGCCTCGACCTGTCCTGTTTTATTTACAAACGATTCCGCAGTGAAATGAAGCAAACAAACGTCTCTCAAACCACTCATTCCTAATATTAGAATCCGAAGGAAGCTTATGCAGCGATTTATGTTTCTTCCGCAACCAGGCACAGCGCTTGCCTGACAAGCCGGACCCACATCAAGATGTTGGGTCTGGGAACTCACCATTGGCAGGGCTCAATCCGAGGGGTGGGATAAACGGCTGTCTTTTAAATTCCCTCTGCACACACTAGGATAGCACTACAACTGACCAGAGCGACGAAGAAGGTGAAGCCGAGCTAGATGATGGATTAAACTTTCGCCGTATCCGGTCGGCAAAACTCCGAACACCTCTTCCTTTCTTAAGAATGACTTCAGTGCAGTTCTTTTCTCAAAGAAAAGCTTAACAACAAGTCTCCCAGAGTCGCGGCCAAAGCCGATTCGAAAGGCCCCTGTTCATCAGCTTCTTTGTTTTTAAGTAGCACGCGGAAACCTCTGAAACTCTGCTGTCATTATGTTAAGCCCGCCCACCGACTCTATACACGATGTGATTGGCCTGACCAGAGTTTGGTTTTTCCAGCTCGCAGGTCTACCGAGAGTTGCTAGACTACACTCGCGCCAAATTCGCTGCTAGGGTGCGTCTAGATGTCTAGGCTAGCACAGCGCAATATCTTGCTATCTTCGGCATGTTTATTGCTCAGTAGCACGATCCGTTTAGCGCCACGAGTCGGTGAGCGGGGCTACAGAATCAGGCATACATATTTATCTGTTGAGGCGGCGTTTCCCCGTTCTATTACGTCATTGATCAAGAGCTCTCGTTTGCTGGGCCTGGTGTCAATAAAAGCTTTTCTTTGACTAACAAGGAAGTTTTCAGCTCTGAAACTTACAGAATGTTCTTGTATCACAATTAAATTTTATATGTCAAAGGCTCAAGGGAAAGTTGATTTCTCAATTCATGACCCCTTTAAATTAAATCAATTGCATGTTAAGAATTTTAAATAGGCTATATAAACTAATATGGCTTTAAAAGATAAAAGCTAGTAATTAATATAGAGGAACAAAAAACATTACAAACAATGAACAAAGAGTGCTTTCAGTATTTAAGAGTATCTGACCTGTGAGTGATTTTCTCAGCTTTACTGTTGTTTGATTTATTAATGATAATCATAGACGGCGGGAGATCTGCATTCACACTCATGCACAGATCTCTTTTAAAATACAAGATGTGGTTTGTCCTGTTTAATTCCGTAAGACATTACTGACTGTGTTTACACAAATTTTTGCGTCATAAATGCATTTTGTACATTTAACCACACGGAGACACGCACAGACGCATGCGCGAGCACTCTTCACAAAGCAAGCGTGAGCGCGAGCATTTAAAACCGAAAGCCTTCTGTCAGTGTTTCCCATTTTTAATGTATAAGCCCATTGCATTCCAAACGACATAAATGAAGCCTTCGTAGAGCATTTGTAAGGAAAATACCAGTGGGTGAGACACACACACACACACACACACACACACACACACACACACACACACACACACTATAAGCGTAACATCAAGCAAAGTGCACGTTTCTCACTTCAATGAAGCCCGCGAATGTCAGTGTAATTCGCTTCAACCTTTCCGATCTTTATGAAAGATTATTTTATGGTTTGAATGGTATGTGAGAGGAAATGGAAGTAAGCAGAATACAGGTGTTTCTAAAACACACGCAGCGCCATCAGGCACCTGCAGTTGAAATCTAAGCTCAGAACTGATCCAGAGAATCTTTTCTCCCTGTCCTATTGTATAGTATGACCAACACTATATTAGATAAATTAAACACAAACTGTTCTTTCCTGTAGGCGTAACATGCCAAGTTTATGCTTCTTCTGCAGACTGCTTTACTCTCGCGTGTCACATGACCAGACTGTAATCGCTGTCTTTGCTGTTAAAATATTGCGATATTATTGCAAATGCAATTAATCGTTCAGCCCTATATATGATGCTTTTGTGTGAGAAACAGACAAAAAATTAAATGATTATTCTTTGAGTACTGTTTGGGATCTTGTCACTCGGTCACTATCTGTTATGTAAAAGAGCAGCATGAACTTTCAGCTAACATCTCGTTTTGTGCTCCTACTGAACGTCATACGGGTTTGGAGCATTTTTGGGTGAATTGTTCCTTTTAAGCTGAGTGTGTTTCAGACTCTTTATGTCTGTTCCTCTTTGTCATGGTCCAGGGTTTTGGTTTTGTGACGTTTGAGTCCAGTGCAGATGCAGAGAAAGCGCGAGAGCGTCTCCATGGGACTATCGTGGAGGGACGAAAGATCGAGGTGAGTCTGTCTTTCTCCTTCTGATGTTCCCATTTCACACCTTAACTGACCTAATGTGTCCTGGAACTGCTCAAGATGCTCAGCTGTGTGTGCGTGTGGCATTATGGGAAGTGTGTGTGTGTGTGTGTGAGCTTAGCAATGCATGGTTGCATCTCTACTGCAGTCCACTATAGATTCTGAGTTTCTCGGCTGTTTTTGGATTGGTTGTTGTCTGGCTGATTGTTGGTTATTAACAGCATGTTTTTTTTTGTTTTGTTTTGAGTTCATCATGTTTCGTACTGAGCATGCCCACAGTTAGCCAATCACATGCGTGCGTTTGATGCTGTCTCTGTTTCTCCTGGTTTGAATGGCTTTTTTGTTCATAAAACATTTGCTTGGATTCTTATGACACACGAGGACTGTCTGATGATTCTGAATGCTATTCACAAATTTGGTGTTGTACCTTTTTTATGGCATTCGTGTGCATACTGTGAGAAAACGGCTCACTTTACAGATGCTTGTGTACTTGTTTTTTTTAGTGCATTTGTAGATTTGTTCTGTGAATCTGGGAGATGAGAAGAAGCTTGTTGCTTGCTGTGTGTGTGTGTGTGTGAGCGGTCGAGTGCTGCATGGAGCCACGTGTGTTTCCCCTCGTGAGGCCCAGCGTGTTGCAGTGCTGGTTTCTGGGTGTTTTAATAGTTCTTGAACTCCTCCAGGGGTTTCCACCCTCCTGCATGACCTCTGAGACGGCTGCCTGTGTTTGTCTCTCATAGACCGGGGGAAATCATTCGGTTTTTATTTTTATTTTTATTTTTTCTTCAGGCCAAGTCATTTTAATTTCAAAATTAATTGGTGAAGTTTGTTTTAGGACTAATGGTAATGTTAGTGTGTAGATCAGGGGTGTCAAACTCCAATTTGCACAAAATGTTGCGTCATGTGGGTCGAATGTTTTCTTTTTTTCAGTGACTGTCGTCCAGGGCTGTATAACTGACCGCTCATCTGGGAAAGCCATTAGTAAAGCTGCGTTCATTCTGTCTCTCTGCCGTCTCTACAAGTATGATCATAAAGTAATACAATATTTCACATCCATCTTATTTTTACATGGTAAGTAGCTGTTTATTAAGGGGATAATGTACAGTCAGCTGGCCGTTTTCGTAAAGGCTACTTCAGGGTTGATTTTGTGACTGACCAGCTGACTGTACATTATCATTTACTTAATAACCAGTACTGTGGTGAAACGAGAGATTATTAATTCCATTCAAATCCCTTTTTAATGTAAAAATTCAATATTTGTACCCGGAGATATGCTTAATTGATGCATTTAAAATATTTGAATGTATTTTATCTTTTTTGTCTTGTAATATAGACTTCTTGTTATTTGTTAGATAGCCCTGCATTAAAAATAATAAAATGCATAAATACTGATTTAATTCACCAGTGGCCTTACATGTGAAATTAGTAATTAGGAAATATAAATCGAACAACAAAACTGACAGGTCAGCTAAAAATGAATGACAATCCTGCCTCCCAGACAACCCAGAGCAGCGTTGAAATCATATCAATGTATTGCATGTAAGAATCATACAGTAGAGGATTTTGTGAGATTCTTTGCTCGTAACATTTTTCATTTGTCGTCCACAGATTCGGTTTCTAATGTGCACATGAACCAAAAGCTGCATGCAATTAAAAAGGTTCTACTTGCACAACACACGTAAGCGTTCATATGTTCTGCTTAGTTAGCAAAAGGAGGAATATTCTACCCATATAACCAATGCTCTGTTTTTAAGCATAGCATAATTGATTTGTGTTTGGCACCCCTGGTGTAGATGCATGATGCCTGCACAGTTGCTCTGTAGCTCCCCCTGGTGTCCGTGGCTGTTTGTGCATGGGAGCGCAGCGGCAAGAGCTTCATTTGGGTTTGCATGAGTCTGATAGTTTCAGACCATCAGATTCATTGGAAAGCAGGAAACGGGTTTAATCTAGGCAGCAGCACTATATAACGGAATCAGTTTCATTTGGATTCATTTGTTTGCTTTTTGAATGCCATTGTTTTCCTTTTTTGAGTATTTTGAAATTCAATGATATTTTGCTGTATGTAATGACACCCTAATGTTTGTTTGTGTTTTCTGGAGAGCAGATCTGTGGAGAGAGCGATGCACAATCATCAACCTCTTCACTCATCTCTCTCTCTCTCTCTCTCGCTCTCTCTCTCTCTCTCCCTCTCTCTCTCTTTCTCTGGCCAGTCTGTCTGTCCAGCTCTGCACTCACTGTGTTTCCTGTCTGTTGCATCACTTCCTGTCCCTGTGTCTATTTTTAATGCCTCTGATGTCACTGTCTAAGCCCCTCCCCTGGGTGATGTCATTAGTCCGGCATGTTAGTCTCACTAACTGCTCTCTTAGACGTACGTCCATGTCAACTTGCTTCTATTTTGGCCCGTAAAGCTCCAGCTTTGACTCAGTCGCAGACTCGCTCTGTGCTGCATTTTCACACCCATGAATTCTACGAGTGTGTGTGTGTGCTTGTTGAGTTCCTCTAATCATTCGTCCCTTTCTCCTCCTCCTCTATGACACAGACGAATGCGGCTGCAGGCTCTTTAGCACTCCTACAGACAGATTTGATCACCTGAAGATTTGTCTTGTTGTTTTTTAAGTCCGTGTGAATGTCTGCCTCAGAATTTCCCCACGTCCAGTGAAGAGTTTGAGTTCTTCACTGGACTTTGCTTTTTTGTTTTCCTTTCCTCTTTTCTGGTTGTTCACTCATTCTTTGCATTTTGTTTGTTTCTTTGTTTCTCTTTGGTTTGCTTTTCTTTTCTTTTCTTTGGTTAATTTCTCCTTTTTCCTTTCTGTTCCCTTGACGATTTCTGTGTTGTTGTTATTGTTGTCAGTCTCCACGGTAACTGCTCGCGTGTCGTCACGCCGTTTCCTGGCTCATGGTAAGTTTGTGTATGTACGGCTTCATCCCTGATCAATCCCACCAACTCAAACCCCCTTGAGATCTAAACTCCAGCCCTCCCCAGCTTTACAAACTGTGGTCTTTCGCTCTTTTGCACTGATTAGCTTGTTATTTTCGGAGGGATCAGAGATGCGTTAAAGCCCTTGCGGAGACGACGGCAGCCCTCGTCCTCGTTACGAAGTTTGGCCGAACGCATCCTGCTAGTGGCGTCTGTTCGCGGCTAGCGTAATCGCATCTCCTCCCTGAGGTCTGTCCTGATATACTGTTCATCAGAGGCATGGGGGAAAAGAGCTTTTATGAAATCATGTCTATTATAGTCGCTAAGGACCACAGAGTACTGACAGAAATGATATTCCCTCCCCAGTGCTCGCCATTGCTCCTCTTTTCTCCATCGCTCTCATGATCATTAACACTTTTCCCACGCACTGACATGGCTGATGAGACTGCCACACTAAACCCCTCCATTTCTCTCCTCCACATCATCCATCCATCCATCCAATTATCTATCCTGTGGTTCTAATGAGCTCTCGTTAGGGGTGGGCGTTATGACCAGAGTCTCACACTGAACCGTATACATTCATAATATTGGTTTCTTTGTTCCTGGAATTTTAATTTGGAACTTGATGGGTGCAAACGAACATATCAGATCATTTAACAGACGAATGATGTAGAATCGTTGTCACGTGACCATAACCAGACCTGAGGCCGGTTGCACCAGCTGCGAGTAAGTCAAGAGGCACTAAGTTACGACTTACGCACTGCTAAATATTTTTGAGGTGCACCATTAAACTTATGCCGGGTTCACACTACACTATATCAGCCCGATTTTGGCACGATCCACGTAGGGTTTCGTGGTCTTTCGTAAACGACAATGGGCATGGGGTGGTAGATGTGTGCGATTTTATACGATTAATATGTTATCTAATATATATTAGATAATATATCTCAATAACAATAACTGGACAATATTTTGCTGAGTGTGTTATTGTGTTGGTACCTTTACAGGTTTAGGACTGCCTTGGACAGCTGACTCCTACATTTTTTTTATATTCTTCATATTCTGTGTGGTGTTCAGTTCACAGCACTATAGGGCTATTGCCAATCAAATTAAATCAGTATCAACAAAATTCATCTTTGCAATGCAGAGGAAACACGGAAGTGGCATTTAGATGCATTTACACAGACTGTTTAATGCAGGTCCGAGGGACGTGAATGCGTTTAACCTGCAGTTGCAAATGCAGAAATATTTTGATGTTTTAAACATGAAATGTTGAATATTGATATTTTGATTTGAAAAGATACTTTAAATGTGAAATTAAAACCACCAGTTGTCTATTCAATTCAATTACTGAGTGAGTAACTGAGATTCAACCAAGAGAGATGATGGTATTGGTGATGTTAGGTGGAATTGTGCAATGTAGGAAAGGTTTGTTGAGCTTTGGCAACAATACTCCTGCCTTTATGATGTTTACTCGATTGACAACCACAACGATATAAATATAAATACTGGCGAACAGTAGCGAAAGCGGTGACTACTGGAATTAGCATTAGGCTAATTCTTGTGAAGTCTGTCGCTAGTTCCGCCTTCGAGAAAAGTGGCAAGACGTTTAATGTCCACAAGGATTTAGGAGTCAAAATAGCATAAGCTGACTACAGTAACAGAGAAAAATATTGTGTAGTCTGAATCCGGCATTCATTTAAACATAAACACTAAACATAAACTAAGTATTAATGCAAGCCTCTGACCAGGAGTAATGGCTGGAATAAAACTTTTCACAGTACTGTAATGCTTTTCACAATACATGGTTTCAAAAGCAACTTTACAGAAAATCATGTTAATATTTATAATGTCTTTAATACCTTAATTGCTTATAGTTGCATTTAGCGGTTTAGAGCGGAGCAATGATATAATTTACATTTTGCATTTAATACGAGCAATCAAGGAGTTGAGATTTGCTTTACATGAGGATGTCATTGTTATTTTTTTGTATCAGTATTTAATTTTAAATGCAGTTACTGAATGTCATTAAAATACGTTATTCATGATTTAAGTATCATATTTCAGTGTAAACTTATTTGTACCAGTGAGGCAAAATAAGTTAGAACTTCTGCTCATGAATTTAAAGGCTGCTATTGGATCATTGAAGGTAATGGTATATTTTCTGGATTAACTAATGGTGCAACCAAATTAAGTACAGAATTGGTTAAAAACTAGCAAGTAGATGCTAAGCCTCTAGTGTGGACTTTACATTACAATTTAAGTACGAACTTACAATCAGCGGGTGCAACCCAAACTCTGAACACTTTCAGGATCAACTGGAACGCCACCTGAGATCCAAACATCATCTGTTATGTCGGATGCTCAAGATCACACCCTGCATCCGTGTTCAAGATCCTTCCAGAAGAGTGAAGCTGTTCTTGCGGGAGCGAATTAAATGTTCAAGATCAGTGAAGTCAGACATGGACGTTGAATGAACAGTCCAGTCAGTCCAGTTCATCACGAAAGGATTCAGGTCTGGGCTTGGTGCAGGTCAGTCAAGTCAGAAATCCTTTAGAAAAGCATGCAGTCCTCTAGAATGTCATTGAGTGGGTGCATTAAGATTCGTCCTCTTAGAAATTACTGGAGCAAACCTGTTAATTGGGAGGAGGTCATAGAGTGCAAACCATAAGTACCGCATGATAACGTGCTGCTCTCGTACAGGTTTCTGTCGGATTTGATCGGGATAATCTCTACCGATTGACACTCATCATATGGTCATAGCGCCCGGCCCTAACATGCATCTTTCATTTCATTTGTGATTGTCTGAATCACTCCATCATGCTTCCACCAGTTCAGGCCCAGATATCTGCTGATTATTGCACAGCCTATGAGCCAAAAACGCCCCTAAATGCACACACATCGAAATTGTTCCTCAGACGATATTTCTGCCCTTATATTCATGTGAGGATGAGCGACTCAAGCTTGTTTTGGTCTTTGGTTTTGGACTGTGTGTTTGTGTGAGTGTGTGTGTGTGTGTGTGAGACGGTGTTTGCATATTGGTCTTCAGCGTGTGAAAGAACCGTGTTGATGCCTGCCGGTGTTTTCCGTCTTCATGATTTCATTTATTGTGACATGTAGCATATGCATCTCTCTCTCTTTCTCTCTCACCCATAAACTCAGTCACTCCTCACAAGGTCTGACAACAACCAATCACAGGCTTCCTTTCATTTGACGCACTTTGGTGTACTTGTTCATGACAAACTGGATGGCTTTTTGAGTTTGACGTTTCTGATTGGGTGGATTGTTCTCTCTCTTTCTCTCTCTGTCTGTCTGTCTCCCTCTTCTCCCGTTTTTGTGGTTTCATTGAATGTCGACTGGCTCTTTTTTCTTTTCTTTCCTGCATCCCTCTGTTTCTGAACATCCCCCCCCCCCTTCTCTCTCGGTATGATGTGTTTTTTTCACGAGGGGGCGGGATTTAGGCTGCAGAGTATTTGGATTGGTCCATAGGCTGCATCTGATGCTTGCTGATTGGCTGATATGCTCATTTCTGGTTAATGAACTGTAATTGGCTGAATGTGATTTTGCTAAGAGCTGTGCACAGTGTATTGATTTCGTCATGTGTGATCTCTTTGTTTCTCTCTATTTATCTCTCTCCTCCATTTTAGCAATGGAATGCCCTGTTTTTCATTTTGCTTTTACGCATTGATTTCTGGGTTTTTGTGTTGAATGTTTGAAAATCAGTGGGAGTTTTATGATGCATGAAGCAATATAAGGGAATATCAATGAGTCCACAATTTCTGTTGTAGCTGTAAATATACAGTAGTTCAAAGAATTGATTTATTGAATGTCTTTTATTTTGAGATTTGGGTGATCTGTGAACTTCACCATGTAAATATCGTAATTCTAAGTGATCTTCACATATTTAGTCCTCTAACTGTCTGCAGAATGATGTTTACTACAGGCGTTTGGATAAAAACAGCTCTAGTTTGAATACACCAGTGCTATTTCTTCTTTGTGCCTGATCAGATTTTCATTCTGTCTCTGTTGAACAGGTCAATAATGCTACAGCTCGAGTGATGACCAATAAGAAGCTGGTTAGCCCATATGCTAACGGAGAAGGCCTCAGCACGCTGCCCTATGGTAAAACCACCTCCCAAAGGTTTTTGAGTTGTTCTTCAGTTGTTTGCAATGGAGGCATGCAGGTAATCTGAGGCTTTTCTCTCTGTTTGGGTTCAGCTGGGTGGAAATTGAGTCCCATGATGGGCGCGATGTACGGACCGGAGCTTTATGCAGGTGAGATGTTTGGCGCTGTACACATGAATTTTTCACTTTCCTGTTGAACTGTGCTGGTGAACAATCTTAAACAACAGCCGTTTCTCAATATGCGTTCTTGTACTACATCTACGTCGTCGTCATCCACCAAAGTTCAGTTCCACTACTCAAAAACGCAAGTACAGAGGACTCATGAAGGTTCCCGGATGTGTCCCATAATGTAGAGGCTCAAAACATTAAAATCTCAGTTATTGCGGGCAGACGATTTTATTTGCTTGAGATTCCAGCTGCAAGTTTGCGAATATATGTGACGGCTTGTTTTGTTCGGCACAGTTTTAAGACATGGGTCAAAAATAACGACCTTTTTGTGCATTTTGACAGGGCAAGTAAAAATCTAACTGGGCCGATAGAAAAAAATCTAATTTATGTGAAGATTGTTTTAAGTTCACTTAAATGAAATGTTACATGTTAATATGTATAGCTTTCAATTATACTGTAATGCTGAATGACTAAAATTAAGAAGAAAAAAATTTCAGAGACACCAGCAGCTGTATTGGTATCAGTAATACTTTCATAAAAATATGCCATTAAACTAATATTTAAAATATTGGCTACTGTCTTTTGTTGTTATTACATTTAACTTATTAACTTTTAATGTTAGGTGCGATTAATTACAGAAAAATGTGTGAATCTTTTTTAATCGTTTGACCGCGCTAGTTATGACATTTGTTTGTGATGTTTATTGTGCATTGGGCGGTGCTGTCCCACTATTTAAAATGTGCTGGGCCGGTTAGTTCAGTAACAAGATCACTGCACATCTCATTTTCCGCAAAGATGTGTTCTGTGTCCTCGTGTCCTTCCGAATTCGGCTGTTCTGTCTTGCGTTCGTAGCACTGAGAAACGGTAGACGTGCTGTTGTAAATCGCCTGAAGCCACTATGAGTGTGATTCATGATCGATCATGTCCTTCCCTGTAGTTCCAGGGTTTCCGTATCCTACTGCCGCCTCCGCAGCTGCCGCATCCGCTGCGGCGACCTTCAGAGGAGCTCATCATCTGCGGGGTCGCGGCCGGCCGGTCTACGGAGCCGTGCGCGCCGCTGTTCCTCAGCCCGCCATACAGGCCTATCCCGGGTAACACACCAGTGCTCGCATACATTCATACATACACACTCGTGCACACAGACGCAGCAGATTTGATTGTTCTCTAGTTTTTTTGCATGCTGCATGCTGCTTCTGCTCACATAATGAGACAAGCCGATATAAATATGCAATCATAGTCACTCAAATGACACCGAAAATGCCATTTTATCCCCCAAAATATGACCCGTTTAATGGGTGTAAATCTGTTATGATGTAATGCATCTCGTAATAAATGGGATCAAAGTGGCATTTTTTTTTTCTGTTTTATGACCAAGTGCACTGCATGTGTGTGAATTAATGTTTTCACTTTCTCTTTTCCGTGGTCTACATCTGTCCTGCCATCCTTTTTGTTTTTACTTCAATCGCCACATGGTGGCGCCCTGTCCATCTTTTTTTTTTTTTTTTTTTGCTCTTCCATCTTTCTTTCTTCCTTTTTCTTTTTGCTGTCATTTTTGTTTTTCTATCTCTCAGTGTGGTGTACCAGGATGGGTTTTATGGAGCTACAGAACTGTATGTAAGTATGACACTTCCTGTCTCTTGGTTTTCACTTCCTCTCTCTTTCCTTCTCTCTTTCCGAGTGCTTTACCGTGTGAAAACTGTAGCCACGCAGAGCCGTTCCATTCTGAATAAGTCTTTTAAATCACAACACAGACATGAAATGCATGTTCCTTTCATTAGCGTGTTAAAATCGAATCAGTCGAATGAAATCAGACGAATCACTTGGTTTGTCTGTCATCTCAGTTGTGCAGATTCGGACGGCTCTGTGTGCGCCAGAGTGTGTGTCTCAGTGTTTGGACGTACGTGTGTGTATGTGTGTGTGTGTGTGTGTGTGTGCGTGTCCAGGTTGACGATAGCTTTTTCTGTTTTCTCTGTAGAATAGTGTTTCAGGACACTCTGGTTAGTAGCAGAATGCCT
>CM031948.1:2117500-2147500 GCA_018749465.1 Paracanthobrama guichenoti | reverse complement strand
CTCAATGTCTATGGTGGTTATGGCCCTGATTATGAGTTGTAATCATGGTTTTTCTCTCTGAAATGTCATCTCTCTCTGTCCAGCTACGGTCGCGTGTACGCGGCAGATCCGTACGCGGCTGCATTAGCGGCTGCTCCTGCGGCGGCGGCAGCGTATGGAGTCGGAGCGATGGTAAGCCACGCCTCTACATGTCCGTTGTCATGACAAAATCGGGTCCTCCCTCAAAATCGGGTCTCCCCAAACAGACCCCAAGTCAGTTAATGATTATCCTAAGTATATACGAATGATTAATATATATAATGTGTACAGTGCATAATAAAACAAACTGAACGTAACTTCTTAAATGTTAATTAATAAATAGCCTAATAATAATTGCGTATTAAGTGAATATAAAGTGAATTTGTTTTATTTATAACTGAAATATTTGGACATTTAACAATTCATTTGAACATATTTACATTTAAAGATGAGGTAAGTGCAAATGTATATCTGTATGCTACGCTAGTATATAAACCAATACAGACATAAATTGTCATTTTAACATTTATAACTGCATTTATCATAACATGATTTTGTTGTAATCAGGCGCTAAAGAGTACCTATTAAAAGCAATTTGAATTTGCTTGGGGTCCTAGAGGAGACCCCATTTCAGGGGGGACCCAATTTGTCACTACACGTCACGCTCTCAGTTTCTCGCTCGCAGGTTTCTAACCGAAGTATCTCTTTCACAGGCCACTCTCTACAGAGGAGGATACAGCCGGTTTTCGCCATATTAAACACCTTTAATACACTTCCAGATTTCCGGTCTCTCACCAACAGCTGCTGACCTCGGAGGGAAAAACCTAATCACACTTTTGGACAAAAAAAAAAAAAAAAGCAAAACGCGTCTGTTACGAACTTTGAATAAGGAATGCAACTCTAAATCAGTACATCAAAGAAGGTGGAATTTTTTTTTTTTTTTTTAAAGGAAACCTGACAACATTGAACACTAAATTGTAACAGATCTCTGACTGAAACCGCTTGACTGAGAAGCGCAAATCATTTCTTCCTTCGGCTCGTCTCTCTGCACATATGCATGCAGTAACGGCTCTAGACTGCCTCTAGTGGCCATTGAACTACATGTGCACAGAGTGTCAGGACTGCAGTGAACAAGTTTATGTCACCCTTCACTGTTTCACACTACAATAACGATCAATATTCTTTAAGAAATATAGACATTCATCCGGACCGCTCTTGTCTCCGTTTTAAGGATCATCTTGAAATGCGTGGATCCCATCAGCTCTGTAAGGGAGGACGATGCTATTATCCCAAATACAGCAACATGATGAGAGACTACCATCATGGTCTTGCTTGCTTTGGAAAGATCATGGATGTAAGGCAACTCCAACAGCTGTTACAAATCACTGAAGTGTGACGCACACGAACGGGACGATGTGTCATAATAATCCGTCTTGCTGAAAGCTTTGTGTTCTTTAAACAGTACCTCCGTTCAGACCATTTTCAAGAGGCGTACCTTTAAAATTAAATAGTCATTATATGCAAGTAAACTAGAATAGACACAAAATTTTACCAAACATTATTATTATTATTATTATTATTATTATTATTATTAATTATCGTCATTAGTTCCTCATGGTTGTGTGTGTTGGCTTTGATGAAGGGCAGGACATCATCTGAATCCACATTAATACACAAAAAGACGCCAAACACCGGCATAATGACTATAGCAAGTATTTAAATTATGCTACGAAATAAACGTTTTTTTTTTTGGTTTTTTTTCTCCAGATTTTGGGATTTGAAAAGCCCTTCTTGTGGAATATCAACAAGCTCTTTTATTAGCGTAGTTTTGTAAAATATGCAACTTTCAGCCCAACTCTGAGAAGTGGATTCAAAAATGTTTGTCAGTTTTTAAAGCAGAACTACATAGTATTTTTTTTTTGTCTTGCAGAGTGTGTCCTCTTTCCCTTTAGTATATTGGTATTTTGCTTTCTTTGAATTTTGGTTCCAAAGAAGAGTCAAGCACATTTTTGATTTGTGTGTGTGAACATATTTGTAATTTCTATTGTTTGGTTTTTTTTTTTTTTTTTTTTTTTTTAATCAATAGATTTTTGATATTGTTTGAAGTGGCTCGTTAATTATTTCAAAATGGCTGGATATGGAATTGCAGCATCCTCCTATTGCAATCCAAGACCGCGGCGGTTTCTTTATCTGTGAAAACACATGCATTTCATTTTTTTTTTTTTTTTGCAGGACATGCGTTTCAGCAGATTCTAGGTGCATGTAATTGTAATCGGGTCTAGGACTGAAAACGTTTTGCCATTTTTAAAGTTTCCTAATTAATTTCACTTCAGCTTTTTTTGTGTGGATGAGGGGTTCTGTGTCATTGACGCTAAGAAAACAGGCCTAACGTAAAACTGACCACAGTCTGAACACTAAACCAGACAGCTTTGTTTTTTGTTTTGTTTAAATGGTACTTGCAGTCTATGCATACACTTTACACAGTATTATAAGAGATTAAAATATCTCCGTACCTAAATTCTGATCTTCTGGCTTTTAAAGATGCTATTGGAAAAGATAAGGCAGATTTGCTTGTTTCTCTTTCTCTGTCCCTTGTACGTTTCTCCTGTAGCAGCAGCGCCGCTGGTGCCGCTGCCGATAGCTCGGAGCTCTTTGATACGAGGAGACGGAATTCTTGCATGGCGTTTGTCTTCTGATGATGGAGTGAGAAGTTTAAAATCCCCTCCATTTGTGCAGTAAAGGATTAAAGATGGCGTCTCTTTTATTCTCCATTCTCGCACCTTATGAATATGATACCTGTTCCACATACTCTCCTTTGGTTTACAGTGTAACCGTGTTTTTGAGTTGAACTATTTCTCTCTCTACATATTCTGATTCCATTTGTGATGTAATTTGTATCTGAATGTCCATATAAACTGTTTTTTTTTTTAAACAATCACTCGATTGGTCTTTGATTTCAGTTGATTATGTATTACAATTGTAGATGGCATAAGGAGAGGTTATCAAATATTATACTAGGTGAGTATTGTGAAAGGTTACTTAAGTTATTATGGTCCTCCTCAAGTACTTATCTTGATGTGAAAGCACTCGGTGAATGTAAGTGGCAGCAGAAAAATATGAGGTAGGAAATAACAGGCTAATGCTCATGGTTCATGCTAAGCGTTTCTACATTATACAAGCTAATCGTTTATAATCTTCAATATCTATAATTTTAACATCCTCTAACCGTCGAGGTGTGTGTGTGTGTGTGTGTGTGTGTGTGTGTGTGTGTGTGAGAGAGAGAGAGAGAGAGGAGTGTTTTCGTCAGTAGAAAGATTTGAAAACCCGGAATATTTGAAGGAAAAAAAACGTTACCAGCAGGTAATAAACCCAACGTCGTAACGCTCGTGAAGTAAAAAGTGCCTGAAAGTGTCTTTCATTTACAGAACTGAAAGAATGAGTTAAAAGGGTTGCAGTAATAGTGGTTTACTAATAATTGACATTTGGTCCGCAAAATAAAAACATTAAAACGCTGCGCTTTATATGTAGTAGTATTGGCTACGATTTTAGTGCTGAAGGAGATGCAGCAAAAGGTCCAACAAAAAGTATGCTGGTAACTTAGTAGTTTTATATAAAGGTATTTTTAAATGAATTAATATCTCATTGCATATTCTCATAGTTGGAGGTTCATATTTTAATGAACTTGTTCCATTTGGACCCAGTTTTAATCAGTTCTGTAAGAAAAGACCAATCACACAAATTTGGGGAAATAAATGTTTTATTGTGTTCTACTGCCAAATCGATGGTTTTAATTAACCATGATGATTGGATTCTGACAGATACAATCACATTTACAGTTAAAAAAAATAAACTTGATTTGTACTGCATGATACTGTGGCTCTGAGATCGATTCCTCCTGCTAAGAGCTCCAGTGATGTAGTGGGAGAAGAGCAGCAGAGAGTCCCTGTCATGTGTCCTAAAAATATTATTAATCATGTCGCATCCTCTCTGTGTGTTGGGCTGACAGCATCTGCCGCTGGTTCAGTCTCACTGTGAGTGGACGGTTCTATAACATTACATGATCATCTGATCAAAGGTCTCCAGAAGAGAGCAGGATGAAGGTTGGGTGGATGCGCTACACAATTCCATATTTTGCCAGATCACTGAGCTCCATGTCGCCAAAAGCTTCCCATGGGCAAATCACAGTGATGTCTGTGTAAAAACCAGAGAAAGAACGCGGTTAGGTTCATCGCTGTATTACATTCAAAACACTGAAACAATATTTACGCCGTTAAAGCAACTGAAATGACACGCTTTACCTGTGCCGAGACCCTCCATTCCAGGGATTTCATCTCCGAAGCCTTTCTGGCCAGGTTTAGGAGCCTTGCTCTTGAAGGTGCGAGTGGTCCTCTGCTTGAACTTTGGTGGCCCTCTCTTCTCAACGGGTGCTGGGTCGTCCATTTCTGTCACTTACTGAAATATAAACAGAATGGGTTTCCTTTCTATATAAAAGTGACTATATTGTCCTCTTTACTGGTGTCCTCAACAGGTTAGCTGTTAGTCTTCTCATTTTGGGATTTTGTTAATCCTAATCTGCTGGTTACACAATGAGTAGGTTTATTTACCAACATCTGTTTGCCTTGTGATATATACAGACAGTGTGAATGATAAGCTCTTACATAATCTTGCCAATCTCGTAGAGGAGATGCCCAGCGCTCTAATTCCAGGCATTAGCATCACATTTAGCCTAGCCTACTTCTGGGATCCTGGGAGAAATGTGTCAGAGCTCCTGTTTTTAGTTTATTTTTGCCTAAATTGGCTCTTGCTGTAGAATGTGTACTGTACATTTCAGCTTCACCTGGAAACATAATGTAAGTTTGAGTCTGTAATTATGGAAGCTTGTTTCCGCCATTGAATACAAAAAGAAAAAAGGTACAGTAATGGCAAGTTTTTATCTCACAATTTCTCGCAACTTTATATTCAGCAGAGGATAACAACATCTGCACAACACCTGTAGTTTAACCCTCTGGTGCTGTTTGATAATTTTTGACTGAACAATTTGAAAACACAGATTTTTTTTTCTTGTTGTTTTTCTTTTTACTTCATTGGAATGGTACAAAACTTGGTTAATGTTCTGGCACTTGCTGTGTGAACACACACACACACACACAATCATGGACCTGTTTCAAAAAGGTTAAATGGTCCTGAAAAAAACTGTCACACTTGTTGGTCCCTATCACCTATTACCCGGTGCAATGCAACGCAAGAGTTTTTTGCTAGTTTCAGCCCGAACCAGTTATCATGTTCACGTCCAGCGCCACATTATTTAAATAGCAAATGCACTCGTGCCCATCTGTTCGCTCATGGGCGTCTGGTCTGAATACCAGGTGTGTTCAGGCGCATTGTTGATGTATTGCTATTTTGAGGCGACTGCACCATTGACCAACACAAACCTGGTCTAAAGTCAATAGTGCAGTATTTCTGTTATTTAAAGGGTGTGTTAGTAATATGCGCCAATAGGCGGGTACACAATATGTGTACACACAGATTATTACACACATGGGGATGCGCAGCAGCGCACAAACATTTTTAAACGTTAAAAATAAAAGGATTCCTCTCTGGAGAAGCGTTCAGTCTTTACCACTCACAAATTAATTCCGCCATGTAAATAGTGATTCCGCCATGGTCCAAGCGCAACTGGCTTTTAAAGGGAATGGGAGATGAGACTCTGATTGGTTTACTGCACGTTACGCCTAAAACACACCCATGACTCATTAAGAGACTAGGGACAACCCTTTTGGACCATGCGCTGGGCACCGATTTTTTTTTTCTGTCGTTAAACTAGCAAAAGTGGATTCAGACATGCCCTAAGTGTACCTGTGCATGCACTTCAGACCATGAGCTCAGATCATTAAAATAGGGCCCGTAATGTTCACCGTCAAAAATGAATGGGAGACCAATTTTATCTAGTGGAAACTTTTGGTACTGTGAACAAATTCTTACTGAAAGCTCATTTTTGAGTTAACAATCTTAAATTTGGATCACAACTTATTTAGATTTATGGCTTTGATTTTCTCAGTTTTATATTAAAACATGTTTCGGAAAATGTATATATTCTATATAAAAATTTTTTTGTGCATTTTTTTATAGCAATAAACTTCAATCTGTGTTCCAAAGCATTCAAGATTTATGAGAATTTAAGTTGGAAATTTAATTTTCAGGTCCATGCTCAAAAAGTGAATAAATGGATTATAACTACTGCATAAATAAAATTTAATATTGCTAAATCCCCTAAAAATACAAAATAAAAAAAAAAAAAAATTTAAATCTAGTAGCTGCAATCATTTCATTTCAATAAAAAAAAAAAAATGTAATTTTTGCAGCAGCAGATGTTTAATGTTCAACTGAATGTCCGTTGACACATTTTTCTTTTCCTTTTTATTTAATTCCTCTCTATCACACAATCTGTCTGTTCTTTATCAGCCCACGAAAGTCTTTCTCTCTTTCCGTTTTGTGGTTTTCTCCTCATGTTCCTGCTCAGCCCAGAATTACTGCTCTCAGTAAATCATGTGTTGTGTATTTACTACAGCCTGTCTGAGTAAAAATGAATGAAATACCATAGTATTTGCCTGACTGTTTCTCGTTGTGCTGTAAATGTGTCTCAGGTGAGGAGAATCTCTTACCGTGTGCTGGAGTTTCTGGCTCTTCTGGTGGTTCTCTTCGCTTCTCTTCTGCGATGTCTCGCTTCAGCTCGTGTCCAGTGTCTCTGCCGGCCGCTTTTATAGCGCTCGACTAATCTTCTGATCCTCAAACGCCTCCCACAGAAACAGATAGAAGGATCAGGAGATTGGCACATGGGGTATTTTAAGCACTTCAGGCTCTTCCAGCCGAGGACACACGTGTGGTAACAGTCATAGTTTAGTTCGAACATCTGCAGTTTGTCTGACAGACACAGACATGAGCACGCCATATGCTGAAATATGATGAATGTGTGTTCAAACACCTTTACGGGCTGCTTTTTCATGGTCTTTTAGGGTAATGAGCTGATTAATACGTAAGACTTCTATCTACTATCCTCAGTTTTCATCTAATTTTCACATTATCAACACGTCCCAATTAAAACCCCATTCAAAGAACGTTGTGCTAACGTTCCCATTAAGTTATGAAAACGTTTTCTGAATGTTCTCTGAAAGTTTAAATGTTTTACAAACGTTAAGGAACATTCCAGTTGATCATTTTGCAAACATTATGGCAACGTTACTTTTGAGTGTTCTATAAACAGCTTAGACGAAGAAAAATGTTCCATGAATGATGTATAAATGTTTTTGTGATGTTTTGAGAACATTATTAAAGACCAGAGAACTCTGAACTCACGTTCTATTAATGTTACTAAGAATGTTTGTTCATAACTCTGAGAGAACGTTCCCTGGACGCTGCATCGTTCACTTTAATGCTCTTTTTATTTTCCATATTAAATACTTCACCAAATCAAATTAATAGTAATCAAATTTAATCTAAATATCAAAATAAATCAGCATGATGATGTGCCTGTTCAACTATATGTTTAAATGATTAAATAGCATCAAATGATTCTTGTCAACAAACTCAAACTTTTGTGTTTGTGTTGAAATCTGATCTCAGGTCAGGCTCTTTAAGTCTCTTCTGTAATCTGATCCTAAACATACGGTTACAGCTGAACTTTACTAATTAAAGAATAAGAAGCTCTAATCCACAATCCCAATTGGCTGTCCTTATATAATCTGCTCATTAACATATACTGTAATGTTCTCGTGTGTGTGTTTATTCGGTGCTGTATTCAAACACATCTATATCTGATGAGCTCGAGCTCTCATACAGCTAATGAGACTTTCACTGCAATTGGAAATGTCCCACTTCCAAGTCAGAAAATGCAAAATGTTTTTTCATCTGGATATTACTATTGGTCGTTTAATCGTTTAAAGCACTAGCGTAGCTACGGGTGAGCCTGGGTGGGCCTGGCAGGTTGTCGATACAGGACTAAGACATTGTGATTTCTCTTCATGATCAGGACTCAGGTTGTATCTCTCTCCTGCTTTGTTTTTGTTTTCAATTTTTTTCACGTTCACACTTGATCACACGGAGCTTAGTGCTTACAGTATTTCGTTTTTGAGACACTAGTAGCATCTAGCGGAATTAAAAAATATAGCAAACTTGCAAACGCTCCTTCCACACACCGCGCTCAAACATCACAAACACAGCTCGTATACGGGGGCTTGAGAAGGCATCAAGATGTAGAAGTAGACTATTTTAATAGTCAATAAAAGGTCCAACATATGAGGAATAGCCTACTTTTAGCTGTGTTGCTATGTTTCAATAGGATTTTGAAACCCCCAAATTAAGGGGCAATGCAAATTATTCCGGCGGCCCACCCACACTATTAGAGGCCCACCCATCATCCACTTTCTGCCTGCGCCACTGGTTTAAAGGGGTCCTATTATGCTTTTCCACTTTTTAACAATTTAAGTTTAATGTGTAATGTTGCTGTTTGAGCTTAAAAAAAGATCTGCAAGTCCACTCCAAAGTTAATTTAACAAAATCCACTTTTCAACAACTACAAAGAACAACTTTTTTTTCTTCCAGATCTTGTGAAGTTGCAAGGTCACTCATTTAAATAATCCCCGCCCATGGAATACACAAAAAAAAGGTGTGAGGTCTGGTTGGTCTGGATTAGAGAAGGCCGTGTTGTCGCTATGTCAAAGAGACGCGGTTTCCAAAACTCATTTGTTTGACCTTTCTATGGCTTAGAATGGTTAGCATTTATTTTAAACACTGTTCCTGAACATTACAGCCCTAACATTTATCTGTGCGCTGCATTATTTGATGAAAAACAGCCTCCAGAACCTAAGAGAGTACAATGCAGCTACGCACAAAAGATTCTCCCGAAATGGAGCAGTTCCCACTTTGTCGGGACAATCTGTTGTTTTATGGATCACAACTTGTAAGTATGTCTTAGAAAATGCAACTGCTAATAATATTACAGCTTTTTACAATTGCTAAGACACATTTCTTGAAACCTTCACCCATTTTCTCACAAAATTAAACACAAATCCAAAAAATTTAATTCAAACTAAAGTCACAAAACCCTTGAATCTTCTGGCAAAGCCAAACGATTGCTTCAAAACCATTTCACCTGTACTCAGAATCAAATGCTTTCAGATCATACACATGAGTCAAATATATAAGCACTACAGATCATTCATTAAACACTACATCAAAAAAAATTAAGAACACAGCATCCAGAATATTACAGAAAAAATATATATATCGTATACAGTAAACAATTTTTGCAATCACATAAGACTAATTGCAAGTAAGGAGTATATATTTTATACTGTATGTGCTACAATTATTGTATTGTATTGAATAATAGGTTACTGAATGTCTGTATATGCACGATATCAACACGAAAAGCACTGTAAGTTGTGCAACTGCAAAATCAAGGACAATGAGAGATTGATTCTACTTCAGCATCATGTATTCGTGCTGGCTCTTGCCTGAAGACTTTGTCCACATCACAGGCAATGTCGTCTCTTGCCAAGCGAAGGGAAAACCCTCTAGTCTGACACATCCAGCCTTGACAACACTTCCCACACCTGGCTCTTTATTGTCCTCATCCTCTTCCTCCTCTTATATGTACTCTTCCCCCTCTCCCTCTCAGACTTCTGTTTCCATCTATTGCTCATATCAACAATCAGTGCACCTGTGTCACCTGAACTGACTTATATTTTGTACAATTAGTTTGATCACATCATTAGAAATGTGTGAATGGTTTTGAATCGTTGTGTGTAAGCGATGACAACTGTGTTTTAGTTGTGTTTAACTTTTGCCTCGTTTGGTGTTTTGCGACTCAAATGTATCAGTCCGATATGTGTTTTAGTGAGTGAGAGTTTATTTAGAGTTCTGCAAAGAGAGTGCGGTGTCTAACTGCCTGAACTTATTTAAGGTTTGGCAGAAATAGTTATTTACGTTCGTAGATATGGCAAGGAAGGAGGCGGGAGCCGGGAAAACGAAAGTAACGGACGACTGCCACGCACACACATAATAAAACATAAACAAAACGCAACATAACGTCCAGGAATGGTCCTCTCTCTTCCTTCACTGGTGTCGCTCGTCCTTCTATGCCTCCGAGCTCCCTCATGAGAGGACTCACAGGTGACGCTCATTCTCAATCATGCACCGGTCTCGCTCGCTCCTCCCATGTATCTTGCTCGTCTACCTCGCCACATACCCCCATCACCCCTCACAGGCCGGGGGGTACACCCGAGATGGTGCCTACTCCACAACAAGCTACTCGCATGCTCCCTCTCGGACGGCAGCCACCCCACCTCAACCCAGGGGCATGGCAGCGAGTTCTCCATCCCACCGGTCTTCACTCGCTCCAGCACCATCGCCTCGGGCAGCCACTCGCGGTCTTCCTTCATCCACGCTGCCCGAACTCCTCAGCACCGCGATCCCCCTCAGCAGCGAGGGCTCTTCGACAGCATGTCCCTCCTTCCTCCCGGGTTTTCGGCACCAATGTAACAATGTTCGTAGATATGGGAAGGAAGGAGGTGGAAACCGATGAACATTTAAAAGACTTTAATAAATAAATGAACAAAACGAAAGTAACGCAGACAGCCCCTCACGGACGACTGCCACACACACGCACATAATAAAATATAAACAAAACGCAACATAACGTCCAGGCCTGGTCCTCTCTCATTCTTCACCAGTCTCGCTCGCTCCTCCCACGTCTCTCTCGCTCGTCTACCTCGCCACATGGGGTTTAGTGTCTTAGCAATTGTGAAAAACTGTTATCCATTTATTACTTAAAGCGCATATTTTAACGTATCGCAATCAGCATGCATACAGTTTTCTATTGATATTTTCTCATAATAGCTGTCCTCAATAACAACACTGTATAGCAACCGTGACGGTTTGTCCACTTAGCGACTGTATTGAAAATGACTACTCGTCTTGTTGCCAGGGCGATTGTTTTGTACATTTTAATAGATTATTTACCCTCCAAACGTGTATGCCATTCTTTATTCTGTAGAACTCAAAGTAAGAAAAGTCTCAGCATATTTTTCCCTTACAATGGAAGTCAGTGGTCACCAAAATATCATCTCTTGTGTTCGGCAGAAAAAAATCCATACAGGTTTGGAATGACATGAGAGTGCATGAGTAAATGACGACAGAATTTTAAGCTGTCCCTTTAAATTGTTAGTTCACACAAAAATGTAAATTCTGTCATTAATTCCTCACCCTCATGTCGTCCCAAACCTGTAAGACCTTCGTTCATCTTCAAAACACAAAAGAAGATATTTTTGATGAAATCCAAAAGCTCTCTGACCTCTATGGAGACGTAGACAGCAATTTAATTAACACTTTCAAGGTAGTAAAAGCATTATTAAAATAATCCATGTGACTACAGTGGTTCAAGCTTTATTTTATGGAGAGGTCAGAAAGCTCTCGGATTTCTTAAAAAAAAAATACTGGGTGTTTTTTTTTTTGCTTTAGCCATGATTATGCTTGTTAAGTCAGCAGAGGTGGAAAGCAGAGGCCCACTCACCCGTGGTGTGCGACAGCCTCCCATCAGAGCATTCATGGACAATATGAATGTGACCACAACATCCGTACCAGGCTGCAGATGGATCCTCCAAGACCATGAATGCCTCATCAGCTGGACCCGAATGGACTTTAAACCAGCCAAGTCCCAATCCCTTGTGGTGAGGAAGGGAAAACGACAAGTTCCATTTCTCCCTGGGAGGAGTCATTTCTCTACCATTGAGGGCTTTGAGAGGAAATTCAGCAACTCTCTGCATAGGTGCAACTCGCAGCATCAGCAGCATAGCCTTGTACAGGAGTAAGAACAAGCTACAACTTCCCTTCAGCAGCCTGTCGGAGTTGTTCATTGTTTTCCGAGCAAGAGAGATTTTTTACATTTCACTGCCGTTTACATTTCACTGCCGATTGTATACCCTGTATATAACTGTGTATGTGACAAATAAAACTCTTGAAAACTCTTGAAAGAGGTGCTGCAGTACAAGAAGAAATCCGAGCAGAAGTGGAGGAAAGACGCATCAGCTGGATGATGGGGATGCAGCAACAAGGGACGTGGACTCGATGGGAACAGGTGGTGAAAGATCTTGTGGTCTGAGTTGTGGAAAGCAGAGCCACACCAGTTCAAGTTCCTTATCAAATCAGTCTACAATTTCCTCCCCAGTCCAAACAACCTCTTGGATCCCTGGAGCACATATACGGGGCTGCTGCCCTAAAGCCCTGGGAGAGGGACACTATCGGTGGCACCACATCCAGGTGCTAAGGGTTATTGCAGAAGCCATTAGCACAGAGGTCTCTCTTAGCAGGCCAGCACAGCGCTCAATCACATTTGTCAAGGCTGGAGAGAAAACACCACGAAGTAGGAACCCTGCATGGGGACTTCTGGCCACGCTTAGGCCTGACATGGTCCTCCTTTCAGAATCATCAAGGCAGGTGGTCCTACTGGAATTGACTGTGCCCTGGGAAGACCGAATGGAAGTATGAGGAGGTGGTAGGTGAATGCCGTAGCAGGGGATGGAAGACCTGCTGCCTCCCCATGGTTGGCTTCAGAGGGTTTGCTGGCCAGTCGCTCTGCAGGGCCCTCAAGCTCCTGGGAATCAGAGGACTGCACAAGAAAAAAGCCATCAGGAACATCATAGATGCCGCTGAGAAGGCATCAATGTGGCTGTGGATCAAAAGAGGTGATCCATGGATCACACAAGCTACCTAGACACAAGTCAGGGAATCTGTTCATCCCTGGCTGGGTCACCTGGGGGAGGATGTATGGTGTTGAAAGACCCGAAATACCCGATGACCCCAGGTTACCTCACTGGTTATGTGTCTAGGTTGCACCTGAAAGGTGTGTGCTAAAACCAAACTCAAAATACTCCCACATAATTGAGGTGCTTCCATGTTTTGACACTGGATCTTCTGCTGCATCATTGTTTTCACCATCAAGGAATCATTTTGACAAGCTAACACATGTTTGGGGTCTTTCACTCAAGGTTCTTTCATCTGCCTTCACTATTTATTATAAACAAGCCTTAGATAGGCGTCTTTGACTGTTATGATCCTTCTGGGGTTTTTTCACTCTTGCACATGTGATATTGCTTAATTAGCTTTATCTGCGAACCACAGAAATCTGGTGTCTTTATATATTAATAAATAAATGCATTTATGTTTATTTTAATTAATGTCCTCATATGACAGAAATGTTCACACACACATATACACTCACCTAAAGGATTATTAGGAACACCATACTAATACTGTGTTTGACCCCCTTTCGCCTTCAGAACTGCCTTAATTCTACTTGGCATTGATTCAACAAGGTGCTGAAAGTATTCTTTAGAAATGTTGGCCCATATTGATAGGATAGCATCTTGCAGTTGATGGAGATTTGTGGGATGCACATCCAGGGCACGAAGCTCCCGTTCCACCACATCTCAAAGATGCTCTATTGGGTTGAGATCTGGTGACTGTGGGGGCCATTTTAGTACAGTGAACTCATTGTCATGTTCAAGAAACCAATTTGAAATGATTCGAGCTTTGTGACATGGTGCATTATCCATCAGAGAATGGGTACATGGTGGTCATAAAGGTATGGACATGGTCAGAAACAATGCTCAGGTAGGCCGTGGCATTTAAATGATGCCCAATTGGCACTAAGGGGCCTAAAGTGTGCCAAGAAAACATCCCCCACACCATTACACCACCACCAGCAGCCTGCACAGTGGTAACAAGGCATGATGGATCCATGTTCTCATTCTGTTTACGACAAATTCTGACTCTACCATCTGAATGTCTCAACAGAAATCGAGACTCATCAGACCAGGCAACATTTTTCCAGTCTTCAACTGTCCAATTTTGGTGAGCTTGTGCAAAGTGTAGCCTCTTTTTCCTATTTGTAGTGGAGATGAGTGTTACCCGATGGGGTCTTCTGCTGTTGTAGCCCATCCGCCTCAAGGTTGTGCGTGTTGTGGCTTCACAAATGCTTTGCTGCATACCTCGGTTGTAACGAGTGGTTATTACAGTCAAAGTTGCTCTTCTATCAGCTTGAATCAGTCGGCCCATTCTCCTCTGACCTCTAGCATCAATAAGGCATTTTCGCCCACAGGACTGCCGCATACTGGATGTTTTTCCCTTTTCACACCATTCTTTGTAAACCTTAGAAATGGTTGTGCATGAAAATCCCAGTAACTGAGCAGATTGTGAAATACTCAGACCGGCCCGTCTGGCACCAACAATCATGCCACGCTCAAAATTGCTTAAATCACCTTTCTTTCCCATTCTGACATTCAGTTTGGAGTTCAGGAGATTGTCTTGACCAGGACCACACCCCTAAATGCATTGAAGCAACTGCCAGGTGATTGGCTGATTAGATAATTGCATTAATGAGAAATTGAACAGGTGTTCCTAATAATCCTTTAGGTGAGTGTAAGCATTTGTGAAGCCACAACACGCACAACCTTGAGGCGGATGGGCTACAACAGCAGAAGACCCCACCGGGTACCACTCATCTCCACTACAAATAGGAAAAAGAGGCTACAATTTGCACAAGCTCACCAAAATTGGACAATTGAAGACTGGAAAAATGTTGCCTGGTCTGATGAGTCTCGATTTCTGTTGAGACATTCAGATGGTAGAGTCAGAATTTGGCGTAAACAGAATGAGAACATGGATCCATCACGCCTTGTTACCACTGTGCAGGCTGGTGGTGGTGGTGTAATGGTGTGGGGGATGTTTTCTTGGCACACTTTAGGCCCCTTAGTGCCAATTGGGCATCGTTTAAATGCCACAGCCTACCTGAGCATTGTTTCTGACCATGTCCATACCTTTATGACCACCATGTACCCATTCTCTGATGGCTACTTCCAGCAGGATAATGCACCATGTCACAAAGCTCAAATAATTTCAAATTGGTTTCTTGAACATGACAATGAGTTCACTGTACTAAAATGGCCCCCACAGTCACCAGATCTCAACCCAATAGAGCATCTTTGGGATGTGGTGGAACGGGAGCTTCGTGCCCTGGATGTGCATCCCACAAATCTCCATCAACTGCAAGATGCTATCCTATCAATATGAGCCAACATTTCTAAAGAATGCTTTCAGCACCTTGTTGAATCAATGCCACGTAGAATTAAGGCAGTTCTGAAGGCGAAAGGGGGTCAAACACAGTATTAGTATGGTGTTCCTAATAATCCTTTAGGTGAGTGTATAATTTATGCAGTTAAGAAGAAAGGTGTTTGATAACTTTATTCAATTTCTGTATATGTCTAGCCGGTAGGAAGGCCACAAGTAAATATGACGTTTATTATAATGGGTTTATGTGAAGATTGTTTTAAATTCACTTGTTATTTTTTTAAACCCAATAAATGTTGAAATTGATAGCTGTAATGTTGAATGTTGAAATGGGGCAAACGGGGGTCAAACACAGTATTAGTATGGTGTTCCTAATAATCCTTTAGGTGAGTGTATGTGGTTAACGTTGTTTTGTTCTCTCTTCTTGTTTTAAGATTCTAGTAATCTCACACTGGATGCAAACACAGCAGACACGTCTCATTCTGTCTGAGGAGAACAGAAATATGACACACGTGTTTGAGGATCAGCCATATCCTGATCATCCAGAGAGATTTGATGAGTGTCGTCAGGCTCTGAGAGAGTTTGACTGGACGCTGTTACTGGGAGGTTGAGTGGAGTCAGTGAATGAATATCATTGACATATAAAATAATCAGCAGGACAAGTAGGAGACACTGTAAATTTGGATTTAACAAAGGATCCTGGAGTCTGACCTGTTCTGATTACAGATTCACTGGCCGTCACAATAATCTGAGAACCATCATATCTGCCCCTTCATACAGAGTAGGAGTGTTTCTGGACTGACTGGACGGTACTTTGTTCTTCTACAGCATCTCTGACACTAACACACATTCAACACAATGAGTTTATATGTTCACTTCTGAGTGAGTGGTTTTTGTTTTCCTTACTGGTTGTCATACAGTCATGATTATTACAGTCAGGAAGAAGTAATCTGCTGAACTGATTCTTTTATCTTTTTGTTTTCGCTTCTGCTTCACAAATTGGATCATTTCTGAAGTTAGTTATATAAAAGCGCTTTACAGGTACGTGAGAAGAGCTTGTGCCGACAACCATTAAAAGTATGCTGGTAAATTAGTAGTTTTATATAAAGCCCAATTCTAAAAGGTATTTTTCTGAATTAATATCATTTCTCAGACTGTATTTTGTTAGTGTCGATGCCTAATATGACCAATGGATAAAACCAAGATTTTACACACTGAGACTTTCATAGTTAGAGGTTTATATTTGAACAAATTGAAATTAATGAACTTGTTTCATAATGGACCCAATTTAAAGATTTTCTATCAGTTCTGTAAGAGAAAAGACCAATCACACAAATTTATGGGAAAATAAATGTTTTATTGTGTTCTACTGCCAAATCGATGGTTTTAATTAACCATGATGATTGGATTCTGACAGATACAATCACATTTACAGTTAAAAAAAATAAACTTGATTTGTACTGCATGATACTGTGGCTCTGAGATCGATTCCTCCTGCTAAGAGCTCCAGTGATGTAGTGGGAGAAAAGCAGCAGAGAGTCCCTGTCATGTGTCCTAAAAATATTATTAATCATGTCGCATCCTCTCTGTGTGTTGGGCTGACAGCATCTGCCGCTGGTTCAGTCTCACTGTGAGTGGACGGTTCTATAACATTACATGATCATCTGATCAAAGGTCTCCAGAAGAGAGCAGGATGAAGGTTGGGTGGATGCGCTACACAATTCCATATTTTGCCAGATCACTGAGCTCCATGTCGCCAAAAGCTTCCCATGGGCAAATCACAGTGATGTCTGTGTAAAAACCAGAGAAAGAACGCGCAGTTAGGTTCATCGCTGTATTACATTCAAAACACTGAAACAATATTTACGCCGTTAAAGCAACTGAAATGACACGCTTTACCTGTGCCGAGACCCTCCATTCCAGGGATTTCATCTCCGAAGCCTTTCTGGCCAGGTTTAGGAGCCTTGCTCTTGAAGGTGCGAGTGGTCCTCTGCTTGAACTTTGGTGGCCCTCTCTTCTCAACGGGTGCTGGGTCGTCCATTTCTGTCACTTACTGAAATATAAACAGAATGGGTTTCCTTTCTATATAAAAGTGACTATATTGTCCTCTTTACTGGTGTCCTCAACAGGTTAGCTGTTAGTCTTCTCATTTTGGGATTTTGTTAATCCTAATCTGCTGGTTACACAATGAGTAGGTTTATTTACCAACATCTGTTTGCCTTGTGATATATACAGACAGTGTGAATGATAAGCTCTTACATAATCTTGCCAATCTCGTAGAGGAGATGCCCAGCGCTCTAATTCCAGGCATTAGCATCACATTTAGCCTAGCCTACTTCTGGGATCCTGGGAGAAATGTGTCAGAGCTCCTGTTTTTAGTTTATTTTTGCCTAAATTGGCTCTTGCTGTAGAATGTGTACTGTACATTTCAGCTTCACCTGGAAACATAATGTAAGTTTGTGTCTGTAATTATGGAAGCTTGTTTCCGTGTTGTTGCTGACTTTTTTTCTCACAATTCCGACTTTATATTCTGTGGCCGAAATAAATATCCATGGTAATCTCTGCAGTCTGCACAACACCTCTACCATGAAATACCATAGTATTTGCCTGACTGTTTCTCGTTGTGCTGTAAATGTGTCTCAGGTGAGGAGAATCTCTTACCGTGTGCTGGAGTTTCTGGCTCTTCTGGTGGTTCTCTTCACTTCTCTTCTGCGATGTCTCGCTTCAGCTCGTGTCCAGTGTCTCTGCCGGCCGCTTTTATAGCGCTCGACTAATCTTCTGATCCTCAAACGCCTCCCACAGAAACAGATAGAAGGATCAGGAGATTGGCACATGGGGTATTTTAAGCACTTCAGGCTCTTCCAGCCGAGGACACACGTGTGGTAACAGTCATAGTTTAGTTCGAACATCTGCAGTTTGTCTGACAGACACAGACATGAGCACGCCATATGCTGAAATATGATGAATGTGTGTTCAAACACCTTTACGGGCTGCTTTTTCATGGTCTTTTAGGGTAATGAGCTGATTAATACGTAAGACTTCTATCTACTATCCTCAGTTTTCATCTAATTTTCACATTATCAACACGTCCCAATTAAAACCCCATTCAAAGAACGTTGTGCTAACGTTCCCATTAAGTTATGAAAACGTTTTCTGAATGTTCTCTGAAAGTTTAAATGTTTTACAAACGTTAAGGGAACATTCCAGTTGATCATTTTGCAAACATTATGGCAACGTTACTTTTGAGTGTTCTATAAACAGCTTAGACGAAGAAAAATGTTCCATGAATGATGTATAAATGTTTTTGTGATGTTTTGAGAACATTATTAAAGACCAGAGAACTCTGAACTCACGTTCTATTAATGTTACTAAGAATGTTTGTTCATAACTCTGAGAGAACGTTCCCTGGACGCTGCATCGTTCACTTTAATGCTCTTTTTATTTTCCATATTAAATACTTCACCAAATCAAATTAATAGTAATCAAATTTAATCTAAATATCAAAATAAATCAGCATGATGATGTGCCTGTTCAACTATATGTTTAAATGATTAAATAGCATCAAATGATTCTTGTCAACAAACTCAGACATGTTGTGAGGTTGTGTTTATTTCATGTTTCTGATCTCAGGTCAGGCTATTTTAGTCTCTTCTCTAACCAGCGACTGTTGAGATGTAAAGACGATTTCGCTGCTCACATCTGTTTTTAGCTTCGAGCAGCTAAAAAAAAACGGCAGCAGATATTCTGAGAAACACATGCCTGATTTATCCTGATCCTAAACATACGGTTATAGCTGAACTTTACTAATTAAAGATTTAACAGCTCTAATCCACAATCCCAATTGGCTGTCCTGACAGTCATTTAGGTTATTATATAATCGGCTCATTAACATATACTGTAATGTTCTCGTGTGTTTGTTTATTCGGTGCTGTATTCAAACACATCTATATCTGATGAGCTCGAGCTCTTCGGATGGGATGTATATACAGCTAATGAGACTTTGTCTACAGTTGGTAATTTCCCACTTCCAAGTCGGAATCACGAGTTTGTTGCATTCAAGTGATTTGTTTTTTTTAGAAAAAATATGAATCATGGAGGACAGGTTCATTCTTGCCTATTTTTTGGGAAAATCTTAATAGATTCAATATCCACCAAATTTGGAATAAAAAGTAGCGTTGCATTCATTGACATCCATAAATAAACATTCACTATGTTATCTAATTCTGGAGTTTTATTCAAATAAATGCTGTTTTTGCAAATACATATAATAGCCTATGCATCGAATGGTTATATAAATGATCTTAGGGTTTCAGTCATGTGACTTGAAAGGCTGTTCATGTCCAATGTTCATGTACATGAGGGCAACATTAGACTTTCATGAGCATCTGATCAGGTCTGAGCTTTGTGGCAAATCTAGAAATGGACATCGCTGTCATAACACAAAAAAATCTGTAAAAATAAAGCACAATGTACTGTATTAATTTGACAGAATTTTCCATATTTATTTTTTACAGGTGTTTTACCTGTATCTAGAATTTTGAACTTCATTGCATTCTATGTTAGGGTTAACAGAAATGTCCGTAAAATTACTGGATAATGTCCAAGCTGCCAGTACTTGTTTCTTTATTTTAAGGATTTATTTTTTACTGTGCATAAACCCACACAGTTCAGCACATGCGCTTTTCTCTTTGATTTCACATCTCTCCAGAAACTGCACTGACCTCTGACCTTACCTCTAGGTCAAATCTTGCATAACTGTTGCATGTCTGTATGAAAACAGTTCCTTTTTAACTCTGAGCTGAGCATTAGCTCTATTTTAAATCCTGACTCTTTAGATCCTGTAGTGAGAAGAGACTGCAGCTCTTAATCTTTCCTGATGTGAACCTGTTTAACTAGATCAGGGTGTGTTGTAACACATCAGTTTACCCGATTACAGATGAGCACATACACAGCCACCAGTCGCCTGAGGTGACAGCAGAAGCTGTATGTGAAAATTCCTATTAAGTTATGAAAATGAGCGCTTAAAACGTTTTTTTTGTTTTGTTTTTTGTTTTCTTGGTAATGCGGACGTTAAGGGAACATTCCATTTCGTCATTATGGGAACGTTACTTTTGAATGTTTCTGAAACATTTTAAAAACCATTAGATGAACATCCAACTAAAACGTTTCAGAAAAAATAAGCAATGTATAAGTAAAGTTTTTTGTGCTAACATTTTGTAAACATTATTAAAGACTAGATAACTTTGAACAAGCGTTCTACAAATTTTACTGGTAAAACTTTACAATATGGGTGCACTAATATGCATTAATTCATGCTTAACTAATGCACAGAGTTAATGTATGACATTAATGCAACTAATGAAGATTCTACATGATTAACAGAATAAATAATCATTAAATGTGTCATATTGTATTAATTCCCTAATAACATATTTTATTAACTAATAGTGTAAATGCATATGTTAATTACTACAATGGTTGAAGCCATGCATTTCAACTTCCAGTTGTCTTTTTTAATCATTAGCTTTAATTAATCATTAGCTAATGATTTGCACAGGGTCATTATGTTATGACTTTACTTGTTGAGGCACATGACTATTAACTAATTCAAAATTAACCCATAACCACAATTACATATTACTTAACAATTAGTTAATAGTCATGTGCCTCAACAAGTAAAGTCATAACATAATGAGCCCTGTGTGCAAATCATTAGCTAATGAGTCATTAAAGCAGACAACTGGAAGTTGAAATGCATGGCTTTAACCCATTGTGGTAATTAACACATTAATTTACATTATTAGTTAAGATAATATGTTATTAGGGAATTAATACATGATGTCATATTTAATTAATAGTAATTCATATATTACTTAATATATTAATCATGTAGAATCTTCATTAGTTGCTGATGCAGTGATTATTAATAAGTGGGTTAGTTCTTCATGAGTCATACATTAACTCATGATTATCTGTGCATTAGTTAAGCATGAATTAATGCATATCAGTGCACCTGTTTTGTAAAGTTTTACCAACGTTTGTTCATAACTTTAAGAGAACCTTTCCACGATGTTAGCCAAATATCTAAGAATGTTAGCTGGGAATATAATAAGCAGCCTATAATTTCACATTTTGGTCATGATAATGAATGTTAAATGACAGAAGTGAATAGAAATATCAGCCGACGGCAGGATAAAACACATTCACATGTTCTTCTGTGGGACATACAAAGAGTGAACAAAACACGTTTTAAGAGTTGATACTGTTTTATATTCGCTTTATATCTGTTTGCTGTTGTGAAATAACATCTTAAACTTTTTTAAATAAAATGTTTCAAATTAAATGAGAGCTTGACAGCATAATAATTATTTTGAGCACATTTGCACTTTTTATTTCCACTATAGTTTTATGCACAACATTCACAACAATGTCCGTGTTTTCTGTTTACTGGCGCGAGGGCGGGGCAACTTGTCACTCACATGAGATCCACCAATAGCAAACCACAACCATCCAATCAATTCCCAACAGACAAAATCAAGCCCCGCCCTGCATTTGTTCTTGTTCCAGAAGTGTTTCACTCAGATATACGACAGAATAGAGAAGACTAGTGCAATTTCTGTTTCATGCTGACTTTAGATGTCATTTACAATACAAGGAGTCTGTAGAGAAGGTGCCTGCCGGTGGTCTGGGATCAGTACGATTTGGAGAGAGTCAGCCGACGTGTCCCCGTCTCACACCATCATCAGGTGTATTTCCACCTGCGGATTCGCCTGGAAGTGTCTCTCCACGTCAGATCCTCAGATCACATCACACCTGACTGACATGACAACACACTCTCAACTACATACCCAAATGTCTGTGCTTATGATAATCCATACAAAAGTAGCAATTAGCAAAAAATATTTCATATTTCATAATGTTTAACAGACATGGATTTAAGTAGGCTCTATTTAATTTTTTTCTTTTATTTACTTATTTTTTATTATTTTTTACGCAGGCCTATTTATTTATTTTTGTGTTATTTATTTTGTTCTCTTGTGATCACTGGTCATTGTTCTTTTGTTTAATGTTAAAATATAGAATTAAAAATGTATATTTCTAAAAATCATTATGGACTCTTATAAAAATATATAATTTCTTAATATATATGACAAATGTGAAGCAGAGATCTTCTGATGTCTGTTTTGTTCCTTGAGTTTCAATGTAAATCTCTGATTGCATTTTACAGTATTTTCAAGGCTTATTTTCAAAATGAGTTTCATTCAGGAAGAAAAGCAACATGTGTGTCTTCAGTGACACGTAATCCAAAGCGTCTGACCGGACCGAGAGCTGCACACCTGTCTGATTCACACAGCTCCACCAATCAGCATCAGCCCACAGACAGTCATGTGACCAGAGGACGGACCCCCACATACAAGAGCATAACGGGTGGGCTTCTTCTCTCTTTCTTTCTTCTCACAGTTTGTCCATATTTAGTGCAGTCATGATGTTTCTCATTGTTTTTTCTTTATTGACTGTGTGTGTGACCGCAGAAGATCAAGGTAAGCTGTCAGAAGACTTTAAACATCATTAAACTGTCAATAACATCCATCGTTCATGGAGCGTTTCAGTTCATCTAACATTTTTTAAATGTTACTTGTTTCAGAACATTCAAAAGTAACATTCCCATAATGTTTGAAGAATGATCAAATGGAATGTTGCCTTAAAGTTTACATAACCAAGAAAAGGTGTTTTAAAAACTGGACGTTTTGAACATTCAGAAATAATGTTTTTATAACCTAAACGTCCGACTAGTCTGCCAAACGTGACTAAGGCATGACTATATTAAGATATTATAATACACATTAACATGATTTTCTAATGCAATCTCTAAAACTTGACTAATGCAGTTGTGTTGATCTGCAGAGAGCGCCATCCTCAGACTGAAGGATGTTCCTGCGGCCGAAGCCTTCGTCGACGCAGCTGAAGTGGCTGTCATCGGGTTCTTTGAGGTGAGTGTGTGAGTGTGTTCAGTCTATATGGCTGGACAAAACGAGGAGGTGAATTTCCGGAGGTGAGTCTCCACTGGTCTCAGGAAGCGACTGCCATTGTGGAATCCCAGAATGCAGAGTCCTCTGGCCCAACTCTACGTGCGGAGGAGGAACAGGGCCGGAATTGTGGGAGCGTCTCTGTACTTGTGGGATTGGCACCTTCAGCGCTCCATAAACAGACGCGGGTGCAGCTCAGCGAGAGCCCACAGATCCAGCAAAATATGCAGTTCTCAGAATGAAGTTACAGTTATTTCAGCTGCAGAGCTCATGTATGATCAGTGTTCATGTCTGTGTGTTAGATTCTCTTTGTCTCTCCAACAGACTGAAGCTGCTCACGGATATAAAGAGTTTTTGGCTGCCGCTAAACAGATGGAGGCACTTCCTGTTGCTCTGTGCAGTGAAAAGGAAGTTTGGGCCAAATATGGCATTGCCTCTGACTCCGTCTCCATCTTCAGGAAGGTAAACACACAGCTAACAGAGAACGTTCTCAGAACGTTGCTCTTAAAGGGATAGTTCACCCAAAAAAGTAAATTACCCCATGATTTATTCACCCTCAAGCCATCCTAGGTGTAAATGACTTTCTTCTTTCAGACGAATACAATCTGAGTTATATTAAAAATGTCCTGGCTAATCCAAGCTTTATAATGGCAGTGAATGGGAGCCCAAAATTTGAAGCCCAAAAAAGTGCATCCATCCATTAAAGTACTCCACACGGCTCCGGGGGTTAATAAAGGCCTTCTGAAGCGAATCAATGGGTTTGTGTTAGAAAAATATCCATATTTAAAACTTTATTAAGTAAAATATCTAGCTTCTGGCGGACCGTCGTCCGTATTCAACTTCCGAAGAAAATGTAATGCCTCTCGCAGTTCAAAACGCTTACACTATACGTCCGACGGGTTTTTTACGCGCTTTGGCGGAAGCTACACTGTAAAAAAATATTGTTGGTTTAACTTAAAAAAGTAAGTAACCTGGCTGCCTTAAAATGTTGAGTTCATTGAAATTAAAAATTTGAGTTAATACAATGAAGGAAATGGGTTTAATAAATAGAAACTCAAAATATTATTGTATCTGAACCACATAAATAAATAAAAAATTGTTGTGATAAATCATGAAAATAGCACAATTTGGCATGTTTCACTGCATTATAACAAATAAAACACAATTATGCAATATGCTTACAAAATCTTTTAATACTATTTGAATAAAGGGTGATGTCAATTCTCAAAAATGTTCACTGTATTAACTAATATTTTTAATTTCAATGAACTCAAAATTTTAAGGCAGCCAGGTTACTTACTTTTTAAATATTTTTTACAGTGTAGATATTGTACTTTATAAAGTTTTAAATATGGATATTTGACTTACACAAACGCTATCGATTCACTTCAGAAGGCCTTTATTAACCCCCGGAGCTGTATGGATTACTTTTATGATGGATGGATGCATTTTTTTGGGCTTCAAATTTTGGGCTGAAACATTAACACTTAATTTTAGCATTTACTCTCCCTTTTTGAGTGCAATGGCAAAGCATGCTGGGAAATATAAATCCAAGCCCAGTTAAATTTAAGTTTGTCTAAATTAAAATAAACTCAGTTCATGAAACTCAAAACAATGAAACAATTCAGATTACTTAAAATGTGTCAGTTTTGTGAACTCAAAAGAAAAAAGAATATCTAAATACTCATAAAAGTTAATTTGATTGAACTAATTTGTTTAATTTGAGTTGATTCTACTCAAACCAATGAAGTATTTTAAGTGTTAGGGTTTACAGTGCACATTATTTTTTACATCGTTCATGAAACGTTTTCTGTGTGTGTGTGTGTGTGTGTGTGTGTGTGTGTGTGTGTGTGTGTGTGTGTGTGTGTGTGTGTGTGTGTGTGTGTGTGTGTGTGTTACAGGCTGATCTTCATCAGGAGCACCTGAAGCTGTCAGAGGTCGAGAAAGTTGATGCTGATGGGCTCATACGCTTTATGACCATGAATAACGTTCGTTACGTCACAGAGTATAACCAAGCGGTACTGAACATACAAACACCAACCTCATCTTCTCGTCTCCCTTCTAGTAGCTTTGTAATGTTAATCTGATTGTATATAATTCTGCCATATGATTAAAATAATTGTGCTAGTGCAATGAAGATTAGGGCTGGGCGATATACTGTAGGTAAAAATATATCTTGATACCAGTAAAAGACATCTGTAAAATAATAAAATACAATACAAATATGTTGAATTAATCAAAGCACTGTTTTTGATTAAATAAACACAGTGAATAATGACACAAACGGGGCAGCTTTAAATTACGTTGTGGCAGAATGCATATTCATCATTGTTTTTCATTTATCTAATGTTTTTTAATAATTTAATATTTATCATTTCATAACGTTATTTCTGATATTGCAATGTCTGTGTAAATGCATGTACTCAGTGCTGCATTGATTTTTGTGTCTCTTTAGTGTAAGTATAGCTGCAAGGAAACTAATGACGCTTTTTGGGATATTTTATTTTATTAGAAATCGTCGTGAATATATGTCATTGTTCGGTGTTTCACAGGAAGCATCACTATGATTTGTGTGTGTGTGTGTGTGTGTGTGTGTGTGTGTGTGTGTGTGTGTGTGTGTGTGTGTGTGTGTGTGTGTGTGTCAGTCTGCGGTGGGTCTGTTTCAGTCTGAGGTGAAGACGCACGTGCTGCTGTTGGCCGACAGAGGGCGCGCGGAGTCCGACCCGCTGCAGGAGCGCTTCAGAGATCTCGCTCAAAACTACACTGGCAAGGTACTAAACGAGCCCCGACGCGACGGGGGTCAGTTTCCTCGCACTGAAGCGACGGAGAAAGTGCTCATTAAAGGGGTGAAGGGGTGAAGTGAAGTCTCACTCTTTTACTCTCTAATGGGATTAAGAGCTTCTGAACTGATTACACAAGTGCTCTGCCCACTTGACCCTAATATTCTCCTAATATTCATGCCAGATCATTCCAGGCTCCTTCCAGAACTTTCAGAAAATAGTGGAAAGTGTATGAGACTGATTTGTGGGAAATCTTTTGAAAAACACACACACACACACACACACACACACACACACACACACACACACACACACACAAGTGTGTTGGATTTACATGATTTAATCATGTACATCGGTTCCACATGAATCAATTAAGTTAAACAAACATCATTTGTTCACATAACTTCAACATCATGGAATGAAGTCGTTTTTAAGTAACCCAATTGAGTAGTCTCAAAATGATTTTAATATGGCTCCCTAACAACAGTGTGTGCACGGCAGGCCTGAGTTTATTTTGCGTTTGTATATTTTTGTGGTTATTTGACTGATTTATAAGACTGTACTAACTAGCTTTCATTCTATTAGCCAGCAATGGCACGTCATGAACATGTCTAGTGCTAAGTATGAAATGCTCTTTAATGACATGAGCTGTATCAGTCCACCGCCTAAGCAATCGCTCCACTCTTCTCCACTATGGTAACCCAGTGTAATTTAAATGGTTCTAATTATCCCAACATAATTAAACATCAAACACTATTAAACAATATAAAGTCTACCCCTTATCTAATTTTGCCCCAAAACACTTAAAATAACTCTTAAGTTGAACAGTTTTACTCTTCTTGTCAAGTCCCAAGCAAAGCATGCTGGGAACTACAGTTTCAGCAAAAATCATTTTTGAGTACTTAATTGGTTCACATTCACTCAAAATAATGTAATCGAGTAGATTGCACATTTTAGAGAATTACATTAATTGTACACTCTAAAAAACGCTGGGTTAAAAACAACCCAAGTTGGATTGAAAATGGACTAACCCAGCAAATGTTTTAAGCAAACATTTAACCCAATCGCTAAGTTAGTCCATTTTCAACCCAACTTAGGTTGTTTTTAACCCAGCGTTTTTTAGAGTGTAAGCAAACAAATCATGTTTAGAAGAGAAACACAATTTTGTTGTGTAGATCACAAATAATATGATTAGTAAATTGGACAATATGTGTTTTTTTTTAGTTTACACAAAATTCATAAAACTAGAAACATTCAAATCAATAGGTCTATAGCTGAGTAGAAAACAGTATTTAAACATTTGGCTAAAAATAGGCGCACCTCTTATTTTATACACAACAGGTTCAAGACTTCCCAAAACTACATGAGCTAGAGCGGGTTTTTTTAAACTGGGGTCCGGGGACCCCCAGGGGGCCGCAAGAGAGTGGCAGGGGGTTCCTGGAAAAGTCTAGGAAAAAACTGTAAATTAAATCTAAATAAATTTTTTTTTAAAAATGAGTTAGTTATTAATTATTAATTAAAGTTAGATTAAAATATATAAAATAAAAAAATGATCTATAAATAAAAAAGTATTCAAATTAAATAGGCATAAATAAATAAAAGGTGACAATACATTACTACATTGAGTAGAACAAAATATAAAATGATGTAACTGAAACTAATTATAGATTTATCATTTATCATTATTATTGTTATTATTTATTAAATTTTTTTGGTGTATATTGAGTGTTTATAAAAGCCTTATACATTTTACAATGGTGGGCCCTCACATGATCATATTTGGGGGTCCGTGGCATCTAAAAGACGGAAAACCCCTGAGCTAGAGGACGTGTGTGATTTTAGTGCAGATTGTTGAATGTCTTTTGTGAAATGCAGATGTTGTTTGTGCTGGTCAACGGCGGAGAGAAATCAAACGCCCGCGTGCTGGAGTACTTCGGCCTGAAGTCACGTGACCTGCCGCGGATCGGCATTTATGATGGCACCTTGGACAAGAAATGGCTCATGCCGTCGGGTGAGATCACTACTGAGCGTGTGCAGAACTTCTGTGACTCTTTCCTGGATGGAGAGCTGCAGGTGAGGTTCCCTTTCAGAAGATGGAAATCCATTGATGTTATTAACACTGTACTGAGTGTCTGAGTGTCTTCTTTCTAACAGAAGCAGAAAGAGGCTGAAACAACTGAAGACAAGACTGAACTATAATAGAATCCTTCATTTCCTTCATTAAAAATATTAAATGAAATACAGTGTTTGGAGTTCATTATAGGAGCCTTTGATCAGTGATTATCAACATGACTCCGCTATTAATACATCTAGACATTTAATGAGCTCTGTGTGTACACAATTAACAAAAACATTTTTTTTAATGTTCCCATTAAGTTATGAAAGCGTTATTTCTAAATGTTCTCTGAATGTTCCGTTTTTTATTTGAACATTAAGCGAACATTCCATTGTATCATTCTTCAAACGTCATGGGAACGTTACTTTTGAATGTCCTTAGAAACGTTCTGAAACAAGTAGTAACATTTAAAAAATAACGAACATCCAACTAAAACATTTCAGAAAAAATGTTGAACGATATATTCTACAGTGCATCCGGAAAGTATTCACAGCGCTTCACTTTTTCCACGTTTTGTTATGTTACAGCCTTATTCCAAAATGGATTTAATTCACAATTCTTTTCCTCAGTTCTACAAACAATACCCCATAGTGACAACGTGAAAAAAGTTTGTTTGAACTATGTACACAGCCTTTGTCATGACACTCAAAATTGAGCTCAGGTACATCCTGTTTCCACTGATCATCTTTGAGATGTTTCTACAACTTCCACCTGTGGTAAATTCAGTTGATTGGACATGATTTGGAAAGCCACACACCTGTCTATATAAGGTCCCACAGTTAACAGTGCAGGTCAGAGCACAAGCCAAGTCCAAAGAATTGTCTGTAGACCTCCGAGACAGGATTGTATCGAGGCACAGATCTGGGGAAGGGTACAGAAAGAGACGTTCTGGAGATCGTATTGTGTCATCAGGTCCTGCGCTCCTATTGGTTTTTGATTTGACGGTTGTCATAGGAGAAGTCACACTACTGGACTGTCAAATCTTCTGATCGCAGCGGTCATTAATCGGCTGTCTGAGAATGTCAAACTAGCCTTCAAAGACTTCAGATTTTGTCCCAGAATTCTCCAAATCTGTCTTAGATGGCCAAAATCATTCAATGTGAACCCGGCTTTAGCTGAGTATAACACTAATGCTCAAAGACCTAAAACAGCAGTGAAGGACAGAACATGAAGAATTAAAAGAGATACAGAGTTACATGTCACACACAAAACGAGAAGCACTGAGACTGGCTGTGACATATATAATGTGTACACGTCACATTGTGAGGCTGTAAACTGCAATGATCGAGAATAAAGAGACGGAGCTCTAAATGTGCTGAAAGCCGTCTGGATTCTTGAGCCGGGCCAAATGAGGATAATGAGCGGCTTTCGTTGACTGAGCGGAAACGGGAGTTACGATCTCCTGAGTTTGTGTTTATTTGTGTGAACTGCTGCAGTGAGATTCGTAGAATAATCTGGACGAGATGCAATGTGTCCTCAGAGCGAGGTTATGAGACAGGCACAGACTGATGATGTGAGACAGAGCTTTCTAATCAGCTGATAATGGCTCTTATTTTTACTGCGATCTCACATTCATACAGGACTCTAAGTCCATCAGCAGTCAGTTCATAAATCACTGCGGCACAAACCCAAAGACTGAAGCATCAGCTGCATGAGTGAGTGTGAGAGAGATACTGTACAACATATATTTGAGAGAACCTTGTCAGAACGTTCCTTGTTAGCTTCTCTGAACATTCTAACAAGGTTTTCTATGAACAAACATTATAATTCAGAGTTATCTGGTCTTTAATAGTTAAACATTGTTATTTATATGTTTTTCTGAAACAGTTTAGTGTAATGATTGTCTAATGTTTTTTTAAATGGTACTACTTGTTTCAGAGAACATTCAAAAGAGTAACATTCCCAAAACATTTGTAACATTTACAAAATTGTTAAA
>CM031948.1:1967500-2112500 GCA_018749465.1 Paracanthobrama guichenoti | reverse complement strand
ATGGTATTGGAGTCAGAATTTGGCGTAAACAGAATGAGAACATGGATCCATCATGCCTTGTTACCACTGTGCAGGCTGGTGGTGGTGGTGTAATGGTGTGGGGGGTGTTTTCTTGGCACACTTTAGGCCCCTTAGTGCCAATTGGGCATTGTTTAAATGCCACGGCCTACCTGAGCATTGTTTCTGACCATGTCCATCCCTTTATGACCACCATGTACCCATTCTCTGATGGCTACTTCCAGCAGGATAATGCACCATGTCACAAAGCTCGAATCATTTCAAATTGGTTTCTTGAACATGACAATGAGTTCACTGTACTAATATGGCCCCCACAGTCACCAGATCTCAACACAGTAGAGCATCTTTGGGATGCGGTGGAACGGGAGCTGCTTGCCCTGGATGTGCATCCCACAAATCTCCATCAACTGCAAGATGCTATCCTATCAATATGGGCCAACATTTCTAAAGAATGCTTTCAGCACCTTGTTGAATCAATGCCACGTAGAATTAAGGCAGTTCTGAAGGCGAAAGGGGGTCAAACACAGTATTAGTATGGTGTTCCTAATAATCCTTTAGGTGAGTGTATATATATATATATATATATATATATATATATATATATATATATATATATATATATATATATATATATATATATATATATATATATATATATATATATATATATATATATCAGTGAAAGCGGTTCCTGTATGTGGCAATACATATTGAGTGTGTTGTCCATAATCAACTGTTAGTTCCGGTCCTTCAATCTGATTGGTCAAACTGGATTGATATAACAGTCGAACAGCACTGGGACTGTTCACTGTTTGTATCACTCATCTTGTGTTTGTTCCAGACAGTCAGTCTGTGTATCAGTGGATTGATTTATGACTTTCTGCAAGTTACATAGTTACACATCTAGGTGGTGACACATGACCGTCTCTATGAGAGAATTATTTGAATCATTCTTTCAATCGATTTGTTCAATGACACTGAATCATTTCAGTGAGTCATTGAATCATTCATTAAACAGATTTGTTTAAAAACATTGGCTGCATCCGAAATCTGGACGATGCTGCTTTCGTAGGACACATATCAAGGTACGAAAGGCATCAAGGAATGCACGTCCGAATCCAGTGTTAGCTTCACTTCCTGCCTCCTGAGAGACCTTCATCTGATGGATTTTTAAGGCAGCATAGATATATCCTTCGCTGTCTTTCATATCCCACAATCCTATGCATTCCATTCGGTGACAGCTGAGCTAGAAAAAGAAAGATGGCGTCTGAATGTTGCAGCTGCTGGTCAGTAAGTTTTTTACCATCGTTTTTACCATTTTACCACTTCTGATGTAATTTCTAGTGAGAAATTACTACTGTAGTAATTAAATATTTGCTTGTTACCACCAAAGCTTGAGCTATTTTGCTGTAGATCATTAAACTGTTACGTCTGAAATCAGTTTCGTGAGGTGCCTTTGTGAGCAAACGCTGCCTTAAAAGTCACTACCTGATAAGTCAGCTGCCTAGGTTTTCAGATGCAGCCTAAGAATCATTTAAGAACAAAACCAGTGAGTCATTGATTGATTCATTCAAATGATTTGTTCAAAAACATATGCTGAATTTGGAACTGCATACTAGTATACTACTCATACTACTTTTACCATGTCTTTCTATGGCAGAAATAGTAAGAGTAGAATGCTAGTATGTGGTTAAGAATTCAGCAATAATTTAGGAATGACACAAGTGACTGATTCTTAAACTGATTCGTTTAACAACATGAAAAAAGGAGTCACTGAATCACTCATTTAACCAGTTCAATGATTCAGAAACGGAACACAACTTGCAGCGGCTTTTGTTTGGAATATACATCACTTTTGGAACCAGTGCACAAAGCGTCGGTCCATAAAGACATGAATGAGCGAGTTTGGTGTGGAGGAACTTGACTGGCCTGCACAGAGTCCTGACCTCAACCCGATAGAACACCTTTGGGATGAATTAGAGCAGAGACTGTGAGCCAGGCCTTCTCGTCCAACATCAGTGCCTGACCTCACAAATGCGCTTCAAGAAGAATGGTCAAAAATTCCCATAAACACATTCCTAAACCTTGTGGTCTTCCCAGAAGAGTTGAAGCTGTTAGAGCTGAGGGTGGGCCAACTCCATATTAAACCCTATGGATTAAGAATGGGATGTCATTAAAGTTCATGTGCATGTAAAGACAGACGTCCCAAAACTTTTGGCAATATAGTGTAGCTATGTGTATACAGTGTTGTGATGTCTTTTTTGCTGAACATTCTTCACTGTATGCGTCAAATCAAACGCTCCAAATCAGTAGCTGCACAAGCACATCAGAAATACAGCGGGCATCTGTTGCAAAGCAATGTAGCAACTCATTAATGTGAGTCACATCTGCAAAATACACAGCAAATTCAAACAAGGCCTCTCGTGGCTTATTGCTCTGTCTGTCTGTCTATTTTCAGGGCTTTTTGCCTTTATTGACAGGACGGTAGAGCAGACAGGACAGCAGGATTGGCAGAGGGGGAATGTGATTATGACATGACGCAGGTGGGACTCAAACCTGGATCCCTATATCTTATGGCATTCTATGTGGAATTTCATAAATTTGTACGCCATTTAAGGTAAAATGTAATTGCTAGAAGCACACCTGGCCCCAGAATGGCCCTTTTAAAACTGTAACTGGTTAGTGGTTTGGGTCACAAATTTATTGATAAACGTCCCCAGATGTTAGCTAAATATAGCTCGTTTTGGGCACAAGCACAAAAAGAAAAATGGCTCAAACTCTTTTAAGGTTTAGGTTAGTTATAATGAACTTTAAATAAAATAATACAACTCTATGGTATGTTCTCAAGCACACAAACGTCTGTATATATACCATATATATCGGGCCCACAACTGAAGCGGAGCATTATGGGGGATGCCTGTAAACCCTAATGACATGTTTCATGTGATATGACCCACATTCTGTTTACTAAGTTGGTGTATATATTTAGATAGAACGGAAGCAAATTGGTTTTATGGCATCTAATATATCTGCAGAATCGACTCTTACATAACAGACACGACAGACGCACAGGGATCCGCAGGTTTTTTCCCGTGAGATTTTCCTCATACAGTAGTTTCTTGAATCCCAGAGTGTCCATCTGACCTGATCCAGGAACATTTGGACCCTGGAATGACCGTTGCTTCGAGTTTGGAGGAAAAATATACGTTTTACATTTAGAAGCATCGCCTACATTTCCCACAGATATGGCGCGCATTTCATTAAACTCAGCCAGCGACGGGTCACTCTGTGTCGGGCCGTTCATAGCATGTTTGTTAGTGGTTTGGCTCAGTTTCCCACGTTTAGGTGCATGTGTGTCTGTTTGCCTGCCTGTGGTTGCTGGAACATGTGTGTGTGTGTGTGTTGTTTTTGGAGTGCAGGAAGGGGCAAGGACGTTACTCGATTCTCAAACCAATCACAAACTCTAGCAACAGTGTGTGTGGGTGACAGTGAGAGTATAAACACACCGGCGAACAGACGGATGACAGACACAGAAGAAACGAAACACACAGACACCATCAACTGAGAGAAGGACCCAAGACCTGAAGAAACATGAAGACTCTGAGACTCCTGGCCGCCTGCGCTCTGCTGTCTGTCTGCATGTCTATGGGAGGTGAGACGCGCTCATTATAACATCTCGAAGCTCATTCTGTACGCGAGCCCTTAACAGTGTGTTCTACATGTGTCTAGTGTACACAGAGCCTGAACCTGCAGCTGATGTGGTGGTTCCTCCCTCCGGAGCTCCCACTGATACTGCATCTTTATCAGCATCCTCATCTGCCTCAGACTCCGCTTCCTCTTCCTCCGAGTCCGATTCTGCATCCGACTCTGCATCCGATTCTGCATCCGACTCTGCATCAGACTCCGCGTCTGATTCTGCCTCAGATTCATCCTCTTCCTCGTCTGAATCAAACTCTGTCAGTGCTGAAGGTGAGAAACAAGCCATCTTGTGTCGATCTGTGTTTCTTATTGGGTCAACTTATTATTTGGTGAACTAAAAGTGTTTTTTGTCTGTTTTCAGGCACGCCTGCCCCTCACGTTCTGCTGAAGAGGGACGTGGCGGCATCACTGCTGCGGCACCGGAGAGCAGGAGCACCGGCGGCCGATCTGAGTCTCCAACAGAGAATCAATGAACAGGTGAATCAACCACACATAAATGTGTTCACGGCACATCTTGTTCCAGTCAGTCTGTGTATCAGTGGCGTGATTTATGACTTTCTGCAAGTTACATAGTTACACATCTAGGTGGCGACACATGACCGTCTCTATGAGAGAATTATTTGAATCATTCATTCAATCGATTTGTTCAAAGACACTGAATCATTAAGGGAACAAAACAAGTGTGTGTGTGGGTGAGTCATTAAATCATTCATTAAACAGATTTGTTTAATCATTGAATCATTTAGGAACAAAGCCAGTGAGTCACTGATTGATTCATTCAATCGATTTCTTCAAAAACATATGCTGAATTTGGAACTGCATACTACTAGGCTACTACTTTTACACATATCTTTCTATGGCAGGAAAAGTAATGCTATGTGGTTAAGAATTCAGCAACAATTTAGAAACAACACAAGTGACTGATTCTTATTCGTCTAACAACATGAAAAAATTAGTCATTGAATCATTCATTCACATTCGCTAATTCATTCAGAAACGGAAAACACAACTTGCAGCAGTTTTTCTGTGGCTTTGTTCGGAACTATATACATCATTTTTGGAACATTCTTTTTTTTTTTTAAATGTTATACTTGTTACTTTTAAAGGTACTCTGAACATTCTAATGTGGAATGTTCCCTTAGTGTTCGTGATTAGCAAGAAAAAAAAACATGCCGTCTTAAACGTTCAGAGAACATTCAAACAACATTTTAATAACTTAATGAGTACTATAGCAAAACGCATCACTGACTAATCACATTATTTGATTGTTCATAACTGAAGAAAAGTTCATGCTGTGATTCTCATGGTGATTTTGTTGTCTTTCCGTCCTTCAGTCTGCGAGAGGTGTGTGAAGCCAATCTGGCCTGCGAGCACATGGCTGGAACGGCTTATACAGCGCATTATGGACCAATCCCATACTAACACACAAAAATCTCACATATATTTTCTTCTGATATGTTCATACTGATATGTTTTATCCCTTGTTTGTCAAGACATGTAGTGTGTTTTTTACTTAATGTAGGTGATTTCAGGTTTTGCTGTCCTGAGAGAAATCCAGGAAATTCATGCTTTAGTGATTGAGACACTATGAAGTGTGTTTAACTCCATTATGCCTGTGTATAGAATAAAAGCATATAGTTAGGATATAGCTTAATTAAACACATAAGTAGCCTAAAACATGTTAGTGTGGTGAATCAAAGGTGCTATTTCACACTGACTGAAGGCAGAATTATTTGTCATGTTCTGTATATAAAACACAAGAGATGTTCACTGACATGCGGTTGACATTTTTGTCAATACTTTATTTTTTTGTGCACATAATACTTGTATAGAGCGTATACTGTAATAAAAAAAAATCAATATATTATAATAATAGTGTCTGGTGTTTCTTGTGTTATACATTGAAGACATTTAAAAAAATTATGGCAGTATTCACGCAATATTTATTTTATTTTATTGGTTTTAAAGATATACAAATATAAAAACAGTCAGGGTAGCCTACATTGAATAAATGCAATAATAAAATAGAATAGTGGCAAACTTGAAAGTTAAATAAAAATATGAAAATCTTTTAAACATAATATTGTATTTAGAATTAAAATTAAATCCCAAATGTATATTTATGGATACTGAATTTAGCTAAAAGTAGCAGCAGATTAATTAAGTAATATTCCTTATGATAAGATTTGTCATAGGAAAAACAAATAAAGCATTTTTAAAGCTGGGCATGACGTGAGCCTTAATAAAAGTACAGAAATCGGACCAAAAACAAACGCAATAAGGACAACTCCAAAATGTTCCACAAAATATATCATGTCTGTTTACAAGATAATAATTACAGGGGCATTCGCGCGATATCTGACATTCGCACTTCCTCCACATGAGCTGGCGTTCATGGTTCAGTCTGACGTGACTTCAGCTCATGCTTCAGTCTCACTGGCGTTACCTCACAGATGGAGTTTCTCACCGGCAGCGCGTTTTCGTCTCCCGTCGGACAGCGGATCCGTGAGTATTTTACAGTAATAACAGTTCGTGTGTTTATGCAGGAGTCGCGTGACGCGACAGAGAAACTCTGAACCGAGTGATGCATGCAAACTAGTGCGTAAGATATCAATATAGAGGAGTGAAGTGAGTGATTCTGTCCGTTAATCGGAAAGTATCAGTATAATGAAGTCAGGCTGGTGTGTAGTTAGTGTCAGATGGGACTGTAGCTTCAGGTGTAATCATGGTGACGCCTGTATAAAACGGGCAAAGTTCATTGTGCTGCGGAAATGTGTCAGAAAACTTCGTTACTTTTTAACACATAATGGCACTTCCTATTTTCACTTTTTCACAGTATTTTTTTTTTCCTCTTCTTCACATTAATGTAACAAAAGCACCTCCTAAGTATGTGGTTAACAGCAGCTGACAGTCACATGAGTGAGAGAAAGTGTGTGTGTGAGGGCTCAGCGGGGTGAAGCGCATGTTTGCTTTAATCACGTGGTTTGGATCAACCGTGTGAGGCAGAGAAATACAGCATACAAACTGAAAATAATTCATTAAGATTTTTTTTTTCCTTTTGCATTGTGACATTTTCATAACATGAGAACAATCTTCAACGTTACTTGTGAAACCTCATTCCTCTCTCTCTCTCTCTCTACATTTACATTTATGCATTTGGCAGACGCTTTTATCCAAAGCGACTTACATTGCATTCAAGGTACACATTTTTACATTTTGTCAGTTCTTGCTTACCCTGGGAATCAAACCCATGACCCTGGCGTTGCTAGCGCCACGCTCTTATTGTTTGAGCTACAGGAAAGCTACTTTCTAAATGCAGTGTTGATGTACTTTGTTTTCCTTATTTTGCAACATTTGCAAAATGTTTTTTGTATTAGTAAAGATTTTAAACTCTCTCTCACACTTACTCACTCGCTCACTCGCACACTCGCTCACTCACTCACTCGCTCACTCACTCGCACACTCACTCACTCGCACACTTACTCACACACTCGCACACTCGCTCACTCACTCACTCGCCACTCACTCGCACACTCACTCACGCACACTTACTCTCACACACTCGCACACTCGCTCACTCACTCACTCGCTCACTCACTCACACACTCGCTCACTCACTCACTCGCTCACTCACTCACTCACTCGCACACTCGCTCACTCACTCACTCGCTCACTCACTCACTCACTCGCACACTTACTCGCACACTTCGCCACTCACTCACTCACTCGCTCCACTCACTCACTCGCTCACTCACTCACTCACTCGCACACTCACTCACTCACTCACTCACACACTCACTCACCACTCGCTCGCCACTCACTCACTCACTCACTTCGCACGCTCACCACACGCACGCCACTCACTCGCACGCCACACACACGCACGCCACTCCACACGCACGCCACTCACACGCACGCTCACTCACACGCACGCTCACTCACTCGCACACTCACTCACTCACTCACTCACCACCACTCGCACACACGCTCACTCGCACACACGCTCACTCGCACACACGCTCACTCGCACACTCGCTCACTCGCACACTCGCACACACACTCACTCGCACACTCACTCACTCACTCGCACACTCACTCACTCGCTCACTCGCACACTCACTCACTCGCTCACTCGCACACTCACTCACACCGCACACTCACTCACACGCACACTCACTCACTCACTCGCACACTCACTCACTCACACACACACACACTCACTCGCACACTCGCTCACTCGCACACTCGCTCACTCGCACGCTCACTCACTCACTCACTCGCACACTCACTCACTCGCACACTTACTCGCACACTCACCACACACTCGCCACTCACTCACTCACTCGCACACTCACTCACTCGCACACTCACTCACTCGCTCACTCACTCACTCGCACACTCACTCACTCGCACACTTACTCACACACTCGCTCACTCACTCACTCACTCACTCACTCGCACACTTACTCACACACTCGCTCACTCACTCACTCGCACACTCACTCACTCGCCACGCTCACGCCACTCACTCGCCTCACTCACTCACTCACTCGCTCACTCGCACACTCACTCACTCGCACACTCACTCACTCACTCGCTCACTCGCACACTCACTCACTCGCACACTCACTCACTCACTCGCTCACTCGCACACTCACTCACTCGCACACTCACTCACTCACTCACTCGCTCTCGCACACTCACTCACACTCACTCACTCACTCACTCGGGCCACCTCACTCACACTCACACACTCACTCACCTCGCACACTCACTCACTCACCGCACACTCACTCGCACACTCACTACTCACTCGCTCACTCACACCACTCACTCGCACACTCACTCGCACACTTACTCACACACTCGCTCCTCCACTCACTCACTCACTCACTCACCACTCACCACCGCACACTGCCACTCACTCGCACACTCACTCACTCACCACGCCACTCACTCACGCCACTCACTCACTCCTCACTCGCCACTCACCACTCGCCGCTCACCACTCGCACGCCACGCCGCACGCCACTCGCTCACTCACTGCGCACACTCACTCACGCCGCGCACACTCACTCGCACACTCACCACCGCCACTTTCGCACACTCACTCACACACACTCACTCACTCACTCCACCACGCCACACTCACTCACTCACGCACACTCACTCGCCACCGCTCGCACTCACTCACGCCGCACACACTCACCGCACACTCACTCACCGCACACTCACTCGCACACTCACTCACTGCACACACTCACTCGCACACTCACCGCACACTCACCACACGCACACTCACACTCGCACTCACTCACACGCCACTCACCACTCACTCACTCACTCACTCACTCACTCGCTCACTCACTCACTCACACACACACTCACTCGCACACACACTCACACGCTCACTCACACGCACACTCACTCACTCACTCACTCGCACACTCACTCACACGCTCACTCACACGCTCACTCACACGCACACTCACTCCGCACACACTCACTCACGCACACTCACTCACTCACTCACACGCACACTCTCACTCACTCACACGCACACTCACTCGCACACTCACTCACACTCACTCACACGCACACTCACTCACTCACTCACTCACTCGCTCACTCACTCACTCACTCACACACACACACACACACACGCTCACACACACGCCACTCGCACACTCACCACTGCGCTCACTCACCGCTCACACGCCACACGCACACTCACTCGCACACTCACTCACTCACTCACTCACTCACACACTCACTCGCACACTCACTCGCACTCACACGCACACTCACTCACACACTCACTCACTCACACACTCCACTCACTCACACACTCACTCGCACTCACTCACACACTCACTCACTCACTCACACACTCACTCACTCACACACTCACACGCCACACGCACACTCACTCACCACACACTCACCGCCACCGCACTCACACACACACCACTCCACTCGCACTCACTCACTCACTCACTCACTCACTCACTCACACTCACTCCACTCACTCACTCACTCACACACTCACTCACACACTCACTCACCACACTCACTCGCCACTCAGCACACTCACGCACACTCGCACACGCACACTCGCTCACCACACTCACTCGCACTCACCACTCACTCGCTCACTCGCACACTCACGCACACACACTCACTCACACACACACGCACACTCACTCGCTCACTCGCACACACACTCACTCACTCGCACACTCACTCGCTCACTCGCCACTACTTCACTCACTCACTCACTCACTCACACTCACTCACACACACACTCACTCACACACTCACTCACTCACTCGCACACTCACTCACTCCACTCACACTCACTCACTCACTCACTCACTCTCCACTCACTCGCACACTCACTCACACGCACTCACTCACTCACACGCACTCACTCACTCACTCGCACACTCACACTCACTCACACACTCACACTCCACTCACTCACTCACTCACTCGCACACTCACTCACTCGCACACTCACTCACTCACTCGCACACACTCACTCACTCGCACACTCGCTCGCTCACTCACTCTCGCACACTCACTCACTCGCACACCTCACTCACTCACACTCGCACACTCACACGCACACACACGACACTCACGCACTCGCCGCACACTCACTCGCCACTCGCACTCACTCACTCACTCGCTCGCACACTCTACGCACCACTCACTCACTCACTCACTCGCCGCGACACTCACTCGCGACACACACACACACGCACACACTCACACTCACTCGCACTTTCACACTCGCACACTCACTCGCTCACACACACTCGCTCGCACACTCACTCGCACACTCACTCGCACACTCACTCGCACACTCACTCGCACGCTCACCTCACACGCACACTCACACTCACTCGCACACTCACTCGCACACTCACTCGCACACTCCACTCACGCACACTCAGCACACACTCACACACGCACACTCACTCACGCACACACACACACACTCACACACTCACTCACACACACACACTCACTCGCACACTCACTCACACTCGCACACTCACTCACTCGCACACTCACTCACTCGCACACTCACTCACACACACACGTGTTTTAATATATCAGTGGTGTTCTTAAAGTCCCTATTTACTTTGTTAGCACATATTAAAGGTCTTAGGGTGAACAATTCATCCGTGTAAGTTAATACACAGAAAAAAATTGTTTGTCACGGTAATCTTTAATCAAAATCTGAAAAGTAACTTCTGGTCTGGAAACGGCGTTCCTTCTCAGATGATGTCAGTTTGAAGGCTTGGGTTTGAATATCCTTAACCACGCCCCTTCAGCCGTCAGTCTGCTGTGAGCGAGAGATGGAGAGGAGGAGCGCTGAAGTCAAACCCCGCCCTCTGTTCAATATTCCCTTTCACTTGGATATACGTCACAGCACTGAAATAAAATCACTTGCTACTTCCCGGTTCACTGGGACTTTAAAGGCAAAGTCCTCACAGTCACAGTTTTTTAAATGTTTTGTTTTTCCTATAAATCAAATGTAAATGAATGTCCTTGTTACACTAAATGCTGTCATCAAGTGTAACTGGGACATGATTTAAACAATATACGGTAAACTTACCTGTTAAGCTCACCAAAGTCTACATTGAGACATTTTAGTGCACAGGGTATTGGTTTCAGTACAAGAAGTTATGTTAAAATAAAAGATTAATCTCTCACACAATAATATTTAAGTGTATAAATTAAGATGTATATCGTTAAATGCAAAAAATCTGGCTTAATGGGGACATGTTTGTACCGCACACCCCTGCTCCCATTAAGCTCACAGCATGTTTTATTGGGAAAATTCTTGTTTATTTTAAACCACATTTTTAAAGAATAATTTTATAAAGATTAACTTGAAGTGACAAGCATCAGTTAATATTTAAAGTCTGTTTATGAAGTATTTACACAGACGTTGGATGAGCCTAAAGGAGCACACTGAGCTTTATTGGAACAGCAAACATTTTTAATTAATACATATTATTAAATTTAAAAGGACAATTTTGCTAAATAAATATTCTAGGTCATGTATTCGTACATATTTTAATATGGACCGCTATTATTGAAAATGTCTATGAACTTATACTTTTTCTTATTGATGTCACACTGAAGCTGTGATTTTTAGTGACCCTTTAAGCTCACCGCACAATAATATGAAGTCTTTAAAAATTACAGCAGTGTAAAACCACAGATCATCAATAAACTGTAAATTAATATTATAATGGATTTAAAAGTACAAGCCAGTAATGCCTGTGAAGTAATATATTTACAATATACAATCTTATACCGCTTGTAAGCTAACACTGTTCTGAAGCATGTTTCTTAAACTATCTTTTGGATCAACCTGTAATTATTTCCCAAATCCAGGTTCCAGGTTATAATATGCAAAAGTCTAAACATTAATCTCTTAATTTTGCAGTAAGAAGTTATACTCATCCAAAATAAAGGCTTAAACATCTAAAAAAAAAAAAAGCACATTTAAGGGGCTTCTCTTCTGGTGAAAGTTTTCAGACAGCTTTCAAAATGGCCACCAGACAGTGTGAACACACGCACACCCATATCTGTGTGCAATGCTCTGATTAGCTTGAGATTACAGGAGGTATATAGTAACAAACACATCAGTTGGTTAAGACATCAAGTAGGATGATAAATTATTATTTTCTTTTTATAATCTGAGCTCAAAGATAGTAGTGTGCTTAATAGGTACGTTTACCCTATTTTATTTGTGAATTGATGTTCAGCTGTTCTTTTTAATAGTCAACTTATTTTCATCAAGCTGATCACGGGCCCGAAGTACCTCTAATTTCACCAATTGATTTCACTAAAAACTAGAGCTGCACGATTCTGGATAAAAAGTTTCGGTTTAAAACACGATTCTGACCAACTAAACAAAATAATAGAATTTACTGAATAAAAAAAAAAAATTGAAACGTTTGAATGAATGATTCAATGACTCACTCATAAAGACTTTGCGACCATTACTGGATGAATCAGCGTTTTTTAAACGAATCTCTTGAACGATTCAATGACAAATACATTTAACAGTCACTTGTCGCCACCTACTGGTGTAATGATGGGATTGACCTCAATTTGAAGCATCAAGTTACTTTCAAAAGGTAATTTTTAGATCACAGTGCTTCTGTAATAATTTGAATTACTGTAACTCAGAAATAAAGTTACTGTGTGTTTGAAAAAACAGTTTGTGAAGTTGTTTCATATCTATATGACATCTGCTCTTTCTGGGTCTGAACGCAGATCTGAATGTTCGATGTGATCGTACTTGTCAAAGTTTTAATAGACAGAGCCGAATTCGTTGTCATTTAGGAATAAGATTGCATAGGTGTTTGAATCGAGATCGCAATCTTTTCATTAATTGTGGCTCTCTACTAAAAAAACCCCACAGTCACCAGGTTTTCAGGCCATGTCTAGTTTGATTTTGATGTGACCTAAAAGTGATATTTAAGTGGTTGAGTTGTTTACTTACTTTTTAATTAGTCGGCATAATGTTGTTCATTCAGACTTCAGATTTGCGAACGCACATGAAAACAAGAGGTGGGATTTATGGCATGAACCAATCATAGTGCATTCATAGTGCGCCTTGCCTCATCTCGCGTGACTTTCCCCCATTCATTCTCCGTTACCCCCCCACCAAACCCACAGCACACTTTAGGAGGGTCTGTTAAAACTCAATGGGCTCAGGGGAGGCAAAAGAGATGCGGACTGCCGCTGTAATTTTACCTGTAGGTGTCGCTGTTTGTTTGTTGTTACTTTAGAAAAACAAGTGATTTATACACTTTTTAATGTCACATTTAGTTTTATTTTTGTAATATGTATTATTTTCACATGCATTTTTGGGGCGTGGAGGCACTATCTTCTTTGCCTTCTCAGAAGAAACGGCCCTAAAACAGTTTATAATAATCATAAATATTTCTTGAGCATATAAATCATCATATTAGAATGATTTCTGAAGGATCATGTGACTGGAGTAATGATGCTGAAAATGCAGCTTTGATCACAGGAATAAATTACATTGTACTATATATTCACATAGAAAACAGCTATTTTACATTGTAATAATATTTCACTGTATTTACTGTATTTTTGATCAAATAAATGCAGACTGAGACTTCTTTCAAAACATTAAAAAAACTTAATTATGGCAAACTTTTGACCACCAGTGCACAAAAATAAGCTTTTTTGTGTAAATGTTTAAGACTTCTGATTTATTAGGTAAATAACTCAAAGTGAGATGACAGACAGAAAGACAGTTTCACTCATTCATAGATCAATAAAAATGTCACAGCACTGGTTGTTCTGTAATATGTAGGATCATTTATGCATTTTTCTGATGATTGTATTTAGCTTACTTTGTCTTTTATGGTTGCATTTCATAGGAATTAAATCTTATTTTTATTGTTTGTTTGTGTGTCAGAGAAAGCCACCAGTGCTGCCCTGCAGATGGAGGACTGGAGCCTCAACCTGGAGATCTGTGACATCATCAACGAGACCGACGATGGGTGCGACTCCATCACTTCCTGTTATTATAATGATGTAGAGGTGTAACGAGTACCTGAAAACCTTACTACAGATTCCTTACAGCGGAAATGACTCCATTACAAGTCACCAATTCCATTACAACTTGAGTAAAAGTCTTAGAGTATCTGATTTTAACAGTACTTAAGTATTTTACTCATACTACAAACCCGATTCCAAAAAAGTTGGGACACTGTACAAATTGTGAATAAAAAAGGAATGCAATCATTTACAAATCTCATAAACTTTATATTTTATTCACAATAGAATATAGATAACACATCAAATGTTGAAAGTGAGACATTTTGAAATGTCATGCCAAATATTGGCTCATTTTGGATTTCATGAGAGCTACACATTCCAAAAAAGTTGGGGCAGGGAGCAATAAGAGGCCGGAAGAGTTCAAAAGGTCAAAAAAGAAGCCATATCTAAACATGATCCAGAAGCGCAGGCGTTTTCTCTGGGCCAAGGCTCATTTAAAATGGACTGTGGCAAAGTGGAAAACTGTTCTGTGGTCAGACCAATCAAAATTTGAAGTTCTTTTTGGAAAACTGGGACGCCATGTCATCTGGACTAAAGAGGACAAGGACAACCCAAGTTGTTCTCAGCGCTCAGTTCAGAAGCCTGCATCTCTGATGGGATGGGGTTCATGAGTGCGTGTGGCATGGGCAGCTTACACATCTGGAAAGGCACCATCAATGCTGAAAGGGATATCCAAGTTCTAGAACAACATATGCTCCCATCCAGACGTCGTCTCTTTCAGGGAAGACCTTGCATTTTCCAACATGACAATGCCAGACCACATACTGCATCAATTACAACATCATGGCTGCGTGAGAAGAAGGATCCGGGTACTGAAATGGCCAGCCTGCAGTCCAGATCTTTCACCCATAGAAAACATTTGGAGCATCATAAAGAGGAAGATGCCACAAAGAAGACCTAAGACAGTTGAGCAACTAGAAGCCTGTATTAGACAAGAATGGGACAACATTCCTATTCCTAAACTTGAGCAGCTTGTCTCCTCAGTCCCCAGACGTTTGCAGACTGTTAGAAAAAGAAGAGGGGATGCCACACAGTGGGAAACATGGCCTTGTCCCAACTTTTTTGAGATGTGTTAATGCCATGAAATTTAAAATCAACTTATTTTTTCCTTAAAATGATACATTTTCTCAGTTTAAACCTTTGATATGTCATCTATGTTGTATTCTGAATAAAATATTGAAATTTGAAACTTCCACATGTTTTTATTCACAATTTGTACAGTGTCCCAACTTTTTTGGAATCGGGTTTGTGTATATATAGGCTCAAAGATGCACTAGTCCTCGACACCTGAGAGACATACCAGTATAAATAAGAAACAATTGATTTGTAAGATGAGAAATCGTTTATTTTCTCAAATCAAAATAAAACTGAACACCTCAATATTGCAATAAATCAAGGTCAACTCAACCTCTTAAACGTATATAAACTCTCAAGTCTCAGTTCAGCTCAAGGGCACAAAAAGGCCATAAATAAAAAAACAATATCCTTCAAATAGGTCTTGTCAATATAGTGGATAAATAAAATAATGTTAAGTCAAATTAAATAATCAAAGCCTTCTTGCACTGGATTTGCTGGTTTCAGCCTCATCAGCGGCTGCAGTCATAAACTCATCTCATAAATCAAACACCTGCGATTCAGCAACTCCCTGCTAATGCACTCGCATTCATGTAAAGTAGCCTTGGTGACATGTTTGGGCGAGTAAAGGCAAAATGCACAAGATATAGTACATTCAATGCCCTTAGATGACGATATGGCTTCTTTATAGCAGAAACAAACTGCTGCAGAAAAAGTTGGGTACCATGCAAAATGTAATGTGTAATTGCATTACTCAACACAAATGTATTGGAGTAAAAAGTACATTTACTTTTTCAAAAATGTAGTCAAGTAGAGAGTAAAAGTTGCTAATATCTTTGATACTCAGTAAAACTATACAAAGTATACAAAATTGCATTTACTCAAATACTTTACACCACTGTAATGACATCTGTCGTCTGAATGTTTGTGTTGTTTTTCAGCCCCAAAGATGCAGCGAAAGCTTTAAAGAAGAGGATTGTGGGTAATAAGAACTTCAGGGAGGTGATGCTGGCTCTGATCGTGAGTGTCCGTTACGTCACTTCCTCTACACGAGCGCACGTGTGTCTCCTCCATCATAAGACGGCTGCTGTTCTGTGTTTCAGGTTCTTGAGACGTGTGTGAAGAACTGTGGCCAGCGTTTCCATGTGTTCGTCTGTGCTAGAGAGTTTGTGGAGGGCGTTTTGGTCAGAACGATACTGCCCAAAAACAACCCACCCATGATCCTTCACGACCGAGTCCTGAGCCTCATCCAGGTGAGGCAAGTCTCACTGCAGGTGTTGTTAATACAGTGGCTCCAGTGAGCATTAACGCTCTTCTGTGCTGCAGGCGTGGGCCGATGCCTTCCGGAACAATCCGTCTCTGTCTGGAGTGGTGAGCGTATATGAGGATTTGAGGCGGAGAGGCCTGGAGTTTCCCATGACGGATCTAGACTCCCTCGCTCCCATCCACACACCCAACCGGGTAAATCTAACATCCACAGTCGTCCAGTGTTAGCTAGTGACTAGTGTGGAGTGAAACATTGCTCTTTTTATTCCTTTCAGGGAATTTTACAACAATGCCCTCTAGTTATAGAAATTAAAGTGCCGGTATTATTTTTAAAGGTTCCCAATTGTGTCTTGGCATCTCCCACAATGGGTTTACATGCATCAAAGTTCAAAAACACTAATTTTCTCACAATACCCATTGCAGCATCAGATCTTTTCTCTCAGTGTTTGAAACGGTTGGATCAAGGATTCAGTCTCTCTAAACCCCGCCTTTCTGAGAGCTGCTCTGCTCTGATTGGTCAGATGGTCCAGTCTGTTGTGATTGGTCAAAAACCAAACACTCATTATCTAATCTGAATCTCAGCTCTTGATACATAGTGATAGACGAGCAGTAACGATGGTGTCGGTTTTAAATCTGCCCTATCAATCTCATCAAAGTGGATTTGGCAGCAGAAAACAGCGTCTTCTTGACATGAACAACACAAACCAAACTCTTCCAGTCTCAGCTACAACTACAGTGTTTGAGGGCAGGGCAATTGAGATGCCGGCAGCCAATAAAGAGCATAGGCTGGAATTATGGAAATTAGTTACAAACCTACTTCGGTTCAGCAGGAAGTGAGACTGGAATTACTGACGACTCGTTTCAGGCAGTTCAGAATCACTTCTTTCTTTTGGAAAACAATTACTCCATGTATCTGCACTTTGATATTTGAAACTTTGCAGAGCTTTTACAATCACAAACAGCTTTACATGAAAGGGAATATTCGAAAAAGCATAGTGGGGGCGCTTTAATAAAAAAATGTCTAGTAGTTTTTTATAGTGACCATATAGAAGAGCAGCGTGAACATTCTGCTAAACATCTTTTATGTTTCACGGAACAAATAATGTTGGAATGACATGAGTAAATGATGACAGAATGATCATTTATTGTAATATTCTTCACTCTTCATCATCTCTCTCAGAGTATTCCAGAAAACAGGATGTCTCCCACATCTGTGTCCCCGTCTGCTTCTAGGATGCGCACCAACTCGTCACCAGCGACACACACTCCTCCATGTGTCCAATCGAATGGACAACTGACCCCTGTTTCACCTGAGGAGGTACAAACACATAAGCTCAGCAGAGAGTGATTTGTTAAAGTCTGCATGAAACTGAAGTTGTGCTCATCTTTTGTTCCCTATTGTGCCATATATCAAAGTGAAATGCTTCTGGAACAAGAACAAATGTAGGGCGAGGCTTGATTTTGTCTGTGGGGAATTGATTGGATAGTTGTAGTTTGCTATTGGTGGATCTCATGTGAGTGACAGGTTGCCCCGCCCTCGTCATCAGAGAAGAGAAGAGGTAGGGGATGTTAGGCTGATTCAAGATTATGCATCATCACTTCATAAAATTATTTTAGAACCACTGTAGTGAGATGGACTTTGTAACGGCGTCTTCAGTACCTTTTATGGATCTTGAGAGAGGAAATGTCATTGCTGCCAATGAAGGCCTTTATGAGCCATCGGATTTCAACCAAAATATCTTCATTTGTGTTCCGAAGATGAACAAAGGTCTGTGTGTAACGCATCTGTTTCACCATCTACTGTCAGAAATGGGAAATGCGTCCTGTTTGACCAAAAGGGGTGTATGGAAAGCAGGGGCAGGAATAAGGCATATTTGCACACTGGCTCTCAAGGGTTAAAGGTCAGGGGTTCAGTATTTGTTTGTTCTGACTGGTTTCCCTCCAGAAGCAGAAGCTGAGATCTGAACTGGATCTGGTCAAAGGAAATCTGACCGTCATGACTGAGATGTTGAATCATGTCAAACCAGGAGAAACTTCAGCATCGGATGCAGAGCTGCTGCAGGTGTGTGTCTGTAAGCCTGCATTTTAGTAGTCATGTTTTAATCATTCATGACTAACTGACTAACTTGGTCACTGTGTGTGTGTGTGTGTGTGTGTGTGTGTGTGTGTGTGTGTGTGTGTGAGCAGCAGCTGTATTCGGTGTGTAAGCAGATGCAGAAGAGGGTTGTAGAGTTGATTCCTAATCTATCAGAGGATGAGATGATCGGAGAACTTCTGCTCATCAATGATGATCTCAACAATGCGTTCATCCGCTATGAGAGGTGCAGTGACGCTCCAGTGCAGCGAGAGTCTAAACCAGGGTCCCGTTCTACAGTAACACTTCCTCTCTCTCTGTGTCTCTGTCTCTGTTTTGTTGAAGGTTTGACAGGTTGAACATGCAGAAATCAAACACAGAAGAACAACAGGAGTCACAGGTAAACCTTCATCTGTTCTGTCCGACTCCTAATCTTGCACAATTCAAAACACTTCTGGTGAATCAGCCAATAGCCAGTTAGAGTTTGTTAGTGACCGCCCACTTTTTCAGCAGTGTTAGTTCTGGAAGTTTTTTCCATTTCATTTTCCCATAGGCATTTAAAAAAAACTGTTATAAGCCATGTATTAAACCAACAAAGGTTTAAGGTATAAGGTTTATTACAACATTACAAACTTTGATTTGAAGCAAATTACAGAAAACTGAAGTACAAGTCTGTGAACTTAGCTGTAATGAAGGAAATAACTACAATCCCATGAAGCATTGCAAATGACATGATGGACAATATAAAACTATTTTTATTAAGCTATTGATTATATGCATATAAACAATATACACTCACCTAAAGGATTATTAGGAACACCATACTAATACTGTGTTTGACCCCCTTTCGCCTTCAGAACTGCCTTAATTCTACGTGGCATTGATTCAACAAGGTGCTGAAAGCATTCTTTAGAAATGTTGGCCCATATTGATAGGATAGCATCTTGCATTTGATGGAGATTTGTGGGATGCACATCCAGGGCACGAAGCTCCCGTTCCACCACATCCCAAAGATCCTCTATTGAGTTGAGATCTGGTGACTGTGGGGGCCATTTTAGTACAGTGAACTCATTGTCATGTTCAAGAAACCAATTTGAAATGATTCGAGCTTTGTGACATGGTGCATTATCCTGCTGGAAGTAGCCATCAGAGAATGGGTACATGGTGGTCATAAAGGGATGGACATGGTCAGAAACAATGCTCAGGTAGGCCGTGGCATTTAAACAATGCCCAATTGGCACTAAGGGGCCTATAGTGTGCCAAGAAAACATCCCCCACACCATTACACCACCACCAGCAGCAGCCTGCACAGTGGTAACAAGGCATGATGGATCCATGTTCTCATTCTGTTTACGACAAATTCTGACTGTACCATCTGAATGTCTCAACAGAAATCGAGACTCATCAGACCAGGCAACATTTTTCCAGTCTTCGACTGTCCAATTTTGGTGAGCTCGTGCAAATTGTAGCCTCTTTTTCCTATTTGTAGTGGATATGAGTGGTACCCGGTGGGGTCTTCTGCTGTTGTAGCCCATCCGCCTCAAGGTTGTGCGTGTTGTGGCTTCACAAATGCTTTGCTGCATACCTCGGTTGTAACGAGTGGTTATTTCAGTCAAAGTTGCTCTTCTATCAGCTTGAATCAGTCGGCCCATTCTCCTCTGACCTCTAGCATCAATAAGGCATTTTCGCCCACAGGACTGCCCATTCTCCTCTGACCTCTAGCATCAACAAGGCATTTTCGCCCACAGGACTGCCGCATACTGGATGTTTTTCCCTTTTCACACCATTCTTTGTAAACCCTAGAAATGGTTGTGCATGAAAATCCCAGTAATTGAGCAGATTGTGAAATACTCAGACCGGCCCGTCTGGCACCAACAACCATGCCACGCTCAAAATTGCTTAAATCACCTTTCTTTCCCATTCTGACATTCAGTTTGGAGTTCAGGAGATTGTCTTGACCAGGACCACACCCCTAAATGCATTGAAGCAACTGCCATGTGATTGGTTGATTAGATAATTGCATTAATGAGAAACTGAACAGGTGTTCCTAATAATCCTTTAGGTGAGTGTATATATACAGTACTGTGCAAAAGTCTTAGGCACGTTGGTATTTTCACACAAAAAATGTTTTTAAGCCAGTTATTTATATCTTTTACTGTAGTGTGTCAGTAGGAAATATCAGTTTACATTTCCAAACATTCGTTTTGCAATTAATTGTAATAATCCAGTGAATTGTTTGCCAGCAGCCGGTATGATCTGATCTCCCCATCATCGTCTGTCTGTGATTACATGAAGAAACAGAACAAACTGAGACCGACTCAATCCAGAAGAACTGAGGCAACGTCTCCCAGACACTTGAGGAAACCTTCCTGCAGAACTACAGGACTGAGAAAAGATTAGGCACTTGTCAGAATGCTTTAAAGTGAGAATGCTGTCAAAAATAATAACATAAATAGCTTTTATTTATGAATTAACTTCTATTAACTAAATCAAATGGATATTTGGGGTGAGCTCCCTTTGCCTTTAAAACAGCTTTTGTCACCTCATCTATTCCTACACCTGTTCCTGTAGTTCTGCAGAAAGGTTTCCTCAAGTGTCTGGGAGACGTTGCCTCAGTTCTTCTGGATTGAGTCAGTCTCAGTTTGTTCTGTTTCTTCATGTATTAGTGGAATTTTATCTTCCCACTACTCTGCGTGTGGAGTGTGATTTGGACCAATGAGAATTGACGGTGGGTGGAGCTACTTGGCTCAACTGCACAGAAATAGAAACCAAGCGACTGTTCTAGTGTTGTCGAATCACACCTGGTAAAAATATAGAGTAAATATCTTCCTAATGCAACTTCATAGTAACATCTATAATGATCGTTTGTAATTGTATGATAGTATATTGATATTTCTCCTCATATCTACGCAATTATTTTATGATTTATGTTACCAGACTGAGCAAGGAAACCTTATTGACCTCAGCCCTGAGTCTCCATCACCTAATCAGAACACTCTCCCAGCTGTCAATCAACATGAGCCCCGCTCTCCATCCGACCTCACAAACAGCTCAGGTGAGAGAGATCCCGTTCTGCAGTTTCATTCAGTGTAAGAGACCTGGACGTAACATACGTGTGTGTGTGTGTGTGTGTGTGTGTGTGTGTGTGTGTGTGTGTGTGTCAGTGCCTGAAGATGAAGAGTTTGACATGTTTGCTCAGACGAGGAGCAGCTCTCTGGCCGAACAAAGGAAGAGGTTTGTGTGTAACCCAGTACATCTGAAGGTCTTTAGAGGGCATGTGAAGTGAGATGTGTGTGTGCTGATGTTGTGATGTGTGTGTAGTGTGCGGTACGAGGACCCCGGAGCAGTGGAGGGTCTGGCTGAAGCTCTGGACACGCGGCTGCAGGTGACGGCAGGGGTCAGTACACACACGCTCCACTACCTCACATGACTCTGACCATGCACGTACGTTACTGTGTCTGACATGCTGGAGTGTGTTTGTGTGAAGGGCGGGGAGAGTGACTGGGTCTGTCAGTCTCAGTGGATTTACAGTGACAGTCTGGTGGGTTTCACAGGAGTCGCCGCTGCACGCTTTGATTCATTCAACTCAAATGAAGAAAATTCAAAAAGTGTAATGAAATAGGCCTAAATTATTTAGTTTAATGCTGTGAAAATTAATATTTAAAAAATAATTATAATAATAATATTAATTATAATTAATGTAATAATATATAATGCAGTCTGATTTATGGAAGCTTGTTTCTGCCACAGAATAAAAAGTAAAAGGTAATTGTGACGATTTTATCTCACAATTCTGAATTTTTTTTTTTTGTCAAATTGCCTGATATAAACTCACAATTGTGAGGGACAAAAAGCAATTTTGACTTTTTTTCTCACAATTCTGACTTTATAACACGCAATTGCGAGTTTATATCTTGCAATTCTGAGAAAAAGTTGCAATTATTTTTGTAATTGTTTTATTCTGTGTTGAAAACAAGCTTCCATGCTGATTAAACTCAGAAAAAATATCTTTATGTACACTCTAACTGCTTTTTTATATTTATTTCTATATTGGAAAAGGGGGCACAATATCATGCATTTGATTACATTTTATTTGGATGGTAAAATTTATTGAAATATAAACTCAATTATTGTGGTTATCTCAAATAATTGTGATTAGATCAAATAATGATGATTAATCAATAATCGCAACCTATTTGTGTGGTGGTTATACGCTGTCAGGTGATGGTTGGTTGTCTGTCTGATCTGAATGATTTGCATGTGCTGACAAACTTTTTACAATCAGTATCACACACAGGTGATCAATATATAACAAACGTGAGATCTTGAGGAATATTAGTGGTGTTTTGTGTCCCGTCAGGCTCCAGCTCCACGCAGCTCCGCCATGGATGACATCGAGAGGTGGTTGTCTGCAGAGATGGTAACGAGAGATGCGTTTTTACACTTCACACTCTGATCAAAACATGTGAGAGTAATGCTGAGCAGCAGCGCCATCTGCTGGAGTCACAGCACAGCGCACACTGATGCCACACTGAGGGCCTACGATGCTTTTTTACACTTTCCTTTAGTGTGTAATGTTGCTGTTTGAGCTTGAAAAAGCTCTGCAAAAGGCCCTCCTCCTTTATATCAGTGTCACTGTTTCTGAACTCCCTGAAACGCCTCCATTGTAGTCTTGAGTTTTATTCTGGGAACAAATATGTCACAATATTCACGCCCGTGGCATATGCAGAATAAAGGGACGGGCCTGGTGGAGTTAGTAGTGTGTTGAAATTGGCGGCTATGGAAAGGGGCGGGACATTTCCCAAACACGCTGGAAGCGCTTGACCAATCACAACACACTGCTCCAGCTGACCAATCAGAGCACAGTGTGCTTTTCAGAAGGAGGGGCTTCATAAAGACAGGAACTAAACAGAGCGTTACTGACGGGAAAGAGAGGAGCCGCAACAATGGAGAAAATGAGAAAAATAGTGAACATTCAGGCATGAAAACCTGTTCTAGCAGAGGCTAAAAACATCAAGACTTTGTAATAATATCAAGGGCTCAGGTTACAACAGAATTTACCACACTGAATACTGCGTCCCATAATGCAGTGCGCTTGACCTTCCATTTCCAGAGTGATGAATGAACATCAGCCATGATTTATTTATCTCTCCTGACACAATATTTGCTATACACAATACAAAGCAAAATAATCATGATAAACAGACACTCTTCAGACACGCGCACGTTTATCATGGAATAATGCCTTTTATTTCCATTTAATGTTTACGTCATAGTAGGTTGTAAACTGCTAGTATTCCATTCTAAACATATTTCTGGATGTTGATATTTTACAGCCTGACGTTGATGACAGTGAGGGTGTGACCAGTGAAGGTGAGAGTCTGTGCTGATGTTTATTACTCGTATCTGATTTACATACACATTAAGTAATTCGTCATGTTTTCTGCTCTCTTTATTCTCGCTGACAGAGTTTGATAAGTTCTTAGCAGGCAGAGCTACAGCTGCAGATCATCTTCCCGTGATGAATACCAGCTCGTCTGCTGGCGTCAGTCTCTCAAACCCTCGACAGGCGACACAGGAGCAAAACCACGAGCAGCTCTTCACACTCTGAGCCTCCGCATGCAGCACATCACACAGGACGCCCTGCCTCTGTAATGATTCACTTCCTGTGCTCATCTCCTCATGTTCAATGAGGAAGACTCCCACAGCAGATCCTCATCTTCATTTCACTTTAGTTTTGTTTCTAATACTGAATTTGGCCGTGCGTGCGTGGGTGAGAGAGTGAATGAGAGAACCTTTTGACCACTTATAAAAAAAAAACAACCTATAAGCTGTTTGTTGCCATTGTAAGTTAATTTTTATTAACGTGTAAAAAGCATTAATTTATGTTGTAAATTAACCATGATGATAAGAAGACTTATCAAATAGACACTATAATATTCGTGTTTGTTTCAGATTGTGTTCTTTACTGGGCTGTGGTTTGTTTGATGGTTGTTGAGCTGTAACTGTAAGTGTGTTCATGTTTGATATAATCAACTTATAAAGCAGCCAAACTGTAGTGCACCTCGTTTGTGTTTTAAGAAATGTAAATTCTGGCATCATTTACATTCCAAAGCCAGTGTGGGTGGATATGTGATGGAGAATCAAATTTAAAGTATCTGATTCAGACTCTGTCCCAAATCTGCGGTGAGCAAATCTCGGTGAGCAGACTCGGTCCCAAATTTGCACGAGATGTCAGCATCATATTCGGACGTTGGCGGCTTCACTTTTCTTCAGTGGAATGTAGTGAAGACGCATGTCGTCCATCTATGAGTAGCAACTTGGAGTCCAAGTCTGCGCAGTAGTGAGTGCTAAGTGGAGCCGTGATATCAAGGTCCCGCCCACACTCCAACCTAATCATCAACTTTTTTGTAAAATAAACTATTAAGGAAATGTAGAAATTAAAGTTAAAGCTCCAGTCTCCTCCCAAAGTTCCCGAAAATGTCTGTTTGACTGACGGCTTCTCTCAGAAAAGCTGTCAATCTTAGCTGTTACGCCCTTGTTTTTATGGCATCAAATAACTAACTAAAATCAAACGTATTTTAAGAACAAACACTTGAACTAACATCAGCGTGCTAAAAACCTAAAATGACAGAAACCATCTTTGGGAAAAAAAAATATTTGAAGTGTAATTTGATTGTTTAGTTTGTCTCGCATCCATTACATTTCATGGAGAGAGCGGGGTTTATGACCTATACTGCACCCAGCCACCTGGGGGTGATCGAGACGCTTTGGCTCCACTTTTCAGGACTCCTGTGGCACACTTGATGCGTTCACCATAACCGAAATTTAGAGATGGCAATCCATTGAAGTTCTATTCGGAGCTGTTCACGTCCTCAGACTCTGAAATGTTACAATCTCATTCAACACTATCGACACCGAAATTAATCTGTAGCCTTCAGGTGGTACAACACGAGCTCTGTTAGTGGTTTGTTCATAATTATTGTAGTGTTAAGGCTGATTTATACTTCTGCATCAGACCTGCGCCGTAGCCTTTACTCCGTGGGCTACATGTCGATTTTCATTTATACTTCTGCTTCATTGTCGACATGCAATTACACATGCAGAGGGAACATGATAACCCCTGAGGGAGGGGTTCTGGCAGACCAATCACAGGCTTGCTGTCTGTGACGCATTGATACATTTTTTGAGAGGTGCACATCAGGCTATGCTGTAGGCTACACAGCCAGCGTACACTCGACACAAGTATAAATTGGGCTTTATGTGCTTTGAGACATGAAGTAATTTGCGGAATCTGCTCTGGCTGTGTGAGACCATGTGCGCTTTGATGTGTTTCGAAGGAGGTGTGGCTTTGGAGAGGGAGAGTGGGATCTCATGTTTTCAAAGCTAGCTTGCAAACCTCTCCAAAATTGCCTACCCTACCTTTAAGAGTGCAAGGCATAAGGCCTGGTCAAACCACAAACGATAAAGAAAACTTGAGCTCTTTAAAGTTGGATGGATTCTGATTAGCGGTCAATGTTATCATTCATCAGCTGGAGAAAAAAAAATCTTTTAAAAAGGATTGTTATAGATAGTTACACTCACCTAAAGGATTATTAGGAACACCTGTTCAATTTCAATCTAATCAACCAATCACATGGCAGTTGCTTCAATGCATTTAGGGGTGTGGTCCTGGTCAAGACAATCTCCTGAACTCCAAACTGAATGTCAGAATGGGAAAGAAAGGTGATTTAAGCAATTCTGAGCGTGGCATGGTTGTTGGTGCCAGACGGGCCGGACTGAGTATTTCACAATCTGCTCAGTTACTGGGATTTTCACGCACAACCATTTCTAGGGTTTACAAAGAATGGCGTGAAAAGGGAAAAACATCCAGTATGCGGCAGTCCTGTGGGCGAAAATGCCTTGTTGATGCTAGAGGTCAGAGGAGAATGGGCAGTCCTGTGGGCGAAAATGCCTTGTTGATGCTAGAGGTCAGAGGAGAATGGGCCGACTGATTCAAGCTGATAGAAGAGCAACTTTGACTGAAATAACCACTCGTTACAACCGAGGTATGCAGCAAAGCATTTGTGAAACCACAACACGCACAACCTTGAGGCGGATGGGCTACAACAGCAGAAGACCCCACCGGGTACCACTCATCTCCACTACAAATAGGAAAAAGAGGCTACAATTTGCACAAGCTCACCAAAATTGGACAGTTGAAGACTGGAAAAATGTTGCCTGGTCTGATGAGTCTCGATTTCTGTTGAGACATTCAGATGGTAGAGTCAGAATTTGGTGTAAACAGAATGAGAACATGGATCCATCATGCCTTGTTACCACTGTGCAGGCTGGTGGTGGTGGTGTAATGGTGTGGGGGATGTTTTCTTGGCACACTTTAGGCCCCTTAGTGCCAATTGGGCATCGTTTAAATGCCACGGCCTACCTGAGCATTGTTTCTGACCATGTCCATGCCTTTATGACCACCATGTACCCATTCTCTGATGGCTACTTCCAGCAGGATAATGCACCATGTCACAAAGCTCTAATCATTTCAAATTGGTTTCTTGAACATGACAATGAGTTCACTGAACTAAAATGGCCCCCACAGTCACCAGATCTCAACCCAAAAGAGCATCTTTGAGATGTAGTGGAACGGGAGCTTCGTGCCCTGGATGTGCATCCCACAAATCTCCATCAACTGCAAGATGCTATCCTATCAATATGAGCCAACATTTCTAAAGAATGCTTTCAGCACCTTGTTGAATCAATGCCACGTAGAATTAAGGCAGTTCTGAAGGCGAAAGGGGGTCAAACACAGTATTAGTATGGTGTTCCTAATAATCCTTTAGGTGAGTGTATAGCGTCCTTGGTGTGAACATGCCTTTGTGTAGTGACAGGTCTTATAACATGTCAGAACACCTTATCATCAGATCTCCCCAACCAACCTACTATAGTGAATATATGCACCATTGTCCAGTAGTCACAAGCAAATTTGTATTAGACAAAAAGGTGTGCCATCCCTGGCTGGTACCCCAGTGATTTTCATTTGAGACTGAAATCATGCAAAATTCACGAAGTGTAATTTTATTATAAAAATATAGTATTAATACAAATGCATATATACATGGTTACAAAATGATTGACAAAAAAAAAATCTGTCATTTGAATAACTAGGAACATATATTCACGTTAATTATTAATGAGATGATTAAACAACATTTATGGTCTCCAAAATGTGACATCTTTCAAAGTGCTAATGAGTGACACAGCAGTTTAAAAGGCATAGACCATCCCGACGGCCAGAATCACGAACACACCGAGCAGCGTCCGCAGGAACCGTGGCATCAGAGACGAGGAGCTCTGCAGTGATTCATGCACTTCGTCACCTGAGGAGAACAAGACAAAATGCTTAAAACACTGCAGACCGTGGATTAAAATGTCCCAAAATGTCCATCAAAAGTACAAAATGTGCATTTTACCTGCTGTAGTTGTGATGTTCTGCTTGTGCTGTGTGTGTCTCTGTCTCATTTCATTCTCTGTCTCTGACACGCAGCTCACAGAGTCCTGCAGCTCGGTAAAGACCTGAGGAACAGAAAACAAACGGATCAGCTCATGCATAGCAGCTTCAGTCGCTCGTCCATGAGCAGAAGCAGCTCCAGCGATTGCTCACCTGGATGTTGAGCTCGAATGCGGTGACGGCCTCCTGTAGCACGCCGTGCCGCTGCGCCTCCGTCAGCTCGATGCTGTTCATGCGGCTCCTGTACAGCTGCTTGAAGAGGTTGGGGCTGCTTACGCTTGGAAACGAGAAGAACGACAAGCCCTCTCCATTCTTCAGTCCTAATGACTTCTGTGTGATGCGGCCCAGCACCTGCCCTCCAGACAGGTCGCCCAGGTAGCGTGTGTATGCGTGAGCGACCAGATATTCAGGGTGATCTTTGCCCACCTGAGATATACAACACAACTGATTCAGAGCAAAGTCACAATACTATTAAAGGACAGAGAGTGTAAATGACCAACGACATCTTAAAAATGTGTCTGGTAACCAGGGCTTGACATTAACCACTCGCCAACCTGCCAAATGTGCTGGATTTCAGCAGTTGCGTGTAACAGTCACTCCTTTTTGCCACATTGGTGGGTTGAATTTTATATATAATATAGACTATACATTTTCTCATTTGGAATCTTTTAAAAAAGGTATCTGAAATAATAAGCAGTGCAATTTAGTGCAAAACCAAAATAACTGAAACGCTTCCAATACTCATCTTCCTCAGAATAGACACATGATACCAGCTGCACTCTCGCGCTCTCATATCTCCGACAGAGAGTTACACACAAACCCGCCGCCCCTCACACACTCGTTTCATTTTCTCCGGATCAATATTGTTGGTGTTACAGGACTTGAATCTCACAGTGGGATTGTGCGCATTCACACCCAAAGTGCGCGCACAAAGCCGCCTTGCAGTACTAAATTGAGCTCTTTTTTGCTGCTTATTGCGCCATCAAATGCACACAAAATAATGTCAAATTGCCGATCTTGGCAAGTATTCACGCAAACAAAGCCAGTTATGTTAAGTAAACAGTTGAGAAAGAAAACGCATGTGTAACAGTATAATGGATCTGTGAGTCCGGTCTTAAAGTGACAGGAGCCTAATATACCTGCTGCCAAATTATGGGATAATATTAAATATCTATATGGCAGTTTTTCCCCATTGTATTGAAGTCAAAATTGAGGTGAAAATCAGTCTCAGTGAAAATGCTGAGTGGCTAGTAACTTTGGAAAAGCACTAGCCACAGTGGCTGGTAAGCAAAAACGTTAATGCCAAGCCCTGTGGGTAACACTTCGAAGAAGTGTACAAATGGAGAAGGTTCCATTTGTTAACATTAGTTGAATAAAACAGATCCGTTTCTGCCACTCTGTGTTCACCTCTCTCAGTCTCTGGGCGTATCTCAGCGTGGCGGCCGGCACCGTGATCTTCTCCTTCCAGTTCTGGCCGTAGAAATGCTCCAGGTCTTTCCCGATGGACTCCAGTCGGCCCAGTTCCTGTGGGAAGTATATGGGAGCCACGGCATCATGGGAGGCGTTGCAGTCCAGCATTTCCTCCAGGGCCTCGTATATCTTATACAGCGAACACAAGAGCAGCTGAAATACAGACCAGAAGAAGCCAGGTTAGATTCTACAGGGAATCATTATGAAGACGAAATCTGATAGCTGTCAATCAAGCGGTTATTCTGCACTCATATCTTAATATTTGAGTAAGCCAATTCATACATTTCAATAAGCAACTTTTTAGTAGTGGAAACTTGGCTAGCTTTAACTAGCTAACTCAATAAAAGCTACCTTGCTCATTGAGAACACATTTACATTTGTGCATTTGGCAGACGCTTTTATCCAAAGCGACTTGCATTGCATTCAAGGTACATATTTACATTTGTCAGTTCTTGCTTTCCCTGGGAATCAAACCCATGACCTTGGCGTTGCTAGTGCCACGCTCTTATTGTTTGAGCTACAGGAAAACACAATTCTTTGATAGAATTAGCATAGCGTATCACTTGCTGAATGAACATTTAACACTGTATATCTGTTCTCAAACTAACGTCATGCTCCACACAAATCCCCAACGTTTTGCATGACAAAAACATCATTCAGTCAATCATGACTCTTGAGCTGGTGTGATATAGCGAATATAGGCACTTGTGCCTAAACACCCTTCACTGTGTTCACTGTATAACGCAGCCCATCTGTGCTGTGGTTTGAATTACCTGGTACTGTCGGAGGGACACGTTTCCTCTCTGGTAGCTCAGCATCAGCTCTGTGTTCTCCGCTCGCACGTGACTGTCTTTAGTCACAGCTTTGATCTGCTCTGATAGTTCACTGTGAGGAAATGGTCAGAGTCACTGAACATGTAACACACAATCATAACAAAGCCTGCAGTGAAACATCTGCGGTTATACCCAGCAAACAATAGCCGTCATTTCACCATCTCGGTTAACTGACCCGATATAGTCTGACTATGAGTAACCCACTTCCAGCCAAAATAACCCTGAATTTGGTTACATGTCGTTTTTGCCAAAATAACTTGCGAGATGCATGATATGCCATCATGTAAGCAAAGTCAACAGTGAACACAAGGTGTTTGGTTTCATTTCAATGACATGTTCATGTTCTAGATCAGTGGTTTTCAAACGTTTTTGTCAGCCGAACCCCTTTGACCAAAGTAATATTATTCAGCTTATTTGCAATTATAATTGAATTTCTTGTCATCAACTTACGAACCCTCAGGGGTTCCGGAATCCCCGTTTGGGAAACCCTGTCCTAGATGACAAGTCTATTCTTGGGCTATGGTTAGATGTCGATTAAATTTTCACTGACAGCCCAAATTTTGTCTGGTTTTAGCCTAGACGTCAAGGCTGTTAGGAGTCTGTTTAAAAGCAAAATTGCTTGCTGGGGTCCCGTCAGTAACACACACTAACCACAGAAACCTCCTCAAACACACCACAACAAAAATCACACACCTGTGCGACAGACAGACAGATAGAAAGAGACGGACAGATTTGAGAGTATCACCTGTCTGTGATCGCTGTCTGTGTTCTCTCAATCGTCTCCATTTCTCTGAAAAACAAAAACACTGCATGACACTTTGCACTGGTGAATAAAAGCATCCTGATGCTGCTTGTGTCAATATAACTGCATCATCTGATGAAGCCGACTGTCAATCAAAAATAAAATAGATAAACCTCTTAAAGGGACAGTTCACCCAAAAATTTAAAATCGTCATTACTTACTAACCCTGAAGTTGTTCCAAACCTGTATGAGTTTCTTTCTTTTGTTGAACACAAAAGAGATTATTTTAAAGAATGTTGGTAACTAGACAGTTGACGGCATCCATTGACTTCCATAGTAGGAAAACAAAATACTTTGGAAGTCAATGGATGCGTCAACTGTCTGGCTACTGACATACTTTAAAATATCTTCTTTTGTGCTCAACAGAAGAAAGAAACTCATGCAGGTTTGGAACAACTTGAGGGTGAGTAAGTAATGACAAAGTTGTATTTTTGGGGTGAACCATCCCTTTAAAAAAAATCAATGCATACTCCAGGTTTACTCACTCAGTCTCCTGTGTGTCGGTCCTCAGTGGATCTGCTGAATGTGAGCGGCTCAAGATCTGAACTCAAGAGTGCGGCTCTCCTCTTTTATACTCTGAGTGAGTGAAACAGGAAGCCAACAGCAGTCCAGATCAGCACAACTCAAACAAAGGCAGGGAGGGAGGGAGGAGCAGAGCTAAACATGACAGGACACATTCATCCAGGAGGAGGAGGAGGAGGAGGAGGACTGGAGGGGAGATGTTGAAAGCATGACTGAGGAAGAATTTCAATCACATGATCACCTGAGCAACAGATGTCCACATGATATATGGGGCTGTCTGTTCTCTGAATGTGATTAGTAATAGTCACTGATCATGATCAGCTCTAAAACACACTTCAGAGTGAAAGAACATTATAACAGATGAGATCAGGAGTCTTTCTGTATCACACAGAATAATGCGAGTATGCTATGAAGATCATCTTACATAAGAGCTGCAGGTTTAATAAAGCCTCGTGATTTATTGGCTGTGATTCGCTGAGAAGCGATAAGAAACGCAGTGGTAAATCTGGAGAGTGACTCGGATGTTGAAACCGTGATTCAGCGAATGCGCTAAACATGAGCGAGCAAAGAGGGAGGGAGAGAGCGCGCTAAACATGAGCGAGCAGAACGGTTAAACGTGACTCGGCACAATCGAGAACTCTGAACCGTTTCACCACTTATGCCTGATTCATTGTGTAAATACACACACACACACACACACACACACACACACACACACACACACACATACATAGGTCACAGGAATATTCGGATAAACAGAAACCGATCTGATTAAGTTTGTGCGTGTGATCAAATAACGAGAAATCAGTTCAGAGCCTTTTCCAGTCGGGACTCGGGGTTGTTTTGACTCGATCAGCAGGGATCTTTTCACCTGTGTGCCGATGAAATACCACAAGGAAATCCACAAAACTGCCACATCCATATTTAAAAGCAGATATCAGCGAAATATTCCCCAATATTTCAGATCTGCTCGTTCCGCCTGTCCGCTAGAGGCGCCCGAGTGCGCGATGACGCCACACGCTCGCGAGAAACTGACCGCGCAGCGCAGAGCCAAGATGGCGGCAGGAGACGCATGAAATTTGATGAAGGTAATATGGAAATTAATCGAATGAATGAAACTACGTATTATCACGATTGTATGGATGTTTAATGTTTTTATTCTCAGTTGAAGGCGCTTCGCTTTGTCTGAATTATACTGTAAATCACTAATAGTGTTTAAAGTTTGGCCAGTTAGCGTGTTAGCATAGACAGAGGGATAATAAACAATAACAAAAACACACATTCATACACACTCTAATGCACACTAGAACACATTCATACATATTTATATACTCACTAAACCTCGCAAACCTATACATGTAAATACACAACCACGCACACCAGTAACACAATATCTGTTTCTATTTACAGCTGCAAGAATAAGTTTGTGAGCACATCTGCCCTGTCAGTGATCACTCACTGTCTTTAGCTGTGAAAAGTACAATTGCTTGTGTGTTATAAGTTTAGTCATATTGTGTTTGCCTGTAACTGTGACTGAAGATCAGACCATATTTTGTGAGTAATCAATGGAGAAATCCAGGTATGTTCAAAGGTTTAACAAACTTTTTCTCGCCACTGTATTGTGTGTGTGTGTGTAGATGGAAGGTGAGGTGAGTCTGGTTGCCGGCCGCAGTCAGAGAGAAAAAAGAAGATCCTACAAAGATCTGCTGAGAGAAGAAGAGATCATCGATGCAGAGGTGCGCAAGACCTCCAAGAAACGGCTCAAGGTACCAATGAAAGACTCACTGACACCACCACCATCATCATCAGTAAGTGTGCAGAAACTGATCTCTGCTCTCCACAGGACACTGATGACTTTTACACTGGCAGCGAGTTTCAAAAGAAAAAGAAGCATTATGAGGATCATTTCTACAGAGGTGCGTTACTGTAGTGACCCACCCCCACCCAATACCTTGTCTGTTATTGAACATACTGAACAAGAGAATCAACTACTTATCCCATTAAGAATTGCAAATGATTATGCATAAAAGTTGTTGCCTAGAGTTTTTTCTTCAAAACAATGTGAAAACCATTTTGATCACTCATTCATACAAAACAATATAATCATTTAACTTTTGTAAGACACTCAGAATGTCTGTATGCCGGGAGGGTGTGGATCATCATGAATATTCACACATGAGGAATGTGACAGAGGGAACTATAATGAATGTGAGGAGATTTAATGATTGAATGTATTGTCTGTAGCTTATTCACAAAATCACGTTTAATTTAGAGTAATCTGACTATACATGGTCTTTACATAAAGATTTTAGACCTACAGTACTGTTCAAAAGTTTTAGATCTGTATGTTTAAAAAAAAAAAAAGGCTTCTGCTCACCAAGGCTGGGTTTATTTGATCCAAAATAGTAAAAGGTAATATTGTGAAATATTTTTACAGTTTAAAATAAATGTTTTCTATGTGAATATATAGTAAAGTGTGATTTATTCCTGTGATCAAAGCTGAATTTATCATCATTACTCCAGTCTTCAGTGTCACATGATCCTTCACTAATCATTCTCATATGAGGATTTGATCTATATGCTCAAAAACATTTCTTATTATTATGAATGTTGAAAACAGTTGTGTAATTGTATTATTATTATTTTTTTTCAGGATTATTTGATAAATCAAAGATTTAACCCAGAGGATACATCTTTGATTAACGGAAAGTTAAAAACAATAACATTTATCTGAAATAAAACGATTTTGTAACATTATAAATGTCTTTACTGTGTTCTTTGAGCAATATAAGGCATCTCTGTGAATAAAAGTATTAATTTCAATAGATTTCTATTTCAGATAAATGCTGTTCTTTTGAACTTTCTATTTATCAAAGACTCGTGAAATAAATTGTACACAAATGTTTCTTGAGCAGCAAATCAGCATATTACAGTGATTTCTGAAGGATCATGTGAAACTGAAGGCAATAAATATTGAAGGGAATAAAATGCATTTTAAAAATACACTCACCTAAAGGATTATTAGGAACACCTGTTCAATTTCTCATTAATGCAATTATCTAATCAACCAATCACATGACAGTTGCTTCAATGCATTTAGGGGTGTGGTCCTGGTCAAGACAATCTCCTGAACTCCAAACTGAATGTCAGAATGGGAAAGAAAGGTGATTTAAGCAATTTTGAGCGTGGCATGGTTGTTGGTGCCAGACGGGGCGGTCTGAGTATTTCACAATCTGCTCAGTTACTGGGATTTTCACGCACAACCATTTCTAGGGTTTATAAAGAATGGTGTGAAAAGGGAAAAACATCCAGTATGCGGCAGTCCTGTGGGCGAAAATGCCTTGTTGATGCTAGAGGTCAGAGGAGAATGGGCCGACTGATTCAAGCTGATAGAAGAGCAACGTTGACTGAAATAACCACCCGTTACAACGGAAGTATGCAGCAAAGCATTTGTGAAGCCACAACACGCACAACCTTGAGGCGGATGGGCTACAACAGCAGAAGACCCCACCGGGTACCACTCATCTCCACTACAAATAGGAAAAAGAGGCTACAATTTGCACGAGCTCACCAAAATTGGAAAGTTGAAGACTGGAAAAATGTTGCCTGGTCTGATGAGTCTCGATTTCTGTTGAGACATTCAGATGGTAGAGTCAGAATTTGGCGTAAACAGAATGAGAACATGGATCCATCATGCCTTGTTACCACTGTGCAGGCTGGTGGTGGTGTGGTGTAATGGTGTGGGGATGTTTTCTTGGCACACTTTAGGCCCCTTAGTGCCAATTGGGCATCGTTTAAATGCCACGGCCTACCTGAGCATTGTTTCTGACCATGTCCATCCCTTTATGACCACCATGTACCCATTCTCTGATGGCTACTTCCAGCAGGATAATGCACCATGTCACAAAGCTCGAATCATTTCAAATTGGTTTCTTGAACATGACAATGAGTTCACTGTACTAAAATGGCCCCCACAGTCACCAGATCTCAACCCAATAGAGCATCTTTGGGATGTGGTGGAACGGAGCCGTGCCCTGGATGTGCATCCCACAAATCTCCATCAACTGCAAGATGCTATCCTATCAATATGGGCCAACATTTCTAAAGAATGCTTTCAGCACCTTGTTGAATCAATGCCACGTAGAATTAAGGCAGTTCTGAAGGCGAAAGGGCATCAAACACAGTATTAGTATGGTGTTCCTAATAATCCTTTAGGTGAGTGTATTTCCAAACAGAAAACAATTATTTTAAATTATAAAAATACTTCACAATAGTACTGTTTTTGCTGTATTTTGGATCAAATAAATGCAGCCTTGTTAAGCAGAAGAACTTTTTTTTGAAAACATTAGAAAATCTTAAACTTTTGACTGGTAGTGTATACTTGGGTTTACAGTGCAAAAGAGACATTCATGGCAAACAGGCACAGTGTGAGATGAATGAAAAATAATTAGTCTCTATTTGAGCGCGCTTGTTGCGCGTCTACATTTAAAATAATGAACTTGAGCGTGCAAAATACGCAACATATGTGAACGAGACAGTGCATGGTTACATCAGCGTACCAGTCATGTACGGGACATTTAGGTCCAAGGAACGGGATGTCTCGGCTAATACGGGACAGTTGGCAACCCTACTTTTATATCATGCTGCGTTTAATATTATAGAGCCCAAAAACTCATTTCGTACGTGTATCTTTATTTAGCATTGAGGTTGCCTACCTATTTCATATTTCAACATGATTCCGTTGATTTCACACATTTTAGTCTGGCAATTGTTCAACTAAAATGTGAATTTTATGCATCAATAACGCTAATATAAGTGGGAAGAAATGGTTTACCTTAAAATCGCGTTCTTATTCTAAAGTAAATCCAAGGTAAACTCGCAGCGTGTCTTCCGAGCTCGATAAAAATCTTTAGAATGATGAAGACGAGTCTTTGTTTGGAGGTGATGGGGGCGTTTACGGGTTTGCATTCCTTCCTCGTGGACGATTTGCATGTGAATCGCTTTGCGCGCGTGGGTGTGGTCACACTACAGATAATGAGCAGCATCTCATACGGATTACATAAGCAGAGAATATCTGTTTTTTATATAAATGACTTCATTTAAAAGTAGACATTCCAAGCTTTATAAAGAGATATCTCTCGTGTCTGTGTGGCAAGTTTTCTCTCAGTTCTGAGTATAATTTCACACGCATTTCAGAATGGACATCACAGGGAGACAGACGGGGAGAACGCGCATCCTCTTTGTTTCCTTTATTTAGCGAAACTCGCAACATTTGGTTTTTATTTTGAGTGTACCTAAATAATAGACACTTTAAGCTTTGTAAAGACATATCATTCATGTCTGTGAGGCCAAAAATGACGGAGTATTTTAAGTTGTTTTACACGGCCATGAGGAAAAATCTAGCAAAACCCGAGGGCGCATTTCTCATGTCCTAAGGGTTAATAGGTATGTTTACCCTATAGCTGATTTGACTTTTTCACAATTGATGAATTTGGCAGCATTGACACTTGTTGAACTAAATTGAATCAACATTGAACTGACTCAAATAAATAACAGTATTGTCGTCTGTAGAGCTGCTTTTCAAATTTGTTTCATAATTGATTGACTTTACTGAACTGAACTGAATCAACACTGAACTGACTTCAGCTGAATAATGACACTATTGTCTATTTTAGAGCTGCTTTTACAGCAGAATTGAATTATGTTCATGTTTATTACTGTGAAGCCACTTTAAAACAAAATCTGTATTGAATAAAGCACTATAGAATAAAGGTTTGGACTTGACTTGTCCGTTCAATTCAAAACACTTTATGAGAGTGGGTGTAACAGCGACTTTGATTGGCAGATCACTTTGCAGGATTATGGGTAATGTAGTTCTGATATTCAGGATTAGTCCTTCAGATGCATATATCATCACCTCAGGACTCATGGTACATCTGTCTTCAACAAGCCAGCTTTATTTCTTTAGTGTTTTAGACAGTACGGGTTGTTTTAAAGCAGCTTCACAGTAATAAACAGGAAAGTAACAGGATCAATGATGCAAGCTTCATCAAATATGAGGCAATTTCAAAAAATGCTGTGAAGCAGCTCTGAAGAGACAATAATGCCATTGTTCAGTTCAGTGTTGATTCAGTTTAGTAACTGTGTTGTTGATGTAAAATACATCAAATCTGTCATTCAGCTGTCATTCAGCAAGAGTCAGTGCAGTCCAATCAATAATATTGCTGAATATTAAAGGGGTGATGAATTGAGAAATCAACTTTCCCTTGAGCTTTTGATATATATAAAAGGTCATGGTAATATAAGAATATCCTGTAGGTTTCAGAGCTGAAAACTTCCTTGTTAGTCGGTGGAACAAAAGCCCTTTTCAGCCACTAAATAAAAAAACAGAGTATTTGCGAATTCTGACTTTTCTTCTCACAATCGCGTGATATAAAAAGTCACAATTCTGACTGAGAAAAAAAAGTCAGAATTCTGAGATAAAAAGTCACAATTACTCTTTTTATTTTTTTATTTAGTGGCTGAAAAGGGCTTCCATAGGCAAGCACCACCTCAGCCTCAGTAGCATATTAATGCCTACTTCATCACTGCCTGTTTAGCCCCGCCCACCGATTCGCGCATGTAACATAGGCCTAGTGTTAAACCATCGAGCTACAAAGCAATAAACATGCCGTTGAGGATTACAAAATATTGTGCAGTGACTGGGTTCAACAGTAATGCAACATGTAAGTAACTGTGTTAATTTCTAATGCCTGATCTAATATGTAATGATTCATGTACAGTCAGATGTTCTTTGTCTGTGTGTCAGACTAAACATCAACTTGCTTTGTTTCTCTTAGTAGGATGAAAATGATCTGTTATTTAACAGTGATTCTATAAAGAAAGCGATCAAAGAAAGCTGCCTTTGCAATCGTTTGAGCAGCACACGCTAGAGCTGTCAATCAAACGGAGAGTTTATCAGTGACGCGTTTATCAGTGACTCCCGTTTTTATTCAACCAATCTCTTAACTATATCACGTTTGCACTGTTAGTGAAGATGAAAGCATTCGTTAGTGTACAGAAACTGAGTTGCAATGACGAGATCGCCGCTTTCATGCGCTCAGCATGTGTGATCGGCTACAATGATCATCACTGTGACCTTTCATGCCACGATCTTAATATAATGCCATAGATCTAAATGTAATGCAACACTTTTCATGATTAGTTAACCATGAGAGCTGTAATTGTAAAAATGAGCTAAAAGAGGAAGTAATACTATTTCAAATGCAAAGACGTTAGCCAATCACAGCAGTGGGTGTTTACACTGAAATCTCCCTGTGGACACGCCCCTTAAAATGGAGCATTCAGAGTAGAAGGCTAAAATCAGGATAGGAAAAATTTATTTTATTTATAAATTGACCATTTTTGATGTAAAAAGCATTCTAACATCCCAGGAAACATCATAAAACAATAAAAAAAAAAACGCAGTTCATGACCCCTTTAAGAGTATATTAAGATGCGCGAGGACGAACTGTGTATGTTGAGCAGCTCTGATGGTGTGTTGAGTTGTTCATGTCTCTCTTGTGTAGATCATCACAGCTCTGGATCTCATCACAAAAAGAAGAAGCGTCCCTCAGAGAGCCAGCGCTCGCTCCTGACACCGTCTGAGCCGGCGGGATCTCCTCAGACGGCCGTGACGGCGATGGGTCTCCTGCAGGCCATCACCTCTCCCACGGCGGTCGGTACAGAGGCGGCGTATCCCTGCCTGTCCACGTCTAAGGAGCGCAGGAAGGACACCAGAGACTCCTCCTCCTCCAGGAAGCATCCGCAGGTGGTGCGGGAGGGGCTTCCTGTGGTGGGTGAGGAGGTGGAGCTAGAAGGTGAGGAGATACTCGCATCATCCACGATCTCAGGAAAGTGAAATCAATGTTTTCATGTTTGCTAGACGGAACTTTTATTTAAGGCAATGTTTTCTATGAATGTATGCATATACACAAGCAGTTTTCCCAAAAATCTTTGTTTTTTGAGACTGTTTACCTGTTAGTTGAGCAAGAATATTCAACATTTTAAACAAAAAAAACAAAAATCTAAACTATGACAGCTGTTTTTGATCACTTCTAAATATATAGCCAAATACAATACCTGATGAAAGGAATTCATTATGTTTGATCAACCTAAAACGTTTTTGTCTGTAATGATGATTGTGTCCGTCAGGTCATTATGGAGGATGTCTTGACGTGGCTGACAGCAGCGGCTCGTCCTCCGCTGACGACAGCGAATGTGGGAAACTCTTGATCCATGAATCCTCATCTCAACACAGCAGCAGGAAGAAGAAGAAGAGCAAAAAGAGCAAGAAGAAGAAAGAGCGAGACCGACCGCGTGAGAAGAAACACAGCAGTAAATCTGCCAAGAGAATATCATCAGGTACAAACGCAACGCATCTGTGTGTCTTAACTTCTGTGTGCTGCTCTCATCCTGACCTTTGACTTCTGGCTACTCTTCTCTCAGCCAATGGCAGCACAGAATGGAGCGAGTACACTACAGGCCATCACAGCCGTGTGGAGAAGAAGAGGAAGAAAGAGGAAGGAGGCAAACGCAAGAGCAAAGACAAGGTGAGGAGAACCACTGAGACCAGATGAGCCTGAAACACATAGAGACACATCTTACACTGTCTGTCTGTCTTGCAGAAGAAGAAGGTCTTGACGGCGTATCAGATCTTTTATAAGGAGTACAGAAACAGCATTCTGGAGGAAGAGCCAGGCCTTGGTGGGTTCATCTTAATCAATCAGCCTGTTTGTGTCTCTGTAGATGTTTGATTTATCTTCTCAAGTGAACTAGCAGAGTTGAGATTTCTCCTGAAACATGCTCAAGGATCTCTTTTTCACTTTTAAGCTTTGCAATTAAAACTGAATAGCTGAATAGATCAGCCAATCAGATTGAGCTTGCTGTTAGCAATCTTCTGTCAAAATATGAGTGATTTTAACAGTATCTATATGCCACAGTACCCGTTTTAGTTTTTGAAATTAATTACAAACCACAAAGTTTTTAAACATTTATTTTCTAAATAATGTTTGGAATAATTATGATTTATGTGTCTTATACAAAGAATAAAAACATTATCTAACTCTTTACGTATGAGCAAATTAAACAATACTTTTGTTAATTACCGTGACAATGAATGTTAATTACCGTGACATATATAAACTATGAATTAATTATAAACTAATGGTTTGCTAATGATGTATACTTAAACTTAGAGTGTTAATGAACTATGTGAATATATAGTGAACTGTAATGTATTCCTGTGATCATAGCTGAATTTTGAGCATCATTACTCCAGTCTTCAGTGTCACATGATCCTTCAGAAATCATACTAATGTGATGATTAGAAAGTTTTTACTGTATTTTTGATCAAATAAATGCAGCCTTGGTCAGCAGAAAAGACTTCTATCAAAAACATTAAAACTCTTATAGACACCAAACTATTGACCTCCAGTGTATGTGAATATTTATTGCGTGTGTTTATTTGAACTCAGATTTTGGGGACTTGAGCAAAAGACTCGCTGATGCCTGGAAGCAGCTGCCAGAGGGAGACAAACAGGTGCTGAACATCATCATTACCCATCATACACCTGTGTGAAGTGTGTTTGCTGTCATCGTGCTGACAGATTGATGGTTTTCAGGTGTGGCGAGAGCGATCAGAGTACCTTCAGCGCAAGCAGTTGAAATCAGAGAGTGTCAAACATGTCAAGCACGTCAAACCGCAGCAAATGTCGCGACCGCTCAAAGACAGCAGCAGGGTTAAAGGTCAGCAGTTAAATCCCTTCAGGTCACTGATGTCACTGTCAGCGCTGATGTATTTGGTGTTGATGTTTGGTCAGGTCATCATTCAGGTGCAGCCGTGACTCCTGCAGGGGGCGCCGTTGTGCTGAAGAGGCCGGAAACAGCAGTCGCTCCCATCCAGAACGGATCAGCGCCGCGGCCTGCGAACGCAGCCACATTCTCTCCGCTCAGAGACCCGGATGTGGACCCTATCGATGCGGCCGCTCACCTGCAGCTGCTGGGAGAGTCTCTGTCTCTGATCGGACGCAGACTGCAGGAGACAGAGGTGCTCACACAGTCACACACACACACGTAGAGTTAAAGTCACACTCCTTGCCATACCTGCGAGTTTCAACACACTACTAACTAACTCAAGCAGGCCCCACACCTTTATTTTGCATATGCCTTGGGCAAGAATTATTTAAATGAGGAATATTGTGACATGTTCAAGACTACAATGGAGGCATTTCAGGGAGTTCAGAAACAGTGCACACCAATATAGAGCAGTGGTTGCCAAAATTTTTTTCTCCTCTCTGAAATAATACCGCAAGGTTTGTGTATGAATAATAACGGATTCGCGCATGTCTAATGTATGACTCAAGTCACTGTAATCACCTTTACCTTCATTACAGTCGTCATCCATCAAATCCGACACTGGTTTTCTTTATCCAACTAAGCAATGTTTTTTGCATTTCCTATGGTGAAGTGGTTGGGTGTTTTGAGCTGTTGGCGTTTTGTCTGTATTACACACAGCGTGAAGAGAAACGGCTTGGGCTCTTCCGGAACAATCACAGAATATACATACAAGAGAGGTGGTGCTTTGTTATAATTTAATTAATTTAATTAATAAAAAAAATCATTTTTTTAAATTATAATAATAAATAGACCCCCTAGTAGTTGACAACCACTGATATAGAGAATCACTCCCTTTAGACTAGAGGGACTTTGGAAACCTTTTCTTGCTCAAACAGCAACATTACACACTAAAGGTGAACGTGTATCAAAAGCATTGTAGGTCCTCTAAACACCTACTGAAGTGGGTGAATATCACGTTTGTTTTATGTCTCACTGTCTGGTGTGTGTTTCAGGGCATGGTGACTGTGTCGGGTTCTCTGTCGGTTCTCTTGGACTCGGTGTTGTGTGCTCTGGGGCCGCTGGCCTGCCTCACTACTCAGGTCCCAGAACTCAACGGCTGCCCACATCATCTGCTGGTACTGACCATTCATCAATTTAATCACATAAACATCAGTGAGCCAAATGACTTATGACTGGTGAACTATCTCTCCCTGTCTCTGTTTGTGAGTAGTCAAACACTCTGGATAACATTGCATACGTGATGCCGGGTTTATGAAGGATGCTGACCGTGATGATGGAGCTCCTGCGGCGTCTTCACTGGCTCTGATGAAACCATCGACAAAAGACTAAGACTTGCACAGTTTTGCACTGGACAAACTCACAGACACTTCAACTTTTAACCTGCTTCTTAAAACTGCGCTCCATTTTTATCTGATCTGATGTTGATTTTGTATTTCTGTTGTTTTTCTCTCAATAAAATCCATTTTAGTATGTTCTTTTAACTCTGGAGTGGACTGTTTTTTAGATTCGCCATGAAATGGACAATATTTTTTTTATGGAATATTGCAGTATTTATTATAAATGATTGATCTGTTCACATCGTTATTGTTTTAAATTCATGTGTCACGTACTCGTGAATAAGAATAACTAGGATCCCCCAATAGTAAACCACGACCATCCAATCAATTCCTCACAGACAAAATCAAGCCCCGTCCTACATTTGTTCTTGTTCCAGAAGCGTTCCTCTTGAATATATACATTAAGTTACTATACGTTAGTGTACATTTCTTTTACAGTCAGTTGTCTCTTTCGCTAAGCGAGTTAACTGAATAAAAATGTAGTTTTAAAGAGACCAAAAGTTTCTGAGATTAAAATCTAGATGAACTCATGAGGTTTATAGACGTAATAAATTCAACTTTTTCTTGAAAAGATGACAAACTGAGACATCATCATGCCCTTATGAAAATTAACCATGGTTTTGCTACAAATAAAATAAAATAAAAACATGGCTTATATAGTCAAATTAACCATGGTTTTGCTACGCTAACCATGGTATTTGTCATACAACTGTGGTTACACAAATGATAATCGCATGGTTACTACACTTCCTATAATAAAACCAACTAATTTTAGTAAGGGTAGTCAGAGACGCCTTCCTGTCCTACAGAGAACCCCTGCAAATCAGACTAGTCTTACACTGGTTTTATGCCAAATTTACACTGCAAAGTTGTCACAGATGTGCTTCTGAAGTGGCATTGAGGTGCTGCTCAGAGGTGGCATGAAGGCATTTACACAGCCACTTCAACTGTATACTTTGGCATATTCTGGTCTGGCTTTTGTCTTTTTTTGAGCAGGCACAGAGCAGCGTTCACTCAACTGTGTAAAGAAGCTTTTAGAGGGGGTTTCGGTTTTTCAGCGGGTCAGGGTGGGAAACCAGCTAGAACACTGAACCCCAGCAAACCAGTTGTTCTGGGTGTGGCTGCATCAGTGTGATTCACTTGCATGGCGCGCGCTCATTCCTCCACCCCAACTGCAGGTGAGGGGTGTGGCGCATCCCTGACGGGACATGAGTGGAGACGCACGGAGACGCTTCATACCGAGACCAGGAGACTGACAGCCGGACAGACAGACACTGACCTCCCTGACACACATATACATGGATTTCTCTAAGCAGGGTAAGACTGTTCATTCACATTCATACGCGCATGTTCATGTTCTCTCGCAGTACAGTGAGGGGTTTAAAATGATTAATTTCATTAAATTAGTCATTTTATTAAATGTTGTTAAACTATTTTATGACAGCGAGGAGAAACACACTAGATTAGTTGAATTATTTAATCCAAGTTATATTTTCTATTACTAATGCGTGTGTGTTCTGCTGAATGTTGTGTAACTGGACTGACAGGTGTCTCATATGTGGGACAGAGATTCAACTCAAGATATCAATCACATAAACCTAAAGATAGAGTCTGAAACTCTGTAAATGAAATGTTTTGCTTTTGTATAAAATGTATGATGTTCAGGGACAGAGTATGACTTGCAAATGCCCTGGGGCCATTTAAATAATAATTGTGCTAAAAACAAAAAAAAAAAAAACAAAAAAAAAACACTATTGCTCTCTCTAGGCCCATATTGCCTGTTTAATGCTTTAAAACGGCAATATTTTAAAATCTCAATTCAACTTAGGAAAAATGGGCAGTTATACTGTAATATATAGTTCTTTTTCCAATATACAATAAGCTCAAAGAGTCAAATAAATATCATTTGAAACAGGATGGGATAATCGTTCTTTAAGAGGATTTGTGGCCTTCAGATGCACATAGGGCCCAACAGTAACAGAAGTTCCATGAAGCCCTCATAGTCCAAGTGCATTATTTACAAGGCCATAGGCTATGAGACACATATATTCCAGCATAAATAAACATTTGTTTTCATTGGGGATGGGTTTTCTGAACCAAACAATCATGCGGCCTTAAACCCAGGGCCCCCCGGGCTTCTGGTAATCAAGGGGCTCTGGGTACTGGCCCCATAGGCCCGGTCCGTAATCCATCCCTGATGATGTTGCTACACTAATATTTCCTAGTCTTCTAGTGAATGTTTTCTCAGTGTCTGATTGTTTCTGTGTGATGCCCTTATATCCTGCTCTTGTGTCTTGTCTGCCATCTGTGACGTCACTACTAAAGCTTTGGCGCAGTTTACACCTGGTATTAAGATGCGTTTAAGATTAAGTAGATGAGGGAGACACATACCCGTTTACACCTGGTGTTTTAATCCGTCTCTTTTGTCCACGTTCAACCACTTTTGTCCTGATTTCTTCGAGGGGAGGCTAAATGCATGGACGTTTTCAGATCTTTCGACCTAATGGACAAAATAAACTCACACAATTTACATATGAACGCACACAGAGATGACCGAAAAACATACGGATAGCAGAAGCTTTCGTTTCTGTTCTGACAGCCACAAGACCTCGCCGAATGCTGTGAGTGTGTCTTAGAAATCAGGGATGGTGAGAAAACATTGTGCTTCGTACGTTTTCCATCTTCAAACCAAATTTGGGTCTTTAGCCCACAAAGTTTAAATCCCGTCTGGCTAGCATGCTTCCCACAGTGTTTATGCATTAGGTCAGTAGGTGGAGAGTAAGCATGGCTGTTTGAACACATTTGACCACATGAGCACCTACACTACGAAAGCAATCCGGTCGAATGCGTTTTTCGACTGCCTCTAGATGTGGTCGAAAGTGGACAAGCTCAAAACATTTTAGACCCTGTTTACATCTGTATTTAGCGTCGTCTACATGTGATCCGATCGACCAAAACGCTTCTTAATACCAGGTGTAAACGGAGTCTTTGACACTGTGTTCTTGTGATATCATCAGTCAATCAATGTTGCCTTGATGTCATTTTACTGCATCCATTAGTCAATAGTCATTGACATCTATAGCTCAGGCGAATGGCTCAAACCAATGTGTAGAGCACCCATGAAAAAATATGCAGCTTGTGCACATGGCGGGAATCCTGCAGCAGCAAACAACTGCGGGTGGGATGAATGAGAATGATGGCAGTTGAGCTGTAGGTGTCTCAAGAATTCGATTAGTGTCTGATTTGTTCTGTCTCTGTCTTTTAGTCTCTCTGAAGCGGGGTATCAGTCCTCACGGCTCCCTTTCTGAGCTGTGTTTGGTTTTGGTTGGCAGCATCGGCTGTGGAAAGACCCTAACAGCGGACACCCTGCTGCGTCAGAGTTCGGATCTGGGCCCTCTGGCCTCTTCACGTGCAAGTCAGATACGGCGAGGGGTGTCGGAGGACCGGCAGCTGTGCGTTGTGGAAACACCTCGCTGGTACTGGCAGGGCAAGGAGTTGGAGGCCGACATCCAGGAGGAGACCCGGCGGTCCCTCAGCTTGAGTGCGTCCGGGCCCTTCATCTTCCTCTTCCTCATTCCCATCGGAGAGTTTACAGAGATGGAGCGGTGCATCCCGGATCAGCTGGAGCAAATGTTTGGGCAGTCGGTGCTGGGTCACACGCTGGTGCTGCTCACCTGTGGAGAATACCTGATGGACAGCAGTCTGGATGAGTACCTCAGGAAGGAGGAGGGGCTGCAGGAGGTGGTGAGGAGGTGTCGCGGCCACTGCCATGTGATCAGTAACCGTAGACCTGACAACAGACAGCAAGTTGTCACTCTACTGGAGAAGGTGAGGCGCTGGGGGCGGGGCTACAGTTATCCAACTGAAAGCTGATTGGCATCTTCCTACATTTGTGGCTGCTGATTACTAATTAAAAGAACCAGCTAATCAAGTCCTCCAGGATCAATATTTCCAGGCAGGTGTGTTGGCCTCGAGGAGCAGGATTGGACACCCTGCGCTTCCCAAGAGCATTGTAAGGCTGTGTCAGAGCTCATCAGATCCTGGCCTGCAGAGTTTAGCTTAAACCCCAATCAAAGGCATTTGACCAAGCTAATCAGGATCTTCAGAGTCACTAGAAAATTACAATTAGGTGAGTTTGATGAGGGTTTAAGCTAAACTATGCTGGGCAGTGATTTGAGGAACTGTGGCCTATGTAGATTGTAAAGACTATTGATGCCAATGGTTTTTACTATCTACTTGTGCTTTTGGAAGCGCAGCTCTGGGGCCAGTTGTTAAAAAAGTTGAATCTGGATCAGAGTGATCTGGATTTGGAAAGCCCATATTTTGCTATCCATGATCGGGTAATCTATCTTAATTTTGTGCTGGATTCAGCCCAAATCTGGATTACTAGTGCTCTACGGAGCCCCTAAAGGGACATGGTGATGGAAAAAATATAAGATTGAGGAGGGGGGGTCAATTCTTTTGCATTCTCTCAGAAATGTGCAATACAAACTGATGATTTTATCCACATCAAAACCAAGATTGGATTTTGTGATCTAATCCTTTAGATCACAAAAGAATCCTTTTTTTTCTGTTGAACAACCCACTTTCAAGATTTGATCCAATCCGATACCCGATATCTGACTTTTGAACAACTGGCCACAGGTCTATTCTTATTTGATTTTCAGTAATGATCTTTAAGACTGACTGACCACACTGTCCTTTACCAGCAAAATGTGGGTGCAGATAGAACAGATGTTTATTATGGTAGTGTCATAGCTGAGACCAGCTCATTCAAGTCCAAGTCAAGGTCGAGACCCGAGTAGGTCGAGTCTGAGTCAAGACAGAGAGCTTTAGAGGGTCTGAATGACAGTGTAAAAATGCTTCCAAACATGCTCTTGGAGGGCCACTGTCCTGCAGAGTTTAGCTCCAACCAGCTCAGACTCACTTGCCTTGAAGTTTCTAGTCTGAAGTCTGATTAGCTGGTTCAGGTGTGTTTAATTAGGGTTCGCGCTTAACTCACCAGGAGCATGTTTGGACACTCCTACTTTGGGGTGAATGAAGTCTAGCTTTGTTTCAATGTCACGCAAACCTTCGCAGTACAAAAACACAGTGTGCTCCGGTCCATAGACAAGATAAAACATGTGGATCATATGCACAAGTCGGCACAGACCACAAAACATATCTGTAGTGTTTTAGTACTTGTAACCCGACTCCCCACTGATCAGTCTCAAGTCAAGACCGAATCCAAATGACAAAACCATGAAAATGTGCATCATGGTTTTTTCTCATTAGACGACCTGAGCGATGGAAGGCAGTACTGCATTTAACACCTTTATATCTAGACACTAAAAGAAAGGACTTATTTTAGATTATTTTAGGGGTCACTCTGTAATTGATGGGATGATGTATTATGACAAAGATTTTGAGACGTTTACCTAGTTTTCCGTGTCTCAGGTGGAGCAGATGATCCAGAGGAACGGAGGATTTCACCTGCTCAGAGATGGGGAAACCCATGGGAAAGACGTCAGAGAGGAAAAGGAGGAGAAAACAGAAATGAAACTTAGTGCAGCAAGAGACACAATGTGGAACGGGGGCAACAGAGGAAAACAAACACAAATCAACACATTTGACAAACAAACAGTGGAAAAAGTAAGTGATGGAATGATTGAGAGACACCTGTTCAATGGACTTCAGTCACAGCAGCCAGAGTATGAGAATACACACAACAAACATGCAGTGCTGGAGAGAAGCCTGAGCTTCAAACTCACCAAAGGTGCTGAAATAAACCAGAACAAATGCACATAACTAATCCAGAAGTTTCCTATCCTGCTCCTGAAGGGCCTCCTTCCAGCAGCGTTTAGCTCCAGTCCCAGTTAAACCAGCCAATCAAGGTGTTCATGGTCACTGGAAATTTCAGACAGGTGTGTTTTCTGCAGGAAAGTTGCCCTCGAGGAGAAGGATTGGACACCCCTGAACTAATCAATCTAGTCACACAAAAACTAAAAAGATATGTTAATGCCAATTGGATGACGAGAGAAATGTTTGTTTGAAATTATGCTCATATATGAGATGTTGTATTCATGTGCAACTCTAGAGGGAGCTATTCTCAGTCAGATGATGGAGGAGCCAGAGGTCCAGAACAGCCAGAGCTTCATTAACACTAGTAGGTTCATAACACAACTAGTTTGTTCTGAGTGTTTTCTTCCTGTCTGGCATGAAAAGAATCTTCTAGTCTGTTGTCTCCTGGTTCAGGTCCCTTCTTCAGGGATTTTTTTCCCCCATCAGTTTTATAGCAGAGCGTGTACTGATACTAATACATTTGCTTGCGTTTCTCATTCCAGTCCATCACAGTTTTCAGAAGGTTTCAGATGACTTAGAAACTTTCTCTCCTGTATCACCATCATCCTCATATTCCTCTTCGGATCTTCTAAACGATTCTTCACTGCCTGAGCTGAGAATGGTTCTGCTGGGTCGCCGTGGTTCTGGGAAAAGTGCAGCCGGGAACATCATTCTAGGGCGTGAGGAATTTGAACTGCATGGAGAGGATGTCAGAGTGCCTGCTCAGCAGTGTGTGAAGGCCAGAGCGCTCGTGGAGGACATGCGGGTCAGTATCACAGCTGAATAGGTTTGCTCGTGTCATGTAAACATCTTACTGCTCTGATTATTGCAGTGCTCGAAGTGGGCCTACTATGGCCTGTTTACACCTAGTATTAAGAAGCGTTTTGGTCGATCCAATCACAAGTGGACAATGCTAAAAACAGGTGTAAACAGGGTCTAAAGCGTTTTGAGCTTAAAGAGGTACCACTTAAAGAGGTAGTCGAAAACACGTTCTCTCGCGATTTCGAACACACACACAGCGTTTGGCTGGTCTTGCAGCTTTCAGAGCAGACACGAAAGCTGATGCTCTCCATATGTTTTTCCATCATCATATGTAAATTGTGTGAGCTTATTTTGTCCATTAGATCGAAAATTCGTAAAAATCCCATATATTTACCCGCTCACAGACCCTCTTCCTTGAAGAAATCAGGACAGAAGTGGTCGAAAGTGGCCAAAAGAGACTGATTAAAACACCAGGTGTAAACGGGTATCTGTCTTCCGTTGTGATCCGTTCGGCCAAAATGCATCTTAATACCAGGTGTAAACAGGGCCTATATTTTGATCTGTAGTGTATCCTCACTTTTTTTTTTAAGTACTGGAACTTCTCACATTGACGGTAGTCTAGGGTTGGGCCGATTTCCCCCAATCTTAATGTTCCCAATCATAATACAAAGTACCTTCAAAACAGTTCAATGAACACAATTTAAACACTAAAGATTGTATTTTGCAAAAAATGCCTAATGAATTATCCGGACCCTGGCATGTTTTCCATCTGCAAGACAGAACGGTAGCACCATTTTCAGTTGAAGTGAGCAGAGCGTCAAAACAGCAGTTCGGATCACACCACAAGCACTCAGAATCGATATTTCAGCGCTGTATCCTCTAGTAGTTTTATCTAAAGCCAAACGCGCTTCATTCAAGCCCTTTCAGCTCCGTGCGCTCCCTATGGTACTCAACCCTACGGTACGCCCCGCCCTGGAATGGGATTTCAACCGAGGACCAACACTGGATCATTTGACATGAACTTCACATTCTGAAGCTGAGGATTGATGTGATTAAACCTCTTTTCTGTTTCCTTCAGGTGTCTGTGGTTGATACACCGGACTGGTTTCAGTCGGAGAGATCTCCTGAGGTGGTGAAAGCTCAGATTTCCTCATGTGTGGCCCTGTCGGCCCCGGGCCCTCATGTGTTCCTGTTCTGTGTCCCCATTGACCGGCCCACTCACTCAGAGCTGCCATCCCTAAAAGCGCTGGAGGGTGCGTTCGGACTCGATGCCGTCCGCCGGCATACGATTGTCCTCTTTACGCGCTCAGACCTTCTCCCGGAGGGAGCGGCAGGCGTGGAGGAGGTGGAGGCGTACATCAGTTCCCAACGGCCAGAGATGCTGGAGCTGGTGCAGAGATGTGGCGACCGCTATCACGTCCTGCAGCGCAGGAATACAGCCGGACGGCAAAGCAGCGGTGTCAAGGAGCTGCTGGAGAAAGTGCAGCAGACTGTGAAGGAGAGCGGAGGAGATTTCTACAGCTGCTCACTCTACCAGCAGAACCAGGAAGAGATCAAGACCATCTTGAGAGATAGACCGAACCGGTCTCGCCCGCTGAGTGCTTTGAGAGAGATGGAGGAAGAGGGGGAAGTGATGTCCGCGGCGGAGAAGAGCAACTGTCTGGACTCGGCTGTGCCGGATCGGTCACTGCTCCGCTCCGTGTGGGAGATGACGAGCTCGTGTGCGAGCCGGGTGCCGAAGCTGCTGGCCGTGGGGGCTCTGACCGGAGCGGCGCTGGGTGTGTTCCTCGCAGGAGCTATAGGGGGCGCTGTAGGGGCAGCGGTGGGATCTGTGGCCACTGAAGTCGGGAGACGGAGGTTCATTAAACAGAAAACAGAGTGATTCCGGAAATAGACCGTTTGATCTGCTCTGTGAACTGTAAAATCATTCCCACGTATGTGGTTTCTTGCATCAGTCAAATCTGTACAAACTCGATACTATATGTGCTGCATATTCATATTGATAGGTTTAAATGTTTCCAAACCACTCTAAACTCAGCTGGTTCTTCGCCAACCGTTTCAACACAAGAACAATCAACTTCAACATGCTCACTGCATTTTTTCAATTCTGTAACCGTACATTTATGTGCACCAAAAATTAAATGTTCTGTTTGTTGAAAGGAATAAAGGGAAGCTGTAATTTAGATGAGTTCCAGCCTAAAGCAGTATTTATACAGGTCATAAACCTGTTAATGTGAACAAGTGATGGTCACTTGCACATGTATATCATCACTCCTCCTAAACCAGCTGACCACACTTCATATATATGGATTAAAATGTATATTAAACAGAAATATATGCATCTTTTAAAGAAACAAGGAGGTTTTTAATCTGTTTTAAAACGACACCATTCATGTTTATGCATCTTTCAGTAATAATATAATTTATTAAAAAAATCATTTTGGGAATTATGTTGAATGATACATTAAAAATGTAGTTTCTTCTGACGGATGGACGTTCTCTCAACTTCATGAGGTGCATCCTGGGATGCTTTTGAAACATGATTATAAAAACCTTTGACTGAAATCATATTTAGCATTAGTTTTTGAGACAAATAATTGTGCTTGCATGTAAATTGCATTAGAAAAGTATAATTTTATAAAAGTGAAATGGGTGAGCGTCAACATTTATTGGAAGTTTGAGACAAATTCAGTCACCTATGTCCAAACATTTGACTGGGGCATTTTAACTGTGTGTTTATAATTGCTTTAGAAGCCTTTATGGTAAGGGGCGTTACATTTCTGACAGACCCATGAGGTGTTTGGCCAACACAATGCACTGGGTCAGCTGGCCAATCAGAGCACTCGGGGCTTTTCAGAAGGAAGGGCTTTGTAGGAATCAGAGCGTTTCAGACAGTCTAGGAATAGAGGAGTTTGGGGTTTTATTCTTCAGTTTTACACAATGTCATGAATCACTGGTTGGGTAACCCTGTGTCAGAGTATTCTCGATGTGTGTGTGTGTGTGTGTGTGTGTGTGTGTGTGACCTTGGCCAGAGGAAGTGCTCAGTGTCATCAGGGATGTCATAACCACTGCAGGCATGATGAAACCGTGCAGGTGGCGGAGCTCAGTGCCAGCGAGAGGGTGTGGTACCCATAATGCCCTGCTCCAGGGGCATCAGGGGGGTTTTATCTCAGTGTCTCACACCAGTCCTCTGCCCCCCCCAGAGGCCTCAGTGTCAGAGCACAGAGAGACGGGAAACGCTTGCTGCACAGCTCTCGCGTATCCCTGAACTACATGAGCTTGTCCTCTTATGTGAAACACAGCGTCCTGAGGCCTGCGTGGGCGTTTGTGGCATGTCATTCAACCAAGGGTTACGCAAGTTTACCTTCCTGCCATGCGGGCCGCAGGAGTGTGTGTGGCGGATGGGCAGAAATGGAGGATGATTTTCACTTTTTCATTCTTCCCACCTTTTCATAACTGCGCGGTCCATGTCAGGAAGTCGGTTGGCTGGTGATGAGACAGCAGCAACTGTATGTGCTTCCTGGACACCTGATACAACGAGAGACGAGATGCAGTCAAACCCACAGATGACCTCTGACCCCACACATACACACACCCGCTGCCACAGCTGCAGTGGGAAAAACAGCCCGACCCGGCCAACACGGCTGAACAGCGTCACACTTTTTCCATCTCGCTCGGATTCTCACGATTTGGTCATGGATAAACTGCATCCGGCTACAGGATTTTAAACAAAATGATTTTCCTGTCCCAGCAGTCTATGATGAAAAATCTTGGAAAATCTTAATCACACAAGGGCCAGAGGACATCCCATCTGCTCCAGACGACTGACCAAGGGACACAATAAGTGCAGGAGATGACTCGAAGCACAAAACAAGGCCGCTGACCCCCCGCTGCAGCACTGCATAAAAAAAAATACAAAAAAAAGATTTACAGCATCAGTTGAGTTAGTGAGCATGTGACTCTTTGAAGCGTTGAAGCAAGTCACCATGAAATCAAAATCGACTTTTTTTTATTTTTATGGAAAATAGCAAGATATACTTGCGCACACCATTGTTTTAAAAATGAATGTGGCTCATAATCAAAACTTCTTTAAAAAATCTAATCAAAATATATAAAAAAAAGTCACTTTGTTTCCCAGCACAAATATATAAGCATTAATAAATCAAGATAAATGTACTTAAGCAAAAATATAAAAAAATATCAAAATGCTTTGAATTAAGTTTATTTTTCTGACCCCATTGGCCAATATTAGAAAACCAAAAACTGACAGTATACTAGTAAAACCATCAGAGGGTTCAGGAAATGTGAACACACCTGTGTCGATCCTTGACCCTTTTTGAGTGTGTATCATACTTTAGGAGGAGGGATCAACAATTTAACTTTAGTCAAGATAACATAGTATATTTAAAATACCCGTTTTGGACCATGGACAACAGAGCTTATTCATATAATTTGATTTCAATGCTTTTAAAACAGAGAATGAAATACCAAGGTTTTCCTTGATGACACACGATGAGTAGTTGGTGTGTGTGCTAGCAAAGTACACCCTGCAACTGAAAACACAAATGGCTGCATCCAACATCACATACTTCCCTACTATATTTTATAATAGGCGAAAAACAGTATGTGACAAAAGACGCATGTCTAAATTTACAATACTATAGGCAAAAAGTACCCGAATGACCTACTGATTCTGAAGTGTACATACGATGGACACTTCACTATCCCATGAGGATTTATGAACGACAGTGAAGCGACGCAACTGACTCTGGAAGGTCACATGATGAAGACATCATGGCAAATGTGGTACGTCCGGATTACATTCATATGATTATAGAACATACTATTTTAGTGATCGCAAAGTATTCACTTATTAAAAATAAGTATGTGCATATGAGAGTATGTGCTTTTCAAGTTTCAAGTTTCAAGTTTAATTTGATCTTTTAGCTTCAGATTCATCATGGTGATCGCCTTTAGCTTGGCTTGCTCAGTTGGGGACACAACATTTTCAGCTAAATATTCAACTAAATTTTAAACTATATTACCGATCTGCCCGTATTGACACTATGATAATTGAAATTAGCTGGATAACATCACCGTTTCACCAGAACGGCTGTACAGCCGAATCTAATTCTGTTGCATTATTTTCCTGTTAACACTGTGAAGCTGCTTTGAAACAATTAGACTTGTAAAAAGCGCTATATAAATGAAGGTGATTAAGACAACAGGGATCAACAAACAAACAGTCTAATCAGCATCTGCTAAATGAACAAATGTAAACCAAACAGAATTTTAGGGGTCATTTAGGGGTCAGAGATGATCTGGATGGGCGATCTGTAGCCTAAAAGATCACAGTTAGTACCGTCCCTACATTAAAGGGATAGTTCACCCAAAAAAGAAAATTCTGTCATTAATTACCCTCATGTCGTTCCAAACCTGTAAGACTTTCGTTCATCTTCAGAACACAAATTAAGATCTTTTTGATGAAATCTGAGGAGCTCTCCGAGTCTGACCCATCCATAGACTGTAACGTCACTGAACTTTCAAGGTCCAGAAAGGTAGTAAAATTGTCCATGTGACTACAGTGGTAAAACAGCACCAAAGTGAATAGTGCAAGAGAGTTACAGGGAAGAGGGAAGAGATTGTTGAATAAATTCGTTATTTTTGTTTGTTCTTGGGCACAAAAACATTCCCGACGCTTCATAACATTAAGGTTGAACCACTGTCATATGGAGTCATATGGATTATTTTAACAATGTTTTGTCTGCCTTTCTGGACTTTGAAAGTTCAGTAACGCTGGAGGGGTCAGAGAGCGCTCGGATTTCATCAGAAATATCTTCATTTGTGTTCCGAACACTAGAAACAAGACAAAAATACTAAGAAAAGCATCTTTTGCAGTCCAAACATCTAAAATATTCTTAAAACAAGAAGCATTTACTAGACAAGCAAAAGTTTTTGTCTTGTTTTGGGGGAGAATAACTCAAAATTAAGCGAGTTTTGCTTAAAATAAAACAATGGGGTAAGAATTAAGAATTATGGAGATTATTTTTCTTACCCCATTGGCAGATTATTTTGCTTATTTTAAGCAAAAACTCACTTAATTTTGTGTTATTTTTCCCCAAAACAAGACAAAAACTTTTGCTTGTCTAGTAAATGCTTCTTAATGTAAATTTTTTGATATTTGGACTTAAAACAAGACAAAAAGCATTTTTTCTTACAGGTTTGGAACGACATGAGGGTGAGGAATTAATGACAGAATTTACATTTTTTGGATGAACTATCCCTTTAAGAAAAAAATCCAAAAATGATATATCACTCTCAAATGAAAACTTTTTTTTCCATGTCAGATCCAGTGATAATTTCATCCTCAAAAGTGCTCATATCATATCATATCATATCATATCTCATATCAACAACTGTGTTTCCAGACAGACTGATAAAGGTCTAAAGAGACGTAAAACCAGCCAATCACATTCAATCTGAATAAATTCAGTGTGAGTGTATTTTGTGTTCTGTTGATGACCAGTACTACAGCTGTAACACTCATTTATCCATTATCCATATCAATTACACACCTAATGCTCATCCTTTGCTCTTCATTATCTTACACTAGTGCTAAAAGCTTCCTGTGTTTATTAGGAAGTGAAATTGAGAGAAAGAAATCTGAAACTGCGTTATTTTATTCAGACCAAGATCAGTTGAACGCAAGCCACACAACTGCAACTTCCAAACTCCGAGGAGCTTCACATCATCCAAACATCTGCGAGCTCAGACGGGACTAACACAGAGAATCTAAAACATGGCGTGACGTGAATCGTGGATGTGAGCTGCCATCATTCGCTCTTCTACAGGCTCTCATGTCTTGTTAGTCTCCATTTAGCAGGAAAGTCGAAAAAGATCAACATATTATTAAATAATCCAGTTAGAGTGTTTGAGACTGTGGTAGATGTGAGGTTTAAGGTAACCCGTGATCGCATGTTGCCGTCTGACACGAGGAACCCACATACTATTTATTCCCCGAAATATTAGTGAGAGGAAATTAAATGAAGAAGTGACAGACGTGAAGCGTTATGTGACACAACTTGACACATGAAACATGGACCAGGAACACAAGCCATGAATTTAACCTGATCCAAAAATGTACAAAAAGTAAATTTGCTGTAATTCCACGTGGTGTTGGTCACCGCTGATAACTGCTTGCGGTAACTGCTAGTATCTGTTCCTGAACCTTCTCTGTGATCCCGCTATGTTTGGTCTCAATGCCGCAGGTTCGAGGACCTGTGCTCTCCTCGCTGTCTGTGTCCCCGTAGCAGCTGGAGCCCGACGACGCCGTCAGCACCATCATGGAGTCCATGGAGTCTCTGTTTTTACAAGACGGGGAGCTGCCGCTTCCCAAATCCTCGCTGTCGTCCTTCCTCCCATCCTGACCCTCCGCCACACCGTCCGCTGTGCCTTTAAACGTCTGGTCGCTCGTCTGGTCGTTCAGCAGCTGGACGAGGAAGTTGATGTACTTCATGGCGAGTCGTAGTATCTCATTCTTGCTGAGCTTCTTGTCGGGCGGGTGGGTCGGGATGAGTTTACGGAGCTCAGAGAAAGCGCCATTTACGTTCTGCTGCCGCCACCGCTCGCGGCTGTTAGTGAAGACACGCCGAGCCAACTTCTGAGGAGGACCTGAAGGAGAACCACATGCAAGAGACATCTGAGCAGAGAAACATGGAGCAATCGGGTTCATTTTGTTTAATTTAAGATCATGCTGAAGAGAAACTTACAATTAACAAAACATCCACTGATTTAAAAACAATCCATAAATGAAATGATGTACCGTCATTGAGGTCCAGTTCGAAGTGTGCGGACGGGCGTCTCTTCACACGAGCATTACTGAAGATCCCAAAGCTTCCAGACGGTCCGAGGAAAGAGCTGAGGGAAATGGAGAAAACACTGCAAATGAGACAACTTGAGGAAAATAAATCTATAAAAGCAATCTGGGACCGTTTGATGAACGTCTGTCACTGATTGGACAAACGTGACGCCTGCCGTTCTGTCCTCATTACAGCTGCACAGCTCAAATAGATCTGACTTCATTCTGTCTGTGCTGCTTTGAGGGGTGAAAGATCAGTAAGTCGCTGCTCTACAAGAGAACATGACATCAGAAGAGTTTGTTCATTACTTAGATGCTTAACAAGATTAACGTGTGCATCGTCCTGCAGTGAATGATTCCTCAACAGTAGTGGCCTTTGCTATGTTTCACTTGAAACAGGCCATGCAACAGAAGGGGCCTCCGCTTGAGCTCGAAAAAAGAGACCGGTGCCTGCCATTACGCAGCACACAACAGGGTCAGTTATACAACGTTATACAATGATCCATCAAAAATAAAGTTAATATTAGGTGACATAAATGTTAGACTGAGAATATTGTCTTTTCTGGTTAAAGAGATGTGTAGATAGTGCATTTTTAATTAGATTAAGAGTGAAATGTGAGATAATATTTGTATTTTTTTTCTCTTTGGGGGGCTCCGAAATGTGAAGGCTGCCGCTGTTCAAGTCACATGTGTTGTTGAGGAGAGCGTGCTGCTACTTTACTAAATGATCAGATGCACCATTTTTACCTGCTGGACTATAAAACCGCTGAAGATGACCATGTACCAACAATCCAGAACAGAGAACACTCTAGTGACCACCAGAACGATACCGGTTGCCGATATATTTTTTTCTTTGTTTAAGCAAATGTATTTGTTTATTTCCTCTATAACAGGCCAATCTGGCCTTAAACAAAAATATCTGTAGCTGTACGGACATGATTTAAAGCAAAAACAGAATAGTCTGACTTTTGTTCTGTAAAATTATTCTATAATTATGCTAGAAGACACTTGCACAAAATAGCAGACGGACTGAATGAAAAGGCAAATTCACTCTCTGACAGTAGGTGGCGCTTATCGAAGCGCAGCAATATACCGCTTCCTTGTTTACCGCTGTACACAAAGCAGCGCTGCGTTTATAAACAATACTTTATACAGAGGTAAGACGACAAGAAAATGCCACCGAAACAATTCTGAAGACAGTTCCCTTTCATAGATGCATTCATATAAACCCCTACCCCCATTTCAATATTTATATTTTTCCTTCCTTTATTTTGTGACCACCTGTGAGCTTTCTGTGCCTGTACAGTTTTTGCTCTTTTGCATCCATCTTCAGTGTGCCCTGTTCGGCACCATGTTATTGTCCTGTTAACAGACTTCGGAATATTCCCACACAAATAACATTTTGGGAAATTATTGCAAAGCAGTTTGTGTGCAAGTCTGGAATAGAGAGATCGGCCAAAATAACATTAAAAAACGTTCCGATTTATAGATGGTTGAGCAGTGCATCTCTATTTTTTTATTATTGTTCAAATCATTCCCTGGGCCATATGTTTGACACCCCTGCACTAAGACTAGGATTGGGAACCACTGAGTTAGGCAATTAAGTCACTCTTTCTTGTCCTATGAAAGAATTTAACAGTGGTAATAATTGTCGTTTTGATTCCTCACCTGCTGATGAAGGGGTGCGTCTGCAGGAAAGGTGGGGGCAGGAGGGCCGTGGCGGGTCCAGCACTGGACAGCGAGGACAGTTGCGCCAACCGCAGCTCCGCGGGGCCGTGTGGGAGGGGTGGCGCGGGGTGCAGGGCCGTCAGTGGGGTCGCCAGCATGGGGAGAGGGGGCAAGGGGGGTTTGCTGTGAGCCAGGCTGATGACCGGTATGTTGGGAGGGATGGATGTCGATGAGGAGGAGGACACACGCTCACCACTGGAGACTGTGGATGTGGTGGAAGGGCTTCGCCGGGGAGGTGTTGTCGAATCCGTCTTGGCTCTGGTGGCCTCTGGTTCAGTTGTGGCGTCAATCATGTCCGTACGGCTCTCTGCATCACGAGTTGCATTAGCGTCAGGGGAGCCCTTGCGAGCAGGACTGACGTGCTGGAGGACAGATGGAGACACGGAGGAGGGCGAGACGGGCGACTCGTTTTTCTCCATCATGACCCGAGACTGATGAGTTCTCCTGAAGATCTCAGATTCTTCTCATCATTCCTCATGTGGGGGTCTGCAGATTGAGTCACTTCTGTTTGGACCTGAAACAACAAAACAGGTTGTTTTTACAAAGGCAGGTTCTTCTGAAGTGACATTATGATATTATAAAGCACTGATATGCAGAATGAACTTTTTGTTCAAAATTACGTGTCAAGCAGGAGCAAACTCCGGAAAGTTCTTGAATCTCCTGAAACCAACTCCAAATGTGCTTAAACACTTTCGAACTACCATTGGTCCATGGTGATTACATGTTAGATAGTTGTGCTCTGGGAACGTTGTAAACGGGACCTTAAGAGTCACGTTCACATTGCGGGTGAATTCGGTGTCACTCCACTTCTGAGTGCGAGTCATTGACTGACAAACATTCACTGCTGAAAGACTCATTGAGTCAGTGTGAATAGAACTGAATTCAACTAGTTTATTGGACCCTGAAAAGTCATCTGTGGAGTTAAAAATAACAACAACAAAAAAGGAACATGTCCAGACTAAACAACAAACATTGACACAGCTCGATCATCATGAGATCAGGAGTGACAAACACATTTGGATCATTAAGAGGATTCACTGTTAAAACTTTACAAGCCAGGATGATAAATCATGATGGAGTCGTTCTGCGTTCAATACTGACCCAAACAACTAATCTGTCAGTATTTAACTATCTGAGATCATCAGGAACAGCTGCTATCCATGTTCACTTGGGTTCGTGGTGTTATTTCCAAATGAATGCATAAATCACTTGTCAGTCATCCTGCTGTCTAGAGATCAGGACTGACGTTAGTCACTAATTGATCGATGGGTCGATCGCTATGACAGACATGATCAATGAAACTGCTCAGATCTCCTCACACAGACACAGAGCGACTCAACACGCGGTTCTGCAAATGCTTTCCCTCTTTTAAACATTGACTGCTATTCCTTACATTCGGTTCCTCTTTTTGTCCAGTTTAACAAACTATTTTTCATAACGCCTGACTTGAAGCGCCTGTAAACCCATCCGAATGTTCTACTGCACACATTCTAAGAAGCTCCATGTGTTTTCAGATGGTCACTTACAGGAAACCTCACATATTTCTCTCTTCACAGATCACGCTTCTTCCAAACGCCTGTGCCTGTCGTCGAGTCTTTGATGTCCATGTCAGTTTTCAGAAACTTTCTTATTAAAATTAAGTTCCAGGACAATCAGAAAACATGCAAGATGTGTCAGTAGTACTGAATTATGAAGCAGTGCGTCTCAAGAATGGCCCATGCATCAATCATTGGTGATCAGAAAGCGTGTGATGAAGAGCTGCCGTGGTGATGTGTACTCTATCTCGCCAGTCACTCACCGCGTTTGTGGTCACTTTCTCCGTCGTTAATGCGTTTCGGTGTTCAGCTTCGCTGTCTGCCAAGCGATCACACACACTCACTCTCCTTGCACTTCCTTCCCGTTCCTGAGCGCTGTTCTCCACCAGTTTCTCCAGCTTACAGTGAAGTTTAGAGATGCGGCTGCGACACAGAGCGATGACCTCACTGCAGGAATGACAGACGACTGGAACATGCGCTGACGTAAAAGTGATGCACATGTGCCCATGTGTCTGTACCCCCTCCCACCCCACCATCACCAACACGCATGGTGCTCTAGTGGGACACCAGTTGAGCTAGTATTAGACGAACGAGAGAGAGAGAGAGAGAGAGAGAGAGAGAGAGAGAGAGAGAGAGAGAGAGATTTCCTCTCTGCTGGACAGGAGGATGTACTTGTACAATATGGTGATGTTGATAAGAGTAAAAAAAGTGCCTGCAGGCCTGAGATAAGAGCCCCACCAGTCTCTCTCTCTCTCTCTCGCTGGTTAGCTTCAGACACCGAAGGTTCTTGGATCACGACCAAAAGGAAGCACAACTTACATCACAATTGAATAACATTGTAAAAGCTCACACACACACACACACACACACACACACACACACACACACAGAGAGAGAGTTGTATATAAATAAAGTACATAAATGAAAGAGAAGCAGCCTGTTCAGGAGTTTGAGTGGAAACATTCAGACAGACACTGTGATGTTTAACCTGTTAACTGTCACTCTCTTTTTGAGCACAGATCTGAACCTAAATGGTTGTAATTCAAAAATGCTTTGAAATGCAGACCTAAAGTTGGTCTCTCTTTTTTTTTAGATTATTGCAGAAGTGAAAGCACTTCAAAAATGATAGTGTAAAAAAAGGTATAGAGGCTTTGGTTTACTGTATAGCAAATGTATTGAACTAAACATTTTATACAAAATACATATTTTACTAAATAATTTTGAGTCTAAAATTGCTAGGTGCTAAAAGGTTTTAAAGTAGCCTATCGTGTCCATGTCCAACTCATTGTCATCATCAGGCCTTCACACAAAAATAAATGAATTAAGTTCACACTATTCTGAATTCATAAAATAGAACCAACTGAAAGCACATGTATGCAGACATCCCATACTCGATCTTACAAACTATGTAGAAATGGAAAAACTATGCAGTAATTGTTTAAAATCAATGTAATAATCCAGATTCACTATCATTAGAACGAGTCAGAGCAAATGTATGTGCTGACGCACCTGTTGTGTCGTTACGCTCTAGCAGAGATTTTGTGTGAGAAATTTTACTGTGCACAAACACTCAAATTGCGTGAAATTATTAGTGAATTAGGCCCAACACCATAACAAAAAAGAAAAGTCGAAAAAAAACTTAAAATAACTTTCCCGGATTTAACTTAAGATAACTCAAATATCCAAATTTTCACTTAACACAACTTCACATTTCAAGCTGACTAAACTTAAAATCAAGTCAACACATATTTTTTACAGTCTATTTTGATTCTTTATATAACATATTAATATCACATATAAAGAGGGTGATCTTTATATCACCCTCTCATGTGTGAGTGAGAGAGGGTGTATGTGTGAGTGTGTGAGAGAGGGTGTGTGTGAGTGAGTGAGTGAGTGAGTGAGTGAGTGAGTGAGTGAGTGAGTGAGTGTGAATGTGTGTGTGTGTGAGAGAGGCTGTGTGTGAGTATGTGTGAGAGAGGCTGTGTGTGAGTATGTGTGAGAGAGTGTGAGAGAGGGTGTGTGAGTGAGTGAGTGAGTGAGTGAGTGAGTGAGTGAGTGAGTGAGTGAGTGAGTGAGTGTGTGAATGTGTGTGTGTGAGAGAGGCTGTGTGTGAGTATGTGTGAGAGAGGCTGTGTGTGAGTATGTGTGAGAGAGTGTGTGAGAGAGGGTGTGTGAGTGAGTGAGTGAGTGTGAATGTGTGTGTGTGAGAGAGGCTGTGTGTGAGTATGTGTGAGAGAGGCTGTGTGTGAGTATGTGTGAGTGAGTGTGTGAGAGAGGGTGTGTGTGAGTGAGTGAGTGAGTGAGTGTGAATGTGTGTGTGTGTGAGAGAGGCTGTGTGAGTATGTGTGAGAGAGGCTGTGTGAGTATGTGTGAGAGAGGCTGTGTGTGAGTATGTGTGAGTGAGTGTGTGAGAGAGGGTGTGTGTGAGTATGTGTGAGAGAGGCTGTGTGTGAGTATGTGTGAGTGTGTGTGTGTGTGTGTGTGTGTGTGTGTGTGTGTGTGTGTGTGTGTGTGTGTGTGTGTGTGTGAGAGAGTGAGTGTGAGTGAGTGTGAGTGAGTGTGAGAGAGAGTGAGTGAGAGTGAGAGTGAGTGTGAGAGTGAGTGTGAGAGTGAGTGTGAGTGAGTGAATGAGTGAGTGTGTGAATGTGTGAGGGGGGGTGTGTGAGTATGTGTGAGAGAGGCTGTGTGTGAGTATGTGTGAGTGAGTGAGTGAGAGAGGGTGTGTGTGTGTGTGTGTGTGTGTGTGTGTGAGTGAGAGTGAGAGTGTGAGAGAGTGTGAGAGAGTGTGAGAGAGTGTGAGAGAGTGAGAGTGAGTGAATGAGTGAGTGTGTGAATGTGTGAGAGAGGGTGTGTGAGTATGTGTGTGAGTGAGTGAGTGAGTGAGTGAGTGAGTGAGTGTGTGTGTGTGTGTGTGTGTGTGTGTGTGTGTGTGTGTGTGTGTGTGTGTGTGTGTGCGATTGTGAGAGAGGGTGTATGTGCGAGTATGTGCGATTGTGAGAGAGGGTGTGTGTGAGTATGTGTGATTGTGAGAGAGGGTGTATGTGTGAGTATGTGCCAGTATGTGCGATTGTGAGAGAGGGTGTATGTGTGAGTATGTGCGATTGTGAGAGAGGGTGTATGTGTGAGTATGTGCGATTGTGAGAGAGAGTGTGTGTGCGCACAAGTATGTGTGATTGTGAGAGAGGGTGTATGTGCGATTGTGAGAGAGGGTGTATGTGCGAGTATGTGTGATTGTGAGAGAGGGTGTATGTGTGAGTATGCGATTGTGAGAGAGGGTGTATGTGCGAGTATGTGTGATTGTGAGAGAGGGTGTATGTGCGAGTACGTGCGATTGTGAGAGAGAGTGTATATGTGCGAGCACGTGCGATTGTGAGAGAGGTGTATGTGCAGTAAGTGCGATTGTGAGAGAGGGTGTATAAAGCAGTATGCGCGAGTATGCGCGATTATGATAGAGGGTGTATGTGCGAGTATGCGCGATTGTGAGAGAGCGTGTATGTGCGAGTACGTGTGATTGTGAGAGAGGGTGTATGTGCGAGTACGTGCGACTGTGAGAGCGTGTATGTGAGAGTACGTGCGATTGTGAGAGAGGGTGTATGTGTGAGTATGTGCAAGTATATGCGATTATGAGAGAGGGTGTATGTGCGAGTATGTGCGAGTGTGAGAGAGAGGTGTGTAATGTAGTATATGCGAGTATAGAGAGGGTATGAGAGAGGTGTATGTGCGAGTATGTGCGTAGTATGTGCGATTGTGAGAGGGTATATGAAAGAGAGCACGTGCGACTGTGAGAGGGTTTATAATGAAATACGATGCGACTGTGAGAGAGCGTGTATGTGTGAGTATGTGCAATTGTGAGAGAGGGTGTATGCAAAGTATGTGCGATTGAGAGAGAGGGTGTATGTGAAGCACGTGCGACTGACTGAGAGAGAGTGTATGTGCGAGTACGTGCGACTGTGAGAGAGGGTGTATGTGCGAGTATGTGCGACTGTGAGAGAGCGTGTATGTGTGAGTATGTGCGATTGTGAGAGAGGGTGTATGTGTGAGTATGTGCGAGTGTGAGAGAGGGTGCATGTGTGAGTATGTGCGAGTGTGAGAGAGGGTGTATGTGTGAGTATGTGTGAGTGTGTGTGAGTATGTGCGAGTGTGAGAGAGGGTGTATGTGTGAGTATGTGTGAGTGTGTGTGAGTATGTGCGATTGTGAGAGAGGGTGTATGTGCGATTATGTGCAATTGTGAGAGAGGGTGTATGTGTGAGTATGTGTGATTGTGAGAGAGGGTGTATGTGCGAGTATGTGTGATTGTGAGAGAGGGTGTATGTGTGAGTATGTGCGAGTGTGTGTGAGTGAGAGCGTGTGTGTGTGTGTGAGAGGCTGTGTGTAAGTGTGTGGGTGTATGCGAGTGTGAGAGAGGGTGTGTGTGAGTGCGTGGGTGTATGTGAGAAAGTGTGTGTGTGTGTGTGTGTGTGTGTGTGTGTGTGTGTGTGTGTGTGTGTGTGTGTGTGTGTGTGTGTGTGTGTGTGTGTGTGTGTGTGTGAGTGAGCGAGAACCAGCTGTGTTACGGTCGGTCGACTGCAGTTTGCCGCCACCTCTGTGGAGATTTGCCTCAGGGTTAAATTAAGATTATGAGTTTAAACCGCACTGAGAAAAGCTTCTCTTCATTTCCAAAAATATATGACCGTGTTCAACGTTCAGTCAAACACACAGTGGAGCTTCAGTGAATCCGCCTTCATTTTTTTCATAAAGCACATTTTAAAACTCTTAAAACTGGAGAGAGTCTTAGTTTTCACAAGGTCAGCGTCTCAGGTTTGAAGTCATAGATGCTTGTTTTCGCTACCAGGGGTTTTATGTTGGTTTCAGACCTTTTTAACGTTTATTATGAAAATAAAACAAATCCACTAATTTTCAGCACAAAACAAAATGGAGCAAGATACAGAGGTTAACCACGATACCAAGATTGGTGGTCTATACAGAAATTCACTGGAATAACAAGTGACAACTAGCTCCAGTCCACATGTAAATGACGGACTGAAATAATTTACACAATGAACGATAAACATAACTACAGATTTGCTTAATGTTTTCAGAAAAACAGAAAATGTGGCTGTAAAGCAGTTGTTGTGATGAGCGCGACTGAATGCGTCTCGTTTCACCTCTTTGTGTGAAAGTCAAACTGATGGTAATTATAGCAGCGAGTGTTTCCTCATGAGGGGAAGAAATCGCAGCAATTGTTTGAATCAGGAGTCGCCCGTATTGTCCGTCTGTCTAAACACACGCAAGAACAAAGCAGCAATAAATGACTGTGTGTGTGTGTGTGTTTATGTTTCATGGATATTCACTTTTCATCTGTGTAAATGATCTGACCAGCAGACGGAGGGTTACGGAGAGGACGAGAGGGAGAAAAAAAAAAATACACAAAATAAAACTCACTCAGTGTGTCGAGAACACCCACACCTTGTGCAATCTATAAACTTTTCTTGCTAACTCATACTTGCGCTCAACGCACATTTCCTCCATTCATGTAAACACTATTGTGTGTCAGAGATACAGATCAGTGAGGCTTAATTGTTTAGGGCAATAAGACCGTGTGTGTATGTGTGTGTGAGAGAGAGAGAGAGAGAGAGAGAGAGAGAGAGAGAGAGAGAGAGAGAGAGAGAGAGAGAGAGAGAGAGAGAGAGAGAGAGAGTGAGAGAGAGAGTGAGAGAGTGAGAGAGAGTGAGAGAGAGAGAGTGTGAGTGTTGGGGACTTGTCATTGACTACGTTTACGTGAACAGCAGTAATCTAATTATTGACCTTAATCCGAACACAATATTCTGATTAAGGGGTTTACATGAGTTGCTTTTACAATATTCCGTTCATGTTCCCGTTTTACATGTTGTAGAACATACATCGTTTAATGGCACACATTATGCCCAGCGCCAGACGTTCCAGCTCCAGAATTTCACATATCAACATACAGTTCGTCTTCGTTATGGTGCCATGTTTCATATTTACATTTTAAGAAAGCTTCAAGTGCAGTTTTGAATTGATTTGTCATGTTATACATGCAACGGCGGATACAAATTCTCCAGCAACGGGCCTCCTCTTCCAGAACTGGTGAGAAAGAGTTCTTGAAGCCAAGCCATGCTCTCGTTTGCGGTCACGTGCGTGTGCGTCCTGTTGCAAAATGCAGCGAAAACTCCTACACAGCGTTAATAGTGTGATTAAGGTGTGTATGTCTATAATGCACTTTGATAATTCGACTAAAATAGGAATACTCCAATTCGATTTGTGTTTACTTCGAGTATGACGTCAGTCAGATTAAGGTAATTAGAAATCGCTGTTTACATGGTAGTTTCTTAATCAGAGTATGGTCTTAATCAGGGGTCTGTTCTTCATACCTCGCTTAATACATCTAAGACGATTTGATGTCTAATGGTGATAAGTGATCTCTGGCTAATTTGGTTCTTCAAACTAATTTATGGATTGGATTAAAATATCTGGATTAAATTATCCAAGATTACAGCTTGTTCCTGTGTTCCCTGAAGAGGGGCAGATGTATTGATACTCGAAACCACGATCAATAATGCAGCGATTGGCAGGCGGCAAGACAGCAACGTAATGACATCATATAATTAAAAAGACACCTGGCAAGAAACTTGACAAATAAAAAAAAAAAAAAAAAAAAAATGATTTTTATATTATATATATATATATATATATATATATATATATATATATATATATATATATATATATATATATATATATATATATATATATATATATATATATATATATATATATATATATATATAATAATTTCTAGACCCTTATAAAGGAAACAGCCAAACGACCAACATAAGTTATAATAGATAAATGAAATATACAGTTTTTTTTGTTTTTGTTTTTTTACATGATTCCCAATTATTTATATAAATGATTTTATAGTATTTGTTCACCCTTTACATTTATTTCAATGTTGTAATTAGCAATTCCTTTAATTTAATTCAATTTGAAGCAGATTTGTTACGTGACAGCATTAAAAAAGAAGTTAAAAAAAAAAAAAGTTATAAAACAGTTCTTAAGGGTCAAGATCAAGTTCTCTGCATCTTCTGCACTGCATCAAGCCATCCCATAATATCCGTCATCATTCAAATGAATGCACGGCTCAGAGTAACGTTACAGCATGTGTATAAGACTCCAATAAAATGATGAAGTAATTATTCTAATCAAAAATAAATCTTTCAATAAAGTGACTGTGTCTATAGTATTATACACAACATTATAATATTATTTTCAAATACATTTTTATATTATCATTTAAAATGATTATTGCCCCTGGTTCAGTAAGGAACTCTTGTAATAAAGTAGCAGTGGCTGGGACAAATTGTAAGCATCAATGCCACTTAAAAATATGCAATCTAATCTTGTTTACACGAAATAAGCCTGAAACTAAGCTTCCGGACATGTTGCTATGACAACAAGTCCAGGATGAGTGTCGAAGAACTAAACAATCCAAGATCACGCCAAATCGCCTACAATCAAATCCAGCTAACTGAGTTAGTGATGTATGAAGAACGGACCCCTGGTTAATATTGGAGTATTGTTGTCCATGTAAACGTACTGACTGTGGGGACCTAAATTGAGGTCCCCATGAGGAGACAAGCTTATAAATCATACAGAATGAGTTTTGAAAAATGTAAAAAATTTACAAAGTGTTGTGTGATGGGTAGGTTTAGGGGAAGGGTTAGTATAAGGGGACAGAATATACAGTATAAAAACCATTACGTCTATGGAGGGTCCCCATAAAGATAGTGAACCAGACCGTGTGTTTGTATGTGTGAGTGCCATCAGTGCTCAGATGAGGTTAGGTGGTTCCTCTTAGTTAGTGTTGTATACAGAGTCACTCATCACTAATTCTAGTGTTGTTAGTGATGAAACATTTAGTACTAAAGACAGAAATACACAGCAGATTATAAAACACTACACATTATACACTTGCCGACCTTAGATGGTAAAAGGTTACAGACAAAACTGGGCATCATGCGCTAAACAACTGATCACACACTAGCAAATTTTCACAAAGTCATGCAGAAATACGCAATTCATTGCTAGAAGACGTGTGACATGAAAAAAAAGTGCTCTAAAATCAGCTCAAAAGATCAAACGTCTGATATTAACGAACTGGATGGAATCACACCGTCCTGAGCTAAAACAACAACAACAACAACAACCTGTGTCCATCATACACTATGCAATTCTGTGCTGACCGACTCTGATGTCCACCAACTAGCATAGACTCGTCCAGCCTGCAAACCGGGACAAGAATCTGTACAAATAAACACAATACCGTAGTGTATTCCAGCCTTAACGTTGAGTGTGTGTACTCCAGACATGAATGATTCCTCAAATCATGCGTGTTGTTAAGGAGCTTTACGAAGTGATCCGACACATCATTTTCAATAAATCATAGAAGAACTACAACAGACCAGTTATACTAGCAACACCCTAGAAGCACCCCGGCAACCACCCACAACACCCGAGCATTGAGACAAACAAACAAGGGGAAACAAACAACACTCAAGTTTGCTGCCGAAAACAAAGAAATCTAGTTATTCTTACAAAATATGATTTAGAGGACAATGTTGAAATGTCAACAGTAAGGTTTCTGCCATGGAATAAAAACAAAAAACAAAGGGTAATTGTGACTTTTAAATCTCACAATATACACTTGCAATTGCGAGAAAAAGTCAGAAAATGTGGGAGTTCATCAATTTTGGATAATTTGTATCTTGCAATTGTACATTTGTATCTCACAATTGCAAGAGTTACGATCTCATATCTCATTGCGAGAGATAAAAAGTAAAAAAAAATGTTTTATTCTATGTCAAAAAAAGCTTAGGGCCCTATGATTTCCGCAATGCAGAAAACGGATGGAACTGCGGAATACAGTCATACAAATTTTATTTACCGTATATCGCGGAATTTCACAGAATTTGTCATTGATAAACAAAAACAGGTCAGTACACTTAAATCAAATCATGATATAGACTATGGTGTGAATATTAAACTGCAAAAGACTATTTAAATATGAATCCTGCATGTTCTGCGTGTCTCTGTGTGAATGAATGGAACAGACGCGCGGTTTCAAACATCTTTCTGATTTCTAAAATTTTTTTATAAATTATATATAATAATAATAATAGTAATAATCTTCTATTTTTATGACTTCAATTAATTAGAAATGCTTTTTGATTAATAAAATTATTTAAACCATTAAAATGGAATCCAGAAAACACAGAATTTGGTAAAAATAAACTGAAATTTCACTGGCCCCTAAACTTAATTTTTGTTTAACTTTTATTAAATTGTTTAAGTTTCATTATTTCCATTAATTAGACATACTTTTTGATATTTTGGAAAAAATAAAGATTTCATAGGGCCCTACAAGCTTCCATACACAAGACTACCATTTTCAAATATCAAACCCTACATTTGATTAAAAATACATCAGCTCTGATGTTCATGATACATGACAATGAAACGTATCAGAAACATTTAGCATATGCGGTCTAAACGAACAAGAGTCGATCTCACACATCATGCGGTTTGATAAGATGCAGAGGCCACTGCGCTTGCTCACATCTGCATGCACAATTATATATATCCTTCATGCGTGGCTGCTCAAGTGAAACGGCAAGAGAACCCGACTTTACTGAGCGCTCGTGTGACCAATCCAGATTCATTCAGACACACATCAAATATAAATCACTACAGTGTACACCATCCATCGGTCAGTGCTCACTGAAATCGAACGGACTTCTACAGATAAAGATTGTCTGTGATAAAGTCTGTGCTGCTGAGCGTCAAGTACCCAGGATGCACCTGGAGCAGCAGAGGGAGGATGTCAGCGACAGCTGTTTCCTGTCCACACTTCCTGTTGGAGCGCTCGGGGCGGGAGTCTTGATGTTGAGGGTTTGGCGAGACCGTCGGCCATTTTCCAAACAGGATATATCTGCCGCGGTCACAGGTGTGAGCTCACGAACGCTCATTATTCATAACTCATTTCTTAATACGCTGTGAAGGGGCCGCCGGGTTTCCGATTAACAAGGTGGAGCCGATGGGACGGAGCCAAATTCACTTCAGCATCAAAAGGACAACGGGAGTTCAAACGTACATCTTGAATGATAACGCGTACATAAATACAGAATTATATAAAGTGCCCCTAGTATGCCATTTTTAAGGGCTCCTAATTGTGTTTTGGCATCTCCTACAATAGGTTTGCATGCAAAGGTCAAAAACACTTTAATTTTCTCTCAGTGTTTGAAACGGTTGGATCAAGGATTCAGTCTCTCTAAACCCTGCCTTCTGAGAGCTGCTCTGCTCTGATTGGTCAGATAGCCCAGTCTGTTGTGATTGGTCAGAAACCAAACACTCATTATCATATCTGATTCTCCGCTCCTGATACACAGTGATATGAACAGTAATGATGGCGTCTGTTTTACCCTATCAATCTCATCAAAGTGGATTTGCTTTGTCTTCTCGTCATGAACAACACAAACTAAACTCTTCCAGTCTCAGCTACAACTACAGTGTTGAGGGCGGGACAAAGCAGATGCTGTTCAGCCAATGAAGACTATAGGCTGGCATTATGCAAATTATTTACAAATATACATAGCTGGAATTACTGACAACCTGTTTCAGAATTGCTTCTTTATTTGGGGAGACAATAACTCTGAACACAACATTAATCTGCACTATGACCTTTGAAAGTTTTCAGACCTTTTACAGTCACAAAGCTCTATTACACACTACATGAAAGGGGATATCCCAAAAAGTATAAAACTGGCACTTTTAAGGGGAATCAGATTGTTGTTGAGTTCAGTGAAACACTGCAAATGTCAGAGCTCAAAACTCAGTCCATAAAGAGTATTAAGCGGTAAAAGTGACTTTGCCAACTTTCATATAACGTCATGCATGTAAACAAACATTTGTTTCTGACACAAGCGAGTATAAATCCAAGATGAATGAAATAGTCCAAAGTATGAGTTACCATTAAACGTCTTATGATTAATTGATGCTCTTCAATAGTTGAATGCACTGAATGTTTCCTAGAGTAGTAACAATACTGATAATAATAAACTGAGCCATTTATGGAAAAGTGATTGGTGTCTTAGATAATGAGCCACGAGAAAGACAGATTACAGATACGAGAGTTTCAGGTATTCTGTTTCATGTCTATAAACCAACATTTCCTGTGGTAAAACCACTTTAAAGGCCAATAACAATAATACATGGTTGCAAACACCCACAACTGTAACGATAACGACACAGTGGAACTATATCGTTGGAATCGTTCAGAATATTTTCCAGCTGATGAACGATAAAACATTGACAAAGCCAATCAGAATCCATCCTGCTTTAAGAGCTTGAGCATTTAAAGTGACATACGACAAAACTGCAGTACGCTTACAATAAACAGAACGTTGATAACTAATATTATATCATTATTACAGTTATCGTTCTTGGCTTGAATAGGCTTTAACACTCCGAAATTATCATTATGCATCCTCAATTGTTATTACTGTAATGTATCCATATGTTTTAATCTCTTGATGATGATGATGATTCTAGATCACATTCATGTAACAGTATCACAGCCTAATAGAGTATTATTTTTGCACTGACAGTTAGAACTTTGCGGTTGAAAGTGTTTGTCACAATGCAAAATAAAATTAAAAAACCTAATTCCTGGATGTTTGAATGGGTGGAAACTCTTCATCTCATCATCATAATCTCCATACTGAGATAAACACACACAAGCCTTTCTACAGAGTCCCTACGGGAACATGGTGTCTGTTGGAAAAAATGAAATGGGAGGGAAATCATATTTCAGTGTTTTTGCTACCAAAACATTCGTGTCCTCCCAGTATCGAGTTCTGACGAACGGTTTAAATTCCAGCTGTACGCATGGCAATGGTTCTGGGAGAAATTTTGGAACCGTGCACAAAACTAAAAGCATTGAAATATAATTTCCCCTTCCTATACGTTTTCCTATCACCATCTCCCCTTTGCAGCTCAGTGCATTTCAAACAGTAATCCAAACAAACAGAAAAACCACAGATCATGATGACACACAAACAACCACTGCAGTTCTGATCCAGGACCTGAACAGGATGAACAAAGAGCAAAGGAACAGACACTCTTAAAGGGGTTAGGAATTGAGAAATCAAATTTTTCTTGATCTTTTGACATGTAAGAGGACATTGTACTATAAAAACATCTTGTAAGTTTATAAATGACTCGTTAGTCCAAAAACTTTGAATGAAATCAAGCTCCGATTTCACATTGTGAAGTAATAGTGCGAATCTGCAGAATCAGACCACCACCTACTTTTACATCATCGTGTCTTTGGCCCCGCCCACTGGCTCATGAGTGAGATGAAATACAGAATCACTGGACTAAAAATAACATTACCTTCCAAAGGATCCTAATGCTAGGAAAACACTTATTTACGGGTAATATATTAACTGTATTATTATTATTATTATTATATTAACTATGTGAATGTCTAAGTAGAGCATTATTTGTTTGTTCAGTACATTTCACTGTGGATTCTCTGGTAAATAAGATGCCATTTTAAATCAATACATGCTAAAAGTAAACTTTTACTCCAAGATATGGACCCGACAGTAATGCCACAACATGCAAGTAACCACGTCAATTCTAATGCCTGATCTGTGATTTCTGATATCTAATGACTCACGATAGTCAAAGTTTCTGTCTCATAATCGTTTAGTCGTTTAGCGTCAGTAAAAATCAAGCCATTAACTGAACTGTCAACTTCACATTGCTTCTCTTAGTAGCATGAAAATAATCTTATTTAAATGTTGATTAAATTATATACAGAAAGCGATCAAATAACGCTCCCTTTATAATAGCTGGACCTGTCAATCAAACAGCACGAGTACTAAATATAACGCTATAATCTACACGATAAATTAACTCTCGACAGCTGTAATAGTAAAAATATAGTAAAAGATTGAGAGAGTTCCACATGTAATACTCATTTCATATGCAAAAATGTCAGCCAATCACAGCAGTGGGCGTTTACACAAGCCCCTTTAAACCGAGTGTTCAAATCAGAGGCTAAAATCAGGGCAGAAAATGGCCTTTTATTATTTCTAAAGTGACAATTTTTGATGTAAATATCATACTAACATTATCAGCGCACTTCAGGGAAAAAAATTAATTAAAAGCTGCATGACCCCTTTAAAAGGGTTCAATATAAAACCTTATGGGGTTCCATAATGTGGTTATTTTGTGTGTTGGTTTTGTTTTAATTCATTTTTAATCTTAAATGGTATGAATTAAACAGCTTGTATATATATATATAAAAAAAAAAAAATCTTTGTATAGCGACTTTTTGGTATAAACGGCAAAACTGAGTCAAGAACAGTGTTTTATATAAAACCCACTGAACCTTGTTTTCTATGTGGTGGATCTGAACAACCGAATCATTCTCCGATTAAGCATGTCCTCAGAGGGAAAAAACAAAACCAGCTGTGATCAAAAACATTAATCTTGAGATTTTTGGCCTTGGGAAAAAAGAAAATAATGACCAATAAAGTAAATTAAAGAAATGCTTAATTCCCATCAAATCCAGAGTCGATTAATCACATTTACAGCAGAACATCTGAATTATGCTCATAAACCCAGCTCACTCACACACACACACACAACACGCACATTAACATTAAAGTGACCATGAAATCAAAATTGAGTCTTATTTTTTAATGCAATACTGCAGTTATTATAAATCTTTTTTTTTTTTTTTTTTTTTATGCGTCTCACAATCTTGAATCAGAATAACTTCCCCCTCCATCTTGCAGCAACTTCTCTTCTCTGATGATGAGGGCGGGGCAACCTGTCACTCACATGAGATCCACCAATAGCAAACCACAACAATCCAATCAATTCCCCACAGACAAAAATCAAGCCCGCCCCATTTTGTTCTTGATCCAGGAGTGTTTCACTCGGAAATACAGCACAAAAGGAAAGAAAAGACTGGCGGAACTTCAGTTTCATGCTGACTTTAATATTAAATCTACATACATGAATATGACTGATTCATGTCAAACTGAGCATACTGTCATTCATTAGATAATAAAGCATCTGTGTAATGTTTAAGAAAACGCTGACAATAAAAAGGACTATAATAAATACAATTTAATATTTCATTCCAGCACGGAACAACCTCTGAACACAAAATACGTAACAGCCAGCTAGTGGAAAAACAAATCAGAGAGATGACTGTGACCAAACAAAATACATTAAATCAATAAGTTAATTAATAAATATGATGTCACAAACAAGAAAAATGGGTAAATTAAATAAGTGAACAATCAATAGTCATGTACAGCACTAAACTGAACAGCTCAAGGAGAAATGGTTACAGCAAATCAGTTCATTCACAAAAACAGACCCTGAGAATGCCTAAAATAACGGAATCGTCGCCCATGAAATCACATCTACATACAACACTGACTGTTCAGACGGACGTCACACGTTCATCTCGCCACACAGAGCCACAGAAAAGCTCAGACCTCAGAGCTTCAGCAGATGTGAAGCTAATGGTAATGAAAGTCCTACCAGCTGCTGCTCTTCAGCTTCAGGACGTCGCCGCATTTCAGACACTTCAAGTTGGTGTTTGCTTCCTTCTTCGGGATGTTCCAACACTGGTGACATCGCACACGATATTTCTTATACCTGCAAAAACCAAGTGTGCAATAACTAAATCAGACCTTATTTAGAAGAATATTTACTAATCATTTCCAAAAACAGTACTTTGCATAAACCTCTAATAAACTAGCCTAGAAATCTAGAAGCACCCTAGCGGCAGCAAATCTAATTTGGCGCGAGTGTAGTCTAGCAACTCTCGGTAGACCTGCGAGCTGGAAAAACCAAACTCTGGTCAGGCCAATCACATCGTGTATAGAGTCGGTGGGTGGGCTTAACATAATGACAGCAGAGTTTCAGAGGTTTCCGCGTGCTACTTAAAAACAAAGAAGCAGTCTTTCAAAACGGCTTTGGCCGCGACTCTGGGAGACTTGCTGTCAAGCTTTTCCTTGAGAAAAGAACTGCACTGAAGTCATTCTTAAGAAAGAGAGGTGTTCGGAGTTTTGCCGACCGGATACGGCAAAAGTTTAATCCATCATCTAGCTCGGCTTCAACTTCTTCGTCGCTCTGGTCAGTTGTAGTGCTATCCTAGTGTGTGCAGAGGGAATTTAAAAGACAGCCGTTTATCCCGCCCCTCGGATTGAGCCCTGCCAATGGTGAGTTCCCAGACCCAACATCTTGATGTGGGTCCGGCTTGTCAGGCTACTAACAAACATGAACAGTGTAGAAACATTCAGTTATATCAGACTTTTGGGTAACGCTTCATTTTACAGTCTCCCTGTTGTTACACATTCTTGCTCTAGCATTAACTATAAATGATGCACAACCCAAACCCTATAGTAAGTACAATATTACTCAGTACTTAAAGGGTTAGTTCACCCAAAAATGTAAATTCTGTCATTAATTCCTCACCCTCATGTCGTTCCAAACCTGTAAGACCTTCGTTCATCTTCGGAACACAAATTAAGATATTTTGATGAAATCTGAGGAGCTCTCAGGCCCCTCCATAAACAGCCGTTTTAACACTTTCAAGGCCCAGAAAGGCAGTAAAGACATCGTTAAAATAGTCCATGTGACTCCGGTGGTTCAACCTTAAATTTATGAAGCGAAGAGTATACCTTGCGTGCAAAAACAAACAAACATAACGACTTTATTCAATAATTTCGTTCTAGCCTGTGCCAGTCTCCTACACGGTTTACGTTGTAAAAACAGTACCTTTCTGGGCCTTGAAAATGTTAATTATTTAGTTATTAACATATAGTTATTAAACAGCTGTCATTTTTTTATTTCATCAAAAATATCTTCATTTGTGTTCTGAAGATGAACGAAGGTTTTACGGGTTTGGAACAACATGAGGATGAGGAATTAATGACATTTACATTTTTGGGTGAACCATCCTTTTAAATCTATAATTACACTATAAAGACACCCTAAAATAAAGTGCAACCGACTTCTGCCATGCAAAATAAACGTCAGCATGAATTGTCTTCCACAAGTCATTTTAGAGAAATCAAGTCCTATGTTTTTTTAAAATGATTATTGCATAATGAACTGATGGGATGGTGAAAGTGTCTCTAAATTGAAGGATAAATTCTGACATTACATAAGCTGAAGGAAAGTTGTTTCAGATGTAGAATGAGTTATTGCATTTGGATCAAAGATTATGAAGAAAACCTTAATTTCTTCACAATAAAGACCCAAGGATAACTATAAAGTTCACAGCACAACTATAACGACGATAGCACAGAGAAACAATCATTGGAATCACTTGCAGAAAGATTTTTTTCCCCAGCTGATAAACGATGAAAACATTGACAGCCAATCAGAATCAATCCTTCTTTAACAAGCTTGAGCATTTAAAGAGACAAGCACAAAACCGCAGCATGCTTAGTATAATCAGAACGATCTTGTGCGTTAGGATGGACACTAATGTGCTATGGCACCTAATGTAACCGTTTGTTAAAAAGTTGCGAAATTTGGCACGCAGGTAGAGGTCAGTCCAAACATTCACCACGACCAATTTGGAGTCTCTAACTCAATCCCTCTAGCGCCACCACCTGTCCAAAAGTTTCATTACATTTATGCTAATAATTATGAACCATAAGGGCTAGAAATTAATTTTTTTAATTTCATTTTACACTATGACAATTTTCCAGCCCAAAAAAACCCCTACTTTTTCAAACACCTCCTAGATGGTTTGTCCAATTTTCATGACTTTTTAATGAGATCATCTTCAGACCATGGGCAAAAAGTTACCAAAAGCTTTTTGATAAACCCAGCCAACCATTCTCGAATAACGGACAAACGAATTTGATGATACCCAATTTGATAGTTATACTGACTTTTCTGGGCGTCAGCCATTTTGAATTTTGTCCTGAAATACTGTATTTTACGAACACATTAGTGTATCATTACTAAATCCTTTGTGTGTCATCGGGACCATGTCCTGAAGGTACTCCATTTTGAGACAGCGCCACCTTGTGGTCAAAAGCTATAATGATGCTTCCAAAAATGCTAATAATGCTTATTGTTGCCGTTTTTCTGAAGCTCCCAGCCAAGCTTACATGTCATATTGTTCCTTTTTGTGCTTGGCCCCGATAATTGCTGCTTGCAGCTATATTTATCATTCTAGTTATCGTTTTTGTTGTGAGCTGCCTCAAAAGTAGGAACACATGCAGAGAGAGTTTACGCACCTGATCCCACAGGCATTACAGAGGGGCGTCCCATCTTCAGCGTCTCTCCAGAGGGGAGTCTTCCTCGTACAGCAGGACGCACATATCTTACTCCCTGAGGAACAAACATACGAGAACAACGAGCCAGCACTCTTCACTTTCATCATAACCACAAAACTAACGTTCAGTGTGACTCTACAAACTCTGCGACCCCAAACGACCCACTGAATAAACGTTTAGACCCCGACAGTAATGAAGAGTGACAGGTTCCTCCGTCAATCTTCTTTGAGGAATACAGTGTGCACTTGGTTCACTTTATTTACACATTCGCATAATTTTAAACATTAGGCATAGGATAATATAATTAAGGATTTGAAGTGATCAAAGCTCAAGGGTTTGAACGTCTGAAAGTGAAGAATTCCAAACTGTAACATTAAAATAAGCTTTTTCTGTAAAGCTGCATTGAAACAATGTGGATTCATAAACTTTGAGATCATTAATTCATATTTTTTCAATTGTGAAAAGCACTATACAATAAACTGAATTGAAGACAACCATATACATATTATCTGGCAATACTACATGGTTCCATTTGTTAACATTAGATTAGTGCATTATTTAACATGAGCTAACGATGAAAAATACTTCTAAGGCATCTTAGTTAATTTCAACATTTACTAATACTTTATTAAAATCAAAAGTTGTACCTTAATATTAATTAATAGACCCCAGTTGAAATGAAAAAACAAATGAACAATTGCATTTATTTACTAACCTTAATAAATACTGGAATAAATGTCTTGCTTATTGTTAATGTTAGTTAATGCAATAATAAATGTTAATTAATAAGACCTTAAATGTAAAGTGTTACCAATTGCTTTAGAATGATCAAATATACATTTTACAATACAACTATAATTTGCAACAGTAATGTGTTGTCATTTTTATAAATCGAGTTAAAACTATTGGTAACACTTTACAATAATTGTTAACATTAGTTAGTTAACATGATCTAACAACTTCTACAGCATTTATTAATCCTAAAAATCACAACATTTAAGGTAAAAAGTTATGTTAACATTAATACACGGTGAACTAACATTAAGAAAGGTTAATAAATGTTCTAAAAATATATTGCTCAGTTAATGCAATGTAAAAAATGAGAACTACTACTAAGGGTAATAATAAAAGAACTTGATAAAAGTTTTAGTTGGTTTTCAGCATATCGCTATATATATATATATATTTTTTTAATATATTTTTTTAAATAAAAGGTCATGTGACCATTAACCAATGTCAGACAACTGTTAAAATGCAAATATGTGGTTATAGAAATATTAACTTAAACACATAGGGGCTTCAAGCAAATATTATGTCTAAGGGCTAAAAGCAAAAAACGTTTGGGAATCCCTGATCCAGCAGGTGAAAGTGGCAGCACATTTGATTGAGGAATCATTCAGGTATGGAGCTCAAAAACTCAACTTTAACACTTACTGCTACGGGTTTGATCAGTAGGAGTACTAGTGCTAGTGATGAGTGACTTGAACGGCACTAACTAGTGTGCAAGCGTGTGTGTTATGCGTGCCCTCTGGTGGTGGTGTCTGGTACTGACTGGACAGAACGCAGGAGTCGCTCTCCTCCTCAGAGCAGCTGCTCCTCTGGGAAGTTTGGAGAGATCTGCAGCGGCTGCTCCTGCTCCTTCTCAAGCGTCTGATCTCCTCGCTGAGCAGAGGAGAACACAACATCAGTCTCATTTTACAGAAACATTATATTAATTGAAGAGCAGCTCCACCTGTAATTGGAGGTGATGATCAGTTTGCTCTGATCTTTGCCGCCTTCCAGTTCCGGATACATGCTGAATGTGACGCCCTGCACATCAGGGTCCTGAGGGTTGGGGCTCCGGGCGGGACGAGGCTGTTTCCTCTGCGTGCGTCTGTGGCTACCCCATGACGATGTCTGGACATCCTTATTTGGACTCTCTACAAGATTATTGTTGAGGTCAGCCGGCTGTGAAGACGATGCGCTTTCAGAGGCGTTCAGAGGGAGCCACGCACTCTCAGCATCTCGCTCAGACACTAAACAGGAAGTGAAGTCAAGAGGACAGTCACTTCCTGTGGACAGGACAGATTCACCCTGATCAGAACAGCCCTCAACAGAAGTGTTTTCTGTCAAACACTTTTCACTCGTGCTGACGTCACTCATGTTGGTTCTTATAAGCTCAGCGAGATCGTCGCTTTCTTTAAGTTCCTCCACATCTGTCATGGACTCAGAGCTGTAGACAACTGCAACTGAGAAACATGCATTGGACGGGACGCTGCTGGAGGAAACAGCGGGACACTCGGGTGGTCTGGACAGCATAACAGTCTCTGTACCATCTGAGAAGTCGAGATCAACCTGACCTCCAGACTGCAGCAGCCGCTCGCACTGCTGGTTGATCAGACGCATCACTTCCCATGCACTGCTGCGGTCAGACTCTCGCATTATAGAGAAAGAGCCCGTGAACTCTGAGTCTTTAGGGCCGGAGAGGATGAGCGAGCTGCCGTCTGGATTCTCTCCACGTGACGCTCCAGAACTCAAGCTCCCGTCATCCGCAGGCGGAGCCAGATTCGTGGCCTCCTGGATCAGGAGGAGGATTGTGGACTGTGTGACCTGCTGGTGCTGCACATCTTCTGCAGGGTCACGTGGAGAACGTGCATGAGAGCTCATGTTCCCTCATGTGTTTGCTGAAAAAAAAAAAAAAAAAAGACGTAAACTGACACACAAGCCTTTCAAATATGGAATAGTAGTATTAAAGGGACAGTTCACCCAAAAATAAAAATTCTGTCATCATTTACTGACCCTCAGGTTGTTCCAAACCTGTACATAGTATTTTTTTCCATACTATGGAAATCAATGGGGTCGATCAACTGTTTGGTTACCCATATTCATCCAAAGATCTTCTAGCAGAAGAAAGTCATACAGATTTGGAACAACTTCAGGGAATGACAGAATTTTTATCTTTGGGATGGAATCCCTATAAAAACAAAATTACAAGAAGTCTCTTATGCTCAATGCTGCATTTATTTATTTTTATTAAAAAAAATAAATTTAAAAAAAAACACGTTTTCTATGTGAATATATAGTAAAATGTAATTTATTCCTGTGATCAAAGCTGAATTTTCAGCATCATTACTCCAGTCTTCAGTGTCACATGATCCTTCAGAAATCATACTAATACGCTGCTTAAACTTTTCAGATTATTATTTGTGTTGCATCCTATTTTTGTGGAAATGGACATTTTATTCTTCAGGATTCTTTGATGGATACAAAGTTCAAAAGAACAGCATTTGAAATAGAAATCTTGAAATGTGCTTCAGTTTTAAACACTATAATGCATCCTTACATATATATGTATATATGTGTGTGTATATATGTATGCATAAAAGGTGAATTCATGTTGATTGGGACTTTTCCCCCAGTCATCTCAATGGCTAAAGTGTCTCAATCAACCTGCAGTCACCACTATACTCCAGTTCTGTTTTTCCCAGAGTGATGTTACACATCTGTTCACTGCTGTAAAGATCACAGTGAAAGCTGAAAACGCACAAACACACAAAAGACGGTCAGAGAATTACCCATAAGGTGGATTATATAATAGACATGACATCAAGATGTCTTTTAAAGACTCACTGTAATGGCACTCTTAAATCACAGGGTTTAATCAGTCACATTTACATCTTAACTGATAGAAAACTGCTAAAAATGACATAAATTTAAACATGATACATTTGCTTGGCAGCAACTCACAGTTCAGTTCCACTCTAGAATACTTCAGACACTAGTTATAATTGGTCATAAACGTCATCATAACTTTCACTGTAACAGATCGAATTTTCCCTCAGGAGCCGCTACAAAGTAACAATAAATCTCCCGCGCTCTCGCTCCTCAGCGGTTTGACCTGAACGGCTGCGGCTTCAGCGACATAAGATGTAAAAGTGATGCATGGTTATGAACAGATGTAAATAAACTCACCACATGAGAACGAGCCGCTGTGACTCTGTAGCAGGACTGTGGTGACCGGAATCATTTCACATGTAATAGCGACTGTCACGTGACGTGATGATGAGCAGGTGTTCCGGATCTCACCTGCCCTTCTGGAGTTCCAGATTCACTCAAAAGTATTGTGGTGACACTTAAGTTTTCATTTGCAAACATGAAATAAAAATTAACAACACTCCCACAGCATTTATTAATCTTAGTCAATGTTAATTTCAACATTTACACATTTTTAAAATCCAAAGTTTGTTAGTATTTGTTATCATTAGTTAATGCATTGTCAACTAACATGAACAATAAACAATTATAGTTTTACTAACATTAACAAATTTAAATGCCACAGATATATTGTTCATGTTAGTTATTGTTGAGACCTTATTGTAAAGTGCTTTATTTACTCATTTACTTCAAAGTGAGTTTTCACTAAAGAATACTGTGTGAAGTGGATCTTGGCTTCATTCACTGTGAAGAAATTATTTTGATTCATCTCAGACTCCAAACACATGTAATATGATGCATTACTGTTTATTTCATACGTCAAAAAAATCAAGCATGGAATATTATAGTACAAACCTTCAACAGATTTGTGGTTTCTAAAGTGTGATGAATAATTTCATCTGTGCGCACAATGACCTGAGCGGAGACAGGAGGAGAAATGTGTGTTCGGGGGCTATTAGTAATGAAATGAACTACTGAAGGACAGTTTCATGACCTGATCATCAAACACCAGAGCAAGTGGGGAGAATTACTCTTTCTGCAGTGTCATGTTTTTTTCTCTACAGCTTCACACAGAAAGAGTCAGAACATGTTATGAAAACCAGAAATCATCTGTAATGTGGAATGCTTCAGTATTCTTTGCTGAACCTCATGAAACATGTCATACTTCACCCCGAGTTATATTTTGCATGAATAAAACAAAGCCTGTTTTTTCAAATGTATGTATACATCATTGCACAGTCTGTAATATTTACTTACACTACCATCAAAAGTTTGGGGTCGTAAGATGTTATTGAAAGAAGTCTCTGCTGCTCACCAAGGCTTCATTTATTTAATCAAAAACACAGTAAAAACAGTGAAATATAATTTATAATAGCTGTTTTCTATGTGAATATATACACATGTAAAATGTAATTTATTCCTGTGATCAAAGCTGAATTTTCAGCATCACTACTCCAGTCTTCAGTGTCACATGATCCTTCAGAAATCATCCTAATGTGAGGATTTGCTTAATGTCGTGCAAACCATTTTAGCAATGTAAACTTTTTATTTTATAGATCTTCTTAAAATAAGAAATTAACATTTGTATTCATCACGGACACATTAAACTGATCAAAAGAGTCAGTAAAGACAATTATAATGTTACAAAAGATTTCCATTTCAAATAAATGCTGTTCTTTTGAACTTTCTATTCATCAAAGAATCCTGAAAAATAAAACATATGATAGTTTCCACAAAAATACGAAGCAGCACATGTTTCTTGAGCACTAAATCACATTAGGATGATTTCTGAAGGATCATGTGACACTGAAGACTGGAGTAATGATGCTGAAAATCAGCTTTGATCACAGGAACACATTACATTTTACTTATATATACATATACACACATAGAAAACAGCTATTTTAAATTATAATAATATTTAACTGTTATTACTGTATTTTTGATCAAATAAATGCAGCCTTGGTGAGCAGAAGAGACTTCTTTCTAAAGCATTTAAAAATCTTGAAGACCCCAAACTTGTGAATGCTAGTGTATATAGTGTATTTTGCACAACAGTAGCAGTAATTACTTTCCTGCAGTACAGTAAGTCATCAAGAAAATGTGAACTACAAAACTCAGAAGTTACAGTTATGGAAAACATATGCACCTAAGCCAAAAGTCTAAAAATAGGCTCAATGTATTCATACAAAAGAAAAGGAACGGAGAGAAAACAGACAGTGTGTTGTATTTTGATGTGTTCAGTGCATTTAAGCCAAAAAAATATACAATCTATAATGTTCTGTAAATCAGGTTACATGTAGGATAATGAACACTCACACCGGAGTTCTCCATGTGGAAATACCTGTGGACCAAATTCAGCTGGAGCTCAAGAGTTCTGCGCTCTTCAGCTCACGAGAGATTCCCCACACGGGCCGTTCACGCCATGTAGTTAACAAGGCTTTAAATGACTATAACCTGCTCACTGGAAGAGGCGTTGTTTAAAGTCGGTATGCCACAGTGCTTTGCGAGGTGTACCCCTGGCCTCCGGTGCTCTCACTTGAACTCTCCTTTCATGACCCCGGGCGTTCAGTGAGGTTTGGGCACGTGACCATCCACGTAGAAGTTTCGCGTGACCTTGGGCAGTGTCAGCTCGATGCCGTCCAGCTCCGGCGTCAGGATGATCTGGCAGCCCAGGCGAGAATTCTCCTGCAGCATCGGCGCCATGTCCAACATATCGTCCTCCCTGCAGGGACAACACGCGTGTGACGCTCGTTCAATGAGTGGTGATGAAAACCATTATGTAGAGCTGCACGATTCTGGATAAACTGAGAATTATAATTTTTGTGTTTAAAATACAGATCATGATTCTCCCATAATTCTGAATAGACAACTAAACAAGTAACTTACTAGAGGTTCTGACAAGATGTTGATTGCCGCAGTCTATTTAAAAAAAAAAAAATTATTTAATTTTAAGTATTTTTTTATTGAAAATTGGTTTGAATGAATGATTCACTTCTAAGGATTTCACTTGTTTCATTACTGAATGAATCAGCGATTATGAACAAATCTCTTGAATGAATGATTCAATGACTCACTCACAAAACTTCACTTGTTTCATTAATGGATGAATCAGCGATTATGAACAAATCTCTTGAATGAATGATTCAGTGACTCACTCATAAAACTTCACTTGTTTCATTAATGGATGAATCAGCATTTCTCATATTAGTTGCGTTCGACTTGAAGCGGCACGTCTGCTCTAATCGCTCTTGTGATACTTCGATGTCATACACTGGTCGGTCTGCATAGCGCTGTTTAGCTATAGGACTGTGAAGCTTTAGGGGTGTTGGTGGACTCGACCTACTCCATCTGTGTTTTGATCATCGTTTTGAATATGACCTGGATGTAGTCTTTGACAAAAACGTGATTTTCTCAGCTTTTGCTCAAATCATTATTATTTTTTTTAATGAAACTTGCCCATATTCAAACGTTGATAAAAAAAGGAATGCATGAAGCTTGAATAAAACAGCTTGAGGGCAGAGGGTCTGTTCTTTCTTTTGATATACTGCATATTCAGATATATTCATACAACAATATATTCTGGTGGCCATGAAGCTTTTTTCAAAAACGCTGACTAATATGCCTGCTGCCAAATTAAAAATATCTATATGGAAGTTCTATAGTAACTTTGGAAAACCACTAAAGCAAAAAAGTTAATGTCAACTCAAAAATCTATTTTGATCACTAGCATAGACATCAGTATTTATATTCGAACTGTAAACTTTTATCCCTGCACTTCTGTGATAATCTGAATTATTGTAAGAGATTTAGCTGAATTGTTGTCATTTAGTAATAAGGTCTCGTGGGTATTTAAATAGAGATCGCAATATTTTAATGATTAATCATGTAGCTCTACCACTATGCCTTGTATTCTACTTACCTTTCTTCAGGTTCTGGAAGTTTATTGCAGTATTCGCTGTTCACATACACATGACACGTCGAGCAGGCTAGAGACGCTTCACAGGCCCCTGAGAACAGAGCAACGTGAGACACCGGCATCGAATTAAGTAGGGACGTGTCCATATACCAATATCCAACAACCACTGAATTGTCATTCAATTCAGCTCATGCACTTCAGTTTTAGAGTGAGAAAAGCTCAGTCATGCCTATTCACCTAAAAAAAACTGAGGACCATGAGCTCAGATCAGTGAGGCCTAGGATCAGTCAGTTACAAGAATAAATACATAACCTGGGCTATCTGAGAAAAACAAAACAACTTGTCGAGGACAAGACGGGAACAGCAGATTAGATAAAGGATTTTCAGCACAGGACACGGGCTTTTTTTTAGATGGCACAAATGCTTTTATGTCCCTACCAATGTCAAAATCAAAGCTACGCTCTTGCAGATTATGAAGATGAATCTCAAAGACACAGTTAAGATGTCTGAACTCACCTTCAAGATCAATGCCATGCTTGTGCGCCAGGTAAAGAACATTATCGCCAACTTTAGCCTTGACTGGAATCCTCTGTCCGGACCGGTCGACATACACCACATTAACACTACAGTAAAGGATCAAATACATCAGTCAGTCCAACAACAGAGTTTAAGTGTCACGACACAGCAGGGCGTGTAAACTCACACATGCTCGTGTCTGTCCTCCTCAGGTGAGCTGCTGTCTTCACTCTGACACACACCTGACACGCACACAAACACAGAGTTACGCAAACTACTAATACGCCATCGGCTGCTAAAGTGTGTATGTGTGATGAACGCACCGATGCTGGTCTGCAGGCGCCTGTTGGGAGCTGAAAACCCGTCGACTGCTCGTCCAACCGCGGCTCCCGTACACACCTTTAAACGGTAAAGCGGACAGATGCTGCAGTCCGGCGAAATTCGGACGAACCTCTGAGTAAAACTCACGCCGGCCCGGACCGCTGCGGACGCCGCCATGACACTGTTTTGATCACGTGACCTGTGCTGGCCAATAGTAAACAAGACGTGATGACGTGACGTGATGAAGTCACGATGTTATTTGGACGTTAGGATGGCATTAAGAAATACACAAATAAACATATTAAATAATTAGTTTTCCAGTAAATAGACAATGAATCATTAAGAACTTAAATATTTTGTACATTGATCATGTTAACACTGAATAAAAATAAAAATAAATAAAAAAAAGATACACTTGTAACCACACTGTAACAAGATCAGGGTTGGCAAGGTTATTTTTTTAAAAATGTATTGTACTTTTTTTTATTATTATTATTGTGTTATGTATAACACCCACAAGGGGTATGAAACTTGTGAGTATGACTGTATCTTAGGATGCTTTTGCAGACAGTCACAGTCTGAGAATCATCAATTGCCTGTTACAGTTTATGTGACTGTTTAAATGTAATAAATTAAAATTAAAAGTAATACTCCCCAAAACTGAACAAGATTTATCATTTTGCAGAGATGAGCCAGAAACAATAGATAATCTTTTTCTCTCTTTTGGATTTTCAAAATAATTATTTGGTGTTTATTTTCCTCTAGTACTCACGCTGTTTATCAGCTGCAGACTTACATATTTCGACTGATCATTTATTATCATCATTTATTATTACATATACATAGAATAAGATTTGACAAATCTTTCAATATTATTTAAAAGAGTTAGTATTAAGAAGTAAATGGAGCTGGGTTTCTTTGGTTTATTGAGTCTCTTAAATCATTAGGGCCCAAGCCCTGAAAGCCCTGTTCTTCTAAGGATTATTATTATTATTATTATTATTATTATTATTATTATTATTTATGTATTTATTTTTTTCTTTTTATTTTTTTCTTTCGCCTTTTTGGCCTTTTTGGGGCCCTTAACATGCTCGAAAACTCTTGAAACTTTGCACACGCATCGGAATGCATCCGACGCATGCAAATCCATCAGGGTTTGGGCTGGGTTTGGTACCCGGGCGTGGCAGGGGGGTTTGGGCTGGGTTTGGTACCCGGCGTGGCAGGGGTTTGGGCTGGGTTTGGTACCTGGCGTGGCAGGGGGCTCGACAGCGCCCCCTTGAAAAAAAAAAGAAAACTGTCCATAAATCAAAAACGCTTGCATGTATTAGTATGAAACTCGGTACACATATAGAGCTCATCGGGCCGAACAACTTTCGCGCTCTAAGTTATGCGTCAGCCCAACAGGAAGTGAGCTATTATGGGTCGTTTTAAAACGCATACTGTGGAATTTGAAATACTCCTCCTAGGCGATTAACCCGATCAGCACCAAACTCGGTCAGCATGAAGTCAAGGCATTGAGGATGCTAAATTGCGAACGGATTTTTGATATCTCGAACGGTTTGGCCGTGGCAGGAGACGAATTTATGGCGAGAAATGGGAAACAGGAAGTGTGTTATAACTTCTGCATACATTGACCGATTTGGATGAAACTTCAGCTGTGTGTTCGTTGTAAGAGGCCGATCAAATGGATATGACTTTTGTGAGTCAAAGTTACAGCGCCACCAACTGGCAGCAGGAAGTGCTTGTTTTATCAAAAATGCTTTGAATCACCATCTTATTTTCACCCGATTTACTTCAAACTTCATCAATATAATGTGAAAACATGGCAGATATAGACATATGAATGGATTCCTGATATTTTAAATACTGTTGCCATGGCAACGCGTCAAAGTTTAATAATATTTTAGGGTGTTTTTGAGACTCTTAGCATGCTTGAAATGGCATGAAACCCAACACACAAATCAGTGATGCCTTCCAGTAGATATGGCCAAAGTCTTAGAAACGAGCATGGTGGAGGGGCTCAGTAGCGCCACCTTTTGACAAAAGTGGGGGGGTTAGTGTTATCTACAGTCACCAAACTCTGTATATATATTGTTCTCATGGAGCCAGACATCTTTCTAATTTACAATCATTAGCTCTGACCAACAGGAAGTCAGATATTTTGGTTTGAATTTTGAATTTTTGATAAATCAGGCTCTGAGTTATTATAAACTATTCGTAGGAGATGCATTGAATTGACACCAAACTCGGTCAACATGAAACAAAGACACTGAAGATGCTATAGTGCGAACGATTATAGGATATCTCAAACGGTGCTGCTATGGCGAGGGATTAAATGAAGGACAAAAAAGGGAAACAGACAATGTCTAATTTCTTGTAAAATCATTGTTTTATTTAAATTAAATTAAGATTGTATGTTCGGTAATTGAACCTGGGTGAATATAAAATGAATGTACTTTTTTTCAGATCAATATATTTATTTTATTTAATATATTTCATCTGAATCTTATTTTGTCTGCCTTCCCTTCATTGTCCAATAGATGGCACTTTTGAGTTTTGATAGGAAAAAAAAACCTGTTTCCCTCTTTGTCTCTGGCTCTGTGTGTGTGTGTGTGTGTGTGTGCGTGTGTGAGGGCGGGGATGGTGGCTGACAGCTAAAGCATGCCTCTCTGTCTCTGCATTCTCTTTCTCTGTGTGTGTGTGTGTGTGTGTGTGTGTGTGTGTGTGTGTGGAGGGGGGGATGGGTGGCTGACAGCTAAAGCATGCCTCTCTGTCTCTGCATTCTCTTTCTGTGTGTGTGTGTGTGTGTGTGTGTCTGTGTGTGTGTGTGTGTGTGTGTGTGTGTGTGTGTGGCTGACAGCTAAAGCATGCCTCTCTGTCTCTGCATTCTCTTTGTGTGTGTGTGTGTGTGTGTGTGTGTGTGTGTGTGTGTGTGTGTGTGTGTGTGTGTGTGTGTGTGTGGAGGGGGGGATGGGTGGCTGACAGCTAAAGCATGCCTCTCTGTCTCTGCATTCTCTTTCTGTGTGTGTGTGTGTGTGTGTGTGTGTGTGTATGTGTGTGTGTGTGTGTGTGTGTGTGTGTGTGTGTGTGTGTGTGTGTGTGTGTGTGTGTGTGTGTGTGTGTGTGTGTGTGTGTAAGGGGGATGGGTGCACCTGCAGTATTCTGAATGTCATTCTGAACTCGATTTGAAGAGCATGCAATATAGTTTTATATGATTAGTTTCATAATTATGTTAATAAAAATATAAAAAGACCTTTAGATAAATACTGGACTTAAGGACTTTAAAAAATGTAAGCTAGAAAAGATAACTTTGCACTCATTTCAAAGGGACATCATCTGACATGAAATTCATCTAAATTGAATTGATCTCATAGATGTTGTGGTTTGTGCTCATAGCAGCACCGACTGCTGCAGTTAATGAGGTGAATTCAAATGACTTTGACATAGTCATTTTGTTAAAACATTATTTTCGCTACAAAAAATAAATAAATAAACAGCTTGCCTAATGTACTTTACGTAATGATGATTGATCTTTAGATATTTTAACGTATAATATGTGTTGTGCGTACCCATGTTTACACGTACGCAACAATAGAGTTTAGATGCGTTTCATTTCATAGGCTATCACAAATAACTATCACTTTAGTGTGAAAAAAAGTTTAAAAAAACTATACAAATACCTTGAATTAAATACTGGACTCTGGACTTACGAATTTTTGAGCTGCAAAAGATAACTTTGCAAATATTTAAAAGTGACCTATTATATCCTATGACAATAAAATTAATCTATATTTCAATGACATCATGGGTGTGGCTTGTGGTCATAGTGGCACCAGCTGCTGCGGTAAATGTGGCATATTTAAAATATTTGTAAAAAAATATTCTCCTGTTTAAATGCATATCGCCTGTCGTGCACAGTTTCCCCGAAGCCACCGGGGTGGCGGTGCCACCGGCTTGGGCCCGTCATCGCTGCTCGCAGCTTTAATTTCTATTTAATTCCTTTTGATATAAATGTTGAGTTTTATGGTGTTCATGATGTTCCTCATTTAGGCCTATAAATCATTTCTGAAAGTGTCAGCTAAATTAATATATCTAAATGTAATAAATAATACTAAATTGACATTAAATAAATTTGAAGATATTCGCAAATGTAACATGCCTTTTTTTTTGCTTTGATGTATTTATTTTTAAATTAATTAATATGAAATTCTACAATTTTCTTTGCATTCTTTGTTCATCAGTAGTTTATTGTCAGCAAAATGACATAGATTATGACACTATTGTGACACTATTGAGTAAAATGCTTTATTTTTAAAAATTAAGCTAATGCCAAAAAATAAATAAATAAATAAATAAAATGCAACAAATACATAATAACAGGAACAATAAAAAAACAAGAAATATATCACAAGAAGAATACAAATAGAATAACCAAGAGCCAGAGGACAAGAAAAAGGTTAAACACTGAAAGCAATCTTTGACTTTTCTAATTTTTTATTTTATTTTTTTATGCCCATCAAAGACAAAACATAGGAATTATAGTCTATCAGAAAAATTTATAGTAGTGGGATTTGTGAATAAAAATTTGCCAAGTATCATGAACAGAGTAAAACACTTTTGGATCAAGAACAAATGTAGAGCGGGGCTTGATTTTGTCTGTGGGGAATGGTTTGGATGGTTGTGGTTTGCTATTGTGAATGACAGGTTGCCACGCCCTCGTCATCAGAGAAAAAATGTGAGAGGGGAAATTATTCTGAGTGAGAGAGTGAGTGAGTTATAATAAAAACGGCAATATTCCATTAAAAAACAAGAACTGTCAATTTTGATTTCATAGTGACTTTAATGGTTTACTAGTCTAGTGTTATTTACAGCATCATCTCCCATCCTCACAGCCAAACGTTTGAATGAAAGAGCGTAAAACAGATTTTCATCTACAACACTACTGACACACTCACTATATGCTTTACTAAACCTCTGGTTTACTGTTCCCCATGCCACGAGCTCTTTATGACCAGTCACTTTGCTACATTTGTTCTTATTAGATATGCCATGGTGTACAGTAATAGTGTGTAAACTTGGTATGAGGGACAACAGTGGTATGAAATTTCATATATTTATAAAAGGAAGAAACATCATAAATTAAACTTTATTGACAACAACAGTTCCTATATCAATAGCCTTAAGTAATGTTTAGTCAATTAAAGAGCATTTTATATGGTAAGCTTTTCTTGTGATCTTACTGCCTCTGACTTTCACACAAGAACTATTTTAGAGGCCAAAATACTGAGAATAGAATGAGGAAAATTTGCAACAGTATGTATTACTTTTCTACATGTTGATTTAGATCATGCATATTCTCCCTCATTTCTGTGAAGGACCTAATTAGACAGACTATTGAATGCTCTGCACATGTTTTAAAGATATTTTTTGTATTTTTGAATGACATGAGGGTGAGTAAATAATGACAGACGTTTTAATGTTTGGGTGAACTATCTTTTTAAGAAGTATCTAAGTAAACAAGTAATCTCCTCCATGCAGCTCTATTACAGACCCTTTCAACATTTCACTCCCCTGTACACTTGTAGACCGCAAGACTGCACAGTATTTGTTCAGTGTCCAGTTAGGATTATTCAGTAGATTTAAGAGCATCTTGACTCCTGATTCTCCCAGGTTATTGTAGCTCAGATCCAGCTCTCTCAGGTGTAAGGGGTTTGAACGCAGAGCTGAAGCCAGATAACAACAACCTTCACCTGTCACCTCACAGTAAGACAATCTACAAACACATGGAAACAGTGAAGATATCTGTGACATTAGAGCTCACAACAAAAGCTTGTTGAATAATTACACATCCATTTGACATAAACTGATATTGAATATCTGTCATTTCATAAATTCTATGTTCTGCTGACAGGAGAATATGGTTCTGATACTGATATTGATACTGATATGATGATACTGAGGATCATAAGCTAATAGATTTTTTTATCTTCTGAAGTAAATAGTTGTGTTCAAGTAAGTTTGGGTTTTAGGTTCTGTGTAAATGAAATGCTGCATCAGCGGCACCTTAAGCTGTGCTGTTGACATTGTTTTCTGCACAATAATGTTTCTCTTTCCTTTTAGAGAGAGTCACTCTTATACATACCCCTCCTCTTCGAACCGCCCTGCTCAAACTCGGGTCCGCCAGTATGAGAGTCATACGCTCTAACAAGGAGGCTTAAGGCTGCAACCTTTAGCGTCAGTCGCTAGAGCGTCTCTTGAGATCAGAGGAGTGAGGTTTACTTGCAAAGCAACTACTAGCTGGCCTCCGTTACACTCACCCCCCTAAACCTCACTCCCATCCAGGTCACGGCACCAATGTAATCCCTCCTGTTCGAACCACCCCCGCTCTAAGCGGGACTCAAACTCGGGTCCGCCAGCATGAGAGTCGGACGCTCTAACAAGGAGGCTAAAGGCTGCAACCTCTAGCATCAGTCGCTAGAGCATCTCTTGAGATCAGAGGAGTGAGGTTTACTCGCTCAGCAACTACTAGCTGGCCTCCGTTACACATATACAAAATCCACGCATTAAAAAATCTACTAAACATTAAAAGTAGTCACAATTCATACTGTTTCAATATACTGGAAGAATGAATCTCAAACCTCAGTATCTTCAGCTGGCAGTTTGGGCTCTTCAGGCCATCAGATAGCAGCTTCACTCCTGAATCATGGAGGGCATTGATACTCATGTCCAGCTCTATCAGAGAGTTTGACGATTGTAGAACGGATGCTACAATTTCACAGCACTGACCAGTGAGTTTACAGCATTTAAACCTGAACAGAATAAAATTTGAATTACACATTCATTCTTTATTTGTTGACAAAATTGGGAAGTACCTTGTATAATTTTTGAAAGTAAAGGTTAATTCTGATTGTCAGCAAAGTTATCTCTACAGTCATTTATCAGATCAAGTAGTAATGATGAAAACTTATAAATGTTAACATCAAAACATAATATCATAAAACAGTTCAAACATACAGTTGCAATCAAATTATTAATTTATAATAATATAATAAATATTATTATAAATTAATATCCTACAAAATGTGTACAGCAGGAGCTGAAAAACACAGTTTTTAGAATAATTTACAACAACTTTGAACATGACTGGGCCAATCATAATCAAGGACTGGAACAAACCGTTTTATAATAAACATTAACACATAAACTTATAATTCTGGTCCTGTCTTCTGATTGGTCAATCCAGTGTACCAGTGGTGATCTAATAACAGCTGTGGTGTGAAACAGCTGTTCAGCTACTAATGTGTTTATCACTACACAGCATCATAGAGAGCAGCTATTAACATTATGTCACCACTAGATCTACTAGCAGACACTTCATGGATTTGACTGAATGAATGAATCTCAAACCTCAGTGTCTTCAGCTGACAGTTTGGGCTCTTCAGTCCATCAAAGATCAGCTTCACTCCTGAATCCCGAATCTCATTGACACTCATGTCCAGCTCTATCAGGCGGGAGTTTGATGATTGTAGAACTGATGCCACATTTTTACAGCACTGACCAGTGAGTCTACAGTCTGCCAACCTGAACAGAATAATAAAAAATGGTATAATTACACATCCATTAACGGAATAATTACACATCCATTAACGGAATAATTACACATCCATGTTTCTGTTTTTAACCATACTCCAAATGCTCCAAAAATGTGACAAAACAGCAATTAAACCGTGCAGCTGCAGAGCGAGACAGGCCTCCTGCACAACAATGATGAACTTGCTTGCGCCGGACACTCCAACCAGTGATGAACACAATGATAGGTGTTTAATACTTAATTTAATACTTAACTCCTATGATGTGGGAACCACAAATGCAGTTTCTAACACTAGAAATACTGTAGAAATAAAAATGTTCCCCTATGAAATCATTTGGCTAAATATATTAAATATCTTAATTTTTAATGAACTCAAAAATCAATATCTCTCAATCTGTAAGAAACATAGCCCTATATAAAGGGTTAACTTTTAATTTTTATTTAGTTATTAGTAGTACTATACTCAAAGCCAATGTTATACACATATTATTTATTATTGGTATATAAGGATTGACTGAATCTCAAACCTCAGTACTTTCAGCTGACAGTTTGGACTCTTCAGTCCATCAGAGAGCAGCTTCACTCCTGAATCATGTAGGTTATTGTGACTCATGTCCAGCTCTATCAACGGTGAGTTTGGTATCTGCAGGGCCAAAGCCACAGTTTTACAGACTGTGCCATCGAGTTCACATGAGGAGAGTCTGTAAAAACAGGACATTTATCCAAGGCATTTACTGTGTTTATCTTGTAGGAAAAGAGTTTGTAGTAACAGTGATAGGTTATGTCATGTTCTATGTGAACATTCAAGCTTTCTAGAAAAAATATTAATGTCATGTATGCTGGAACTAATGTGACAATCAAGGGAAAATAACTTTCAAATTAGGACTGGGCCGATAAACGGTATCATATTGAATCGTGATAAAATTGATGTTGATAACAATAATAAGCTCTAGACATTTTTACTCGATAGGGATTAATCTAACAGCTAATCACACAACAGAAATGAACAACAACCAGTCATTGTGCAGCTTTTACCTTGCACGTCAAAGTACTTCCGCATTCCCTAGTTCACGTTGTAAGTTACTGGCAAAGAAAACTCGACACGAGGAGGAAAAATGGTCTCGCTCACACGACCACTAAACAGCGATGTGAGATCCAGTGAGAAGCTTAAATTCAGCAAAGAACACAAATGTCTCTAAGATTTAAACTAGTTTAAAGCCAGATGAAACAGCGCTGACAGACAGGAGAAACACTGTGCGCAATGATACAGTCAGAAGGCTTTTCAATCTGCAAAACACCATGATTTACCATGGATTTACTGTAGTAACTCTAACAGCAACATGGTATTAATGCAGAAATGTGGGATATTCATATATGATTTTATTATATTACTAATGTAAGACATATTAAATGTATTAAAGGAGTAGCCTAATGGAATATAATTCCAGTACTTTTTGTTTCAGCTATAGCGTTTGTGCATTTATACTAAATGTATTTAGGCTACTGTTTTTCATACAAACATTCAATTCACATTTAATTGTATAGTGCTTTTCACAATACATAACACTTCAAAGCAGCTTTACAGAAAATGTATAGAACCATATACCATAGAAACCATATAGTTACATGCATGGTTTTAACTGTGGTTATTAAGATCTAAATTTATGATACTATGGAAGACCAATGGTTAATTTTAATAAAACTCAAACTGTCATAATATTTCAATTTTACCATATAAAAATTAAGTTATTACAATTTTTATAGATGTTACTGTTTTTAATGACCCTCTCAATCATCTTAACTGAAGCTATTGTCAACTCACTGTCAAATATGGATTTAAAGCATGTAATATAATTGATATTGCAGCCTGCATGGCAAACTGTGCTGAAGATAAGCATCAAAGTCAGGTGACACAAACATGTTCTAATGGGTTATTATTGTTTCTAGTCATGAAACAGTCATGACTAGAAACAGTAATAACCTATTAGAACATGCAAGAAACTAATAAAATATTTTATTCTATTAAGATATTTTGTTAAGGAAAAGTGACCAGAAAAGTGTAAAGAATTCAAAAACATGAAGTATTTGTCATGGTCTGACAATAGAGGGTATGCATTGACGTCACTTACCTGCCGGAACATGCCCCCTCAGCCGGACAAAAGAAGGGCAAAAGAGCATGAATGTGTTTAATAGGGAAAACTGTGAAAACGCGAGTAAAACAAACAATTGTCAGATTTAAACTAAACGGGGTGGATTCGATATACAGTTTCTTACAACTTACCAAATATCCAGCAATCCATAGATATTGACATGCAGCCGTGTTTCCTAACATTTATATGAGCCTGATTTCAATGCTGAGGAAATACATGAAGTAAATTTGCCTGTGAACACTTTATATAAGTACAATATAAGTAAGTCTAAACCGGGTGATCACTTAAATCAATGTAATATCTATATATCGTCATATAGTCCAGCCCTAAAGCATATGTAGTTCAGTGTTTATTTAAAAACATCCAATTATGCCGATTGTAAGATGGTAAATATTTAATTGATGAGTTCAACACCCAAAATTCAACATATTGACTCAAAATGATAACTGCAAATCCACGTTTCACTTTCTGGAGTCCAGATGTTTCTGTGAACTGCAACGATCCATTTGCTTCTAGAGGCACTTTTCAGCAATGTGTCAAAATATACCTCAGATTACTTGTCAAACCTATTTGTACAGTTGCAAAGCTCTTTTCCATTTTAGTGTGTTTTCCACAGCATTTGCGCTGAAAACCAATGCTGCCACTCAGCGGGTGTAACCGCAGTCACTCTGGCGTGCATCACGTGCATACCCTCTATAAAGAGTAGTTTAAAACCACAATTAACGGTCTGGTTTATACAACTTTCACTTAGGAGCAAAAATCTACCTTTAAAATTAGAAAGAAAAAAAGATTTGATATTTATTATGATAATTACTGATATCGACTGATGTGAACATTTTTGTAGTGATACCTTTTTTGGCCATTTCGCCACAACCCTATTTCAAAGGTATGTATCACTGTTTAGTTAATCCATTTTAGTAAATTCATATTTTACTCTCCTAAATCAGTAAAAACTTGATACTTGACTCTTAAACTAAAATCTATTTTCAGAGTTAAAAACTCTAAACAGCTGTCAACAAGTTACTTACATGACTCTTCTGTAGCATCTCACAGCAGACAGGAGATTAATTCGGCCTTCATGTGATCCAGTATTGTACCTCATCAGGTTGAACTCATTCTTCTCCTCCTCTGACATCAGCAGTACATAAGCTAACAATGAGCACATGGAAGATGAGAGGAGACGTCTTGGTGATGATGTGAAGTATCTTTGTATTTCTTTATATAATGAATTGTCATTGAGCTCCAGTAAACAGTAGAACAGGTTGACTGAAGTTTCAGGTGAGATGTCCTGGTTTTGTACTAGTTCTGTAATGTGATTGATTATTGTTGTGATGCTGTCTTTGCTGTCTTCAGTGTGTGTGAACAGGCCTCTGAGCAGTTCCTGATTGGATTCCAGTGAAATTCCCAGCAGAAACCGCAAAAACAGGTCTAAATGTCCTTTCTGACTTTGCATTGCTTTTTTAACAGCCTTCTTTAGTAAATAACTTAAAGCAATATTTTTGTCTGGCTCTTTAAAGACAAGCACACTCTTATTCAAGTTGGTTTTGTGCATCCATTCAGACTGGGTAAGAAACTGATGGTTAGGTCTGACCTCATTTTGTGTTTCTTCAATGAAAAACTGCAGCTCATCCATGTTCTTGCTCAGGTAGCAAACAAACACATGCACTGCAGCGAGGAACTCTTGAACACTCAGATGCATGAAGCAGAAGACCTTCATCTCATGAAGTCCAGCTTCTTGCTGAAAGATCTCAGTGAGCAATCCTGTGGACTCAAAGTCTTTACTCATATCAATACCACAAGCTTTCAGATCCTTCTCATAGAACACTATGTTTTCCTTCTTCAGTTGTTCAAACGCTAGCTTAGCTAACTTCAAAATCATTGTTTTATTGGAATCTAAGAGCTTGGTACGTTCTCTTTCAGTTTTTCTGTCAAATTTCTGGCTCTTCATGTTCATCTGTATCAGCAGGAAGTGGATGTACATTTCAGTGAGTGTCGTGTTGATGTTCTCTGCATTCCCAATAGGGAGGTCCTGAAGAACAGTGGCTGTGATCCAACAGAACACGGGAATGTAACACATGATGTAGAGACTATGAGATTTCTTAATGTGTGAGATCATTCTGAAGGCCTGAGTCTCATCTTTGATTCTCTTTCTGAAATACTCGTCCTTCTGCTGGTCAGTGAATCCTCGCACCTCTGTGAATAACCCTACATACTCAGGAGGGATCTGATTGGCTGCTGCTGGTCGTGAGGTCACCCAGACACAAGATGATGGAAGCAGAGTCCCATTCACTAGACTTGTAAACAGTTCATCTACAGATGATCGCTCGTCAACACTCGTCGCCATTCCACTGTCAAAATCCAAAGGAAGTCGACTCTCATCCAGACCATCAAAGATAAATGCAAGCTTACAACTATATATCTTATACATATTTGCTGTTTCCAGTTTCTTCAGTTCAGGATTAAATCTCTGTAGAAACTCATGCAGACTAATCTTTCTGTCTTTAATGCAGTTAATCTTTCGGAATGGGAGCAGGAAAACACAGTCTATATCCTGATTGGCTTTTCCTTCTGCCCAGTCCAGAATGAACTTGTGCACTGAGACAGTTTTTCCAATGCCAGCAATGCCTTTGGTCAGCACAATCTTTTTTTTATTTTTGTTCAGACTAAATACATCATTGCATTTGATTGAACAGTTCTGTGATTTACGAGGTTTAAAGGCTTTATCAATCTTCAGAATCTCATGTTCTTTATTGACTTCTTTAAGATCCCCTCCGTAATGAAGAGTTCTGTGAAAACATCCATGAGATGTGCTTCATTTTCCTTTTTACACTCAAAAATGTGCTCTACTTTCTCCTTCATGTTCATTTTGTGAGTTTTCAAGAATTCCTTCAGCCAGAAATCTATTATAAAAAACAATATAAATAAACAGGAAAAGGTGTGAACAAAACAACACTAGAAAATCAAAAACAGGGTTTTTCACAGGGTTTTTCACATTTTTCACATGGTTATTATCAATGTCAGCTGGTGCAAACATATGGTATTTAAATTCATAGTACTGAAAGCATTTCTGTTCTGTACTGAGATCAATATATATCAAACATGATAAAATAATTTCTGATCCCACTATAAGCATGTGTGTAAGCTTAATTCACCTTGTTTTCTTGTGTGTTTCTCAGCTGCTTCTAATGATGTTTGCACTGTGAAGAGAGAGAAAAGAATTCAACTTTATGTTCATTAAGTTTCCTGAAAAATGCTCTGCAATAGGGTCTAAAAGGAATAGGGTCTTATCTAGCAAAACGATTGGCCAAAAAAAAAAAAAAAAAAATGTGTTAATGCGTTGACGGTGACGGTGACATATATATATATTATTCATGCCCTTGGTAAATATAACCAAAGAAGTCTGTGAAAATAAATCTGCGTTGTTAATCCTTTTGATCTTTTGTTTTAAAAATGTATAAAATTCTAACCTTTCATTGGAGAATAAGAATTTTAAATGGGGGGGAAATCTCATTATGATATAAATGTTTTTCTCTGCTTCTGCCATGGCCATCCCAGTCCCTGACCTGAACACTATAGAAGATGAGTGGGGTGAACTGAAGAGAAGAAGCACCAACATGGATCTGGGAATCTGAAGGATCTGGAGAGATTCTGTATGGAGGAATGGTCTCTGATCTCCTGTCAGGTGTTCTCATTACATCAGACATATCAGAGAGAACAGAGACTCGCATTGCGTTATTAGTGAATTATTCATTCCAGTGTTTGCTTTGCTTTAAAACACGAGCTCTGTCATATTCTGCGATTGTTTCTGAAGAGCGCAATGTTGGAGTCGTACAGTAAGTGCGTGAGAGTCTGTTATTGATGCACAAAGAACAAACCGTGTATGTGCGCGCTCTAGATCACTGATCGCTCGCTGTATTCATGTACAGACACACTGTACATTCACGTTGTTTCTACACACACTCTATAATGTTTGATTTGTCATGTGTACATTGTTATGATTAGTAATGTAGGTTTATGCAGTCAAATCGGTTGATTTTAGGATCGTAGCTTGACTCGTCTAAAATTAAAACAATCTCTTTGTTGTTGCTCTGTACACATACAATACACTGTGAATTCTGTTGTGGTTTTTGTAAAGTTTTGTAAAGCATAGGTGTGTATAAATGTATTATATAATATACAAATCCTCCTTTTATTTGGTTAATGGTGTCCTTTTGGAGTCTCCAATGATCCTTGAAGCTTGCAGTAAATACAGTTTTCTGATTGTTTACTTTTCTGGATATAGCAAATTATGACAAAATGAATGTTTAAAGAGATAAAAGCCATATGCTTAATTTTACAATAAGTGTGCGATTAATCATGATTAAAAATGTAAATACATATATATATACATTTTAACCACAAATGCTCGACTTCGGTGTTGTGATTCTTCACGTCGGAAAGGTCACGGCCGTGACATAGGTGGAAGGACCGACCCAGTGCCGAAAAACTCCATTTCATGTTCTCCTCCAAATTTAAATCTTGCATGTTCGTTTAACACTGGGTCAGTACTGTCACGGACATGACCATTCCGACATGATGACGTCATATGTTGTGAAGTAGCAAAACACAGAAGTCGCTATTTGTGGTTAAAAAGTATATTGTCTTGGTTTTGTTAGTTTTTTTGAAAAAGACATTGTTTTGCTAGATAAATCCCTATTCCTCGGCTAGGATTGTGCAGAGCCCTTCGAAGCCCTTTGAAACTGCATTGATTTGGACCTTATTAAGTCCATTATGTGGAGAACATTCCTGGAATGTTTTCCTCAAAAAACGTAATTTCTTTTTCGACTGAATAAAAAAGACATGAACATCTTGGGTGAGTAAAATATCAGGAAACTTTCATTTTGAAGTGAACTAATCCTTTAAGCAGCACAACTATTAAACTATTAACTTAATCAGCATATTAAAAATCAGCTGTGGAACGTCTGTGATGGAAACATAGGAAAATTGTATGTTTAATATTCAAATTGAAAACAACTATTTTAAATGGCAATATTTCACAATATTTTAACCGTTTTCGATTTTTAAGAAAAAAATCTGAATATACATTTATACGAATCTCTGCTGCCTCTTGTTCTCTGTTCTTTCTTTTATTACCTTCAGTGTACTTGTTCTGTAACTCTTCAGCCAGCTGGTTCTGGTTCATCTTCCTCAGTATGTTCAGTGTGATCTTCACAGCTTCTTCTGCTCCAAAACAATCCATCATTATATCCACTATATCAGTGACACCAGCATTCTCCAGTTTACCAGCTCGAATGGGTCCATCTTGTTTTAAGCGACTCCTAAACTTCTTCAGATTGTCTTGTTCCAGGTCTTCTAGAATATCTTGAAGCAGCTCTAAAACAGTTGCCATCGTCCTTCATGGACTGTTGGAGCAAAGAAAAAGTCTTTAATTAGTTGCACTTTTATAGCAGAGATCTATGCACTATGTATAAATAAATGTGTGTGATAAAGTGTCACTGTGATCAGATCAACTATTATAAAAAATGTAAGGTCTTTAACAAATTCTTCAGGTTGTCTTTTAGTTTAAGATTATGCGATCAGTAGTAGACTATTTCACACAAAACACACACACACACACACACACACACACACACACACACACACACACACACACACACAATATTTAATTACCCTAACTGCTAAAAAAATGAATAAATTCTCATTATCAAAATTAATTAATGTTTTAATGTTGTATCAGTCTGTGCATTCATGGTAAAGTAAGATAAGTTTAGTCGAGAAACAGAGCTTTTTAAATGCTTTAGTGTCATAGACCTCATGAATTGAGAAATCAACTTTCCCTTGAGCTCTCGATATATAAAAGGTCATGGTAATATAAGAATATCATGTAAGTTTCAGTGCTGAAAACTTCCTTTTAGTCAAAGAAAAGCTTTTATTGACAGCTGGCTCAGCAAACGAATGATCTGCGAATGTGCATCCCTGTGACGTCAGAGAGCAGTGAAACACCGCCTTAACCGAAGAAGATGAACAGCTAATTCTGTAGCCCCGCCCACTGATTCATGCCTGGCATGTTAGATAATTAACATAGGCCTACACGGAGCTAAACCGGATCGAACTTCCAAGCAATAAAGCTTATAGCATGTTTCAAATGTTCCTTCGCGTTCCAAAATTCCTTTCTTTTTAATGAAGATCCAGCTCACGTGGGGAAGACATTGCATTTGTCCGCATCATTTCACCGGATTCGTTTGTAAACGAGAGACGGATGAGGGATAAATCATTGTGTTTGTTTGATAAAGACATTCTGCGAGCCCTGTGGGCGAATCATTCCGGTTGCTGTTTGTCCACATTGGAAGTTTTCGAAACAATTCCTCATGTGTAATGACTGGGGAGCCGAAGCTCATTATAATATGCAAAACTGTTATCCAATCATAGCAGTGGGCGTTTACTTCCAAGTCTTCAGTGCGGCACGCCCATAAAAACCGAGCGTTCCATGAGAGAGAGGCTCAAAACCAGGGTAGAAAATAACATATTACTTATTCATCATGATGTTTATAAATGTAAAAAACGTCATAAGTTGACTCCAGACAACAGTATACATTTTTTTTTAAAGCCAGTTCATGACCCCTTCAATGTTTGACAGAAATGAAAACAAGGCTGTGACAACTGGCACACTGACTATAGAAATACATTGTGCCAATTGTTCAACTCACGAAACATCTTTTATAAAACAGGTTTGAAAGTTATTCATTGTAAAAAGTATGTGATCTAGAAGCTTTATTCGGTGGATGCCACTGTAAACTGTAATCTAACATTCAGAACCTCTTAAAATTCAATAAAGGTCTATTAGTTGTGCTGTATGAATCTTCTGTGATAACTGGAAACATGACACATAAATACTTAAAATATTTACTTACCTTGAATAGTAGATGTGTCTTCTGAAATGGAACCTTGATCATCAAAAGCACTGATCTTCACTTCTTTGTTCACAGGTTGTTCACCTGCGTGAAGTTGGCCCCCCACCCAACGCAAAACGTCAGCAAATTAGACTCAGTCGTTTGTACTGGTTTGTGCTGGTAAAAGTTTCGTTTGTGCTGCTTTGGTTTTTAAGATATTAAAAGAACATTTATAGGTCATTCTGAGGTCACTCAGCCCCCCACATTCTCCAAATTCATCAGAAATAGACTCAATCGTTTGTGCTGGTTTGTGCCGATAAAAACTTCGTTTGTGCTGCTTCCGTTTTTGAAATATTGGACTTTGAATTATAGACGATGACGTCACTGTCGGTGCTTCTCTGCAGAACTGGTTTTTACAGGAGTTGAACGACATGCACATTGATTTCTTTTTTTTCTTCTTTTTTTTCTAAGCTAATATTTTCTATCCTCTAACCCCGTAACTGTAATGTTCAGTTTTAGTTTCGTTTTCACTGTGTTCTCTTCCTGTTTTCCCTGAACGCCTGATGTTACAATATATTCAGTTCCTGAAATATCTGGTTCCACTGAATATTCATGATATTTCCATATTGTGGGCGTGTCCTTGAGAAAACGCGCAATTGAATAGAACTGAAAATATTAATGCACGCTGCACGCACGTTTACATGTTCAACTATACTACAGTACTGCAGAGTGTTGACAACAATGCCTGAAATAAACCTCTACAAATGCATCTTGGCCTAATAATTTGTTTAATGATGTTAAGATAATGTTAAGACCAATTTTTGTTTAGCATATGCAGAATCAGGGCCAGACCATAGGCGGAATAGGCAAATGCTAGGGGCGCCAAAATAAGTGTTTTTTCCTCTTGTTTTATTACTGATAATATTTTATTAATATTAATTCGAAATATTAAAAAAAAAAAAAAAAAAACCACAACTCTTAAAAAAAGAAAAAAAAAAAAAAAAAAAACCTACCAAAGCCCTCTGATGCAGGGAAGACAGGGATAAGGGATAAAGACAGAGGTAAAGTGATGTAATGAATGAACAGTTTATCTAATTGCATAGTAGTAAAATACTAATGTTCGCTAATTAATTCCAGTTATTTTACCTTCAACTTTATGCAAGCAGCTGTTGTGGGTTCTCAGTGTGATTTTGTAAAAAATCATGTCAGTTTTTTAAAAGAACGCATGTAATATAACTTTTTTAGTAGCTTAATGTTTTTACTCTACAGTTGTGCAGTTTTTAAGGGGATATATGGCATTTTTAAAATGCATTTGCCGAAATTAGTAATTATATTTATATACAGGTTTATTTAAAATAGCAATTCAATTTAAAATTCACATTCATGGTGAAAATTCATGGTGAAAACATGAATGTGCATAGTTTAGTGGAAGATTGCTGCCATCTACTGGAAAACAAACACTTTTGCTAGTGCTCAATGAATAGTTTGTGCATGAATGTTAGATGCAATTACTCTTGCTATTTGTGTTTAGGCTGTAGGTGCTATTTTTGTATAGTTTAACTATCATCAGCCATTTAAAAAAAAAATAATAATAATAGTAATAATAATGTCATGAACACAATGACAGGGTTCAATGGACTGGATTCAGGGTATCATTTCTAAAACACAACCAACATATAAAACAACAACAATAAACAAATAAAAAATCAATGCATTACAAAAATAAAACAGTACCAGTGTTTCCACAATTTAGACTGATAACATTAAGTGCTAAACCTTGATACAAAGGCACCAAGTAAAATCTTGCCTAGGACAGCAAATTGGTCAGGGCCGGCCCTGCTCCAGAGTGGAGAGCGAAGATTCTGTTCATGAGCGCCGCACGCTCCACCCAGAATGCACATTGTGACATGCTGGTCCAAATATAGGTCTGTCTGAAATAAGTAGGGCTGCCCCAACTAAAGCTTTTTTCTTAGTTTTATTAGTAGTTTAGGCGTTACGTGGCATGGCGCGTCTATGTCATTGTCTGCTATATTTGCTTATTATTTATTAAATCCAGGCAATTGGTTGATAAAACATTGATTAAAATTAAGATAAAATTTATTCAAAACGAAATGCACTTTAAAGAAAGGCTTTCAACAAAACTAAACTTAATGAAGTGGTCAAAATAATTTCTGACAAACTCCATGTCTTCTGAGTATGACTCTTTCATTGTAGGCTATACTATAATGTAAACAGCTCAATAACCCTTTATTTAAAGGTTTAACCTGGGCCATAGTCCATTGCATTATTATTGCAAGAAGGATCAACAATGTCAAAAATGTGATGTGCAGTCAAATGTCTCGGTGTGGATGCTGTTTAAACGAGTGTTCTCACTGTGCTTCTTGTTTTATTGTTGATTGCACGTGCCCCTGTATATTATACAGCAAGTGAGCAAGTGTCCTCAAAGTTGATGTGTCAGAAGCAGGAAAAATGGGCAAGCATAAGGATTTGAGCGAGTTTGACAAGGGCCAAATTGTGATAGCTAGACGACTGGGTCAGAGCATCTCCAGAACTGCAGCTCTTGTGGGGTGTTCCCGGTCTGCAGTGGTCAGGATCTATCAAAAGTGGCCCTATAAAGCCTTAAATCTCAACACTCTGGGTCAGCTAACCATAGCACATTTCATATTTCGGAAAGCGTGGCTTCATCGAACACGACGCCCAGTCAGACTGGAAGAGAGGAGCTATAATAATGTAAAATAGGCTATGTTAAATATTTTAGAACAAGAAAGCATGGATAAATATTCTAGTACACCACAAAAACATAATCAAGACTTCGTAAAAGGGCATAAAATGACTCATTCTAGTGCTATTTACAGCATCATCTGCCAGAGGGCGCCAAACACCCAACAGCCAAACGTGTGAATGAAAGTTTCGTTTATAACACTATTAAACACACACACACACACACACACACGATATGCTTTACTAAACCTCTGGTTTACTGCTCCCCATGTCACGAACTTTTCAGGACTAATCACTGCTGTTTGAAAAGCATCTGCTAGCCTAATTAAATTAATAAATGTGGGTGATGCTGATTAACATAACCGATGTTGAGCAAATCGATAAGCAAATGTTGATAGATTCAATTTCTAAACATTGATGTAATGAATAGACATAAACATCACACATTTGGCTGAGCTGGTATTGTGATGTGATTGTGTTTGTGTTTGAATAATCCACGGAGAGAGAGGTAAACGCTCCCAGAGATCCTAAAAAAAAAAACAATCTCCATCTTTCCCTACAGAATCTCTGCAGCTCTCGGCTGTGACTCCTGAACGACGAGCAATTAATACATAAAAGTGTAATTGCATGCGTATGTCATTGCAAGCATTCACAAACATAACACTGAATTTCCACAGCACTGTGATTGGCCTCTTTCAGGTTACACAGGATCCAAAGACATTCCAGACGTGCCCGGACAGATTATGATCAAACATCATCTGATCTGCTGAGACCAACTAAACACCGCGTTCACATGGATCCAAATGATCCAACTGTAATCTGACTAATAACGTATGTAAGGATAAAAAATTATGTTCTCAATTTTTTTGTCTTGTTTTACAGTACAAATACCCAGCTAAAAAAAAAAAAAAAAATACTAACATAGTCATTAAGTTATGAAAACGTTATTTCTGAATGTACAAAACATCCAGTTTCTTCATATATTTTAAAAATAGTTTTTTCTTGGTTATGCAAATGTTAAGGGAACATTACATTTTGCGTAACGTTATGAGAACATTATGAGAACGTTACTTTTGAATGTTTTCTAAACATTGTTACATTGTTAGTAACCTAACATTTAATTAATATATATATATATATATATATATATATATATATATATATATATATATATATATAGGCTCGATCACTTTTAGTTTTGTGTAATGTTTTTGTGCTAACGTTCCAAGAACATTATTAAAGACCAGATAACTTTGAAGAAATGTTCTATTAATGTTATCGGAAGAACGTTTGTTCATAACTTTGTGAGAACCTTGCAAGAACGTTTGCGTGAATTCTGAGACCCTTCCTGTTTGTTGGGAAACATAACTAAATCAAGGTGCAGTTCCTTGGGATGCAAAACAACAGATATTACAGTAAGTCTTGATTTCTGAAAAATGTGTCAAAATGAAGTTTAATTTCTGCAAATGTAGTTCGAATTTTTTTAATTGTTTATTTTTCTGACCCTATTAGCAGATATTTTATCGTTTTAAGCATAGACTCACTTTATTTTGAAAAAATTTTCAGAAAACAAGACTTTGATATTAATAATGTCATTTTGCATCTCAAGTTATTTATCTTGATTTAGATGTAGGACAATGTAGTCCCACCAGTGATCGCTTTGGACCCTCATTCACAAAAGCCTTTTTGGGTGCGTTTTATGTTCATTTTTTATGTGTGTGTGTGTGTGTGTGTGTGTGTTCATGTTTTTCTATCCTGGTGTAGATTTCAACCTGAATGCACACAGACTCATGGGGACTTGTGTCACAAGCTTATAAATCATACAGAATGAGTTTTTTTGAAAATGTAAAAAAGCTGAAAGTTTTGTGTGATGGTTTAGGTGTAGTGTTAGTGTAAGGGGAGAGAATATACAGTTTGTACAGTATAAAAACCATTATGCCTAAGGAGAGTCCCCATAAAGATAGTGAACCAGACGTGTGTGTGTAGTTGAGGGAAAACAATTCAGGAATATCAGTCAGGGCTGATTTGTTGGCAATGGTGTTGGTGAGGTTCTGGTTTCAGTGTAGACATACAACTGTTTGTGGTATGTTTATCAAACTGGAGCTGTCACAGGTCTCCTGACCTTTGACCTGTGATAGTAACTCCTACAAAAAAAGTCAAAGACCATGTAACTAGAGAACAAAACAAAACACAAGAGCAGCAATGAGACCAGACAGAGACCAATGTTGACCAAACAGACTAGCATCATTTGTGTGTGTGTGTGTGTGTGTGTGTGTGTGTGTGAGAGAGAGAGAGAGAGTGAGCGAGAGACTCTACTACAGCTAATGATTAATGTCCATGAATGTCCTTTGTAATTTGAGATAGTATTGTATACATTGATTATATAATAAGTCAATATTGTTCTAAAACTCACGTAAACACAATCCTTCGTTCAAATTCTTGCGATTAAGCTCATAATTGTAGTGACCATAATCATAATAAAATTATCACATTTTTCATGTTGACAACGTTGCATGACATGAATATAATGCAGTATATTGATGGTTGAAAACATTGAAAGGAAAATATTTTAGTTGTGTCACCAAAAAAAAAAAAACCATTAGGTCATGTAGATTAAAGTAGATTAAAAAATTGTCCAGTAACACCGACTGTATGCAAGTTCATCATTTGTGCTGTGCATGTGTGAATAATGCATTAAAAATAAACCACAATTTTTCAAATAAATAATCAGAATAATGAAAATTGCATGCAAACAGAGGTTTGTCATGTTATATTAACATCTTACTGCGATTAATTCCTCACTCTATTGGAGCACATATAAACGTAGTCATTTACACTCTGTAAAAACACACAGGACGTCTGTGAGCTGCATTAGCGTGACGGTCCGTCACAGCAGGACGTGTGAAACTTGAGCTCTGATGTCCATCTGCAGGGGCCCCTGAAAGACTCCTGAGGGCCGCGGCTCCACTGGACATACTGATGAATGACATGAGGCTGATGAACGTCATCTCAGACCTTTACATGGAAAAATCCTCTATTCCTCACCGCAAGCAAGCTACAGACTTGTATTTGCTATAACACTGCACACGTGGAACAAACACTGTGGCTCGTCTGATGCTTTTTAAATGCTTTCACTTCTGTGGATGCAGGTTTAAACCATGTCAGTCGACACAGAAACAATGATGAGGCTGTTTAACCATGACCACATGTGGCATATATTCATGTTACAGTCCTGCCGAAAGTTTAGGCTAAAGTTAAAACATTGTCTCATCCTCTTCTGATGTAACAGGCCTCAATGTTTGGCTGGTTAGCATGGGTTAGTTAACACTGCTGGTAGCTGCTTTAACTGTAATAAAACACTCGCAGGCAACAGATAAGCCACAAATATTACATTATATTTAGTGAGATTTTAAGGCTCTTATAAGTATGAAAATTTAGTGTATTTGGCCTGTCTGCTGTTTTTGACGTCAGTGCTCAGGAGCTTGTGACCAGCTGACAGTGAAAGCATCAGATCTTTTCGGTCTTTTCCTATCTTTCTTATTATGTGCACTGCAGCATTTTAATTGCAATGGCAACTGATGTAAAATGCAGCGTATCTTAAATACTATTATTTAGTATTTAATAGATAATCAATAGTATCTTAAATACTGTTATTCTCAACATAGTTTTAATCTGTCATTTTCAGCTACGGTGATTTAAGAAACTATTGGCAATCAGTTTCCACATTTTCTTTAAGTAAAGTGAACGTACTTTTAGTAGTTCAACTAGCACTGAATGCACTTAACACTCAAGTAAGCTTAATTGCATCAAGTTGTTCTTACTTAAAGCATTTAAGTTTTGTCAACTTAATTCTATCTGTGATCTGAGGAAGCGTACTCCCAGAATGCATTGCGGCATGCATAAATGAATTGCTTTGTTTTACTATTTTTGGCTTTATTTTACCATTTGTCTTTTGTCAGTATAACCCAAATAACGACAGCAAATAAAATTGTAAAGGTCTTATTAATAGAAAAAAATATATAAATAAATAAATAAATAAAACCTTGTTATCATTGTTGTGTTTTGCATGCTGAATGTTGCAAGTCTGTGTGTGACTCAAGCATGGACAATTGTAAAGTGTTGTCACAAATATAGAGGGATTATATCAACCCAATTAAAAGTTTATGCCATAATTGTTAGCAAAATGTTAAAAGATCATTATTTGACATGAAATATAGCCATGTTATATATCCTTCATATATATATACACACACTCACCTAAAGGATTATTAGGAACACCTGTTCAATTTCTCATTAATGCAATTATCTAATCAACCAATCACATGGCAGTTGTTTCAATTCATTTAGGGGTGTGGTCCTGGTTAAGACAATCTCCTGAACTCCAAACTGAATGTCAGAATGGGAAAGAAAGGTGATTTAAGCAATTTTGAGCGTGGCATGGTTGTTGGTGCCAGACGGGTTGTAAACATGAGTGTCATTAACTGTGTCAGTATGATATACACCAATCAGGCATAACATCAGGTGTTATGAATAGCACTGATGATCTCTTCTTCACGGATCCTGTTAGTGGGTGGGATATATTAGGCAGCAAGTGAACATTTTGTCCTCAAAGTTGATGTGTTAGAAGCAGGACAAATGGGCAAGCGTAAGGATTTGAGCGAGTCTGACAAGGGCCAAATTGTGATGGCTAGGCGACTGGGTCAGAGCATCTCCAAAACTGCAGCTCTTGTGGGGTGTTCCCGGTCTGCAGTGGTCAGGATCTATCAAAAGTGCTCCGAGGAAGGAACAGTGGTGAACCGGCCACAGGGTCATGGGCGGCCAAGGCTCATTGATGCACGTGGGGAGCGAAGGCTGGCCCGTGTGGTCTGATCAAACAGACAAGCTACTGGAGCTCAAACTGCTCAAGAAGTTAATGCTGGTTCTGATAGAAAGGTTGTTGCATATGGGGGCGGCATAGCCGCAGACCAGTCAGGGTGCCCATGCTTTCCACCGCTGAAGGCACCAACAGTGGCACGTGAGCATCTGAACTGGACCACAGAGAATGGAAGAAGGTGGCCTGGTCTGATGAATCATGTTTTATTTTACATCACGTGGATGGCCGAGTGTGTGTGTGTCGCTTACCTGGGGAACACATGGCACCAGGATGCAGGATAATGCTCCTGCCACAAAGAAAAAAATGCTTCAGGAATGGTTTGAGGAGCACAAAAACGTGTTTGAGGTGTTGACTTAGTCTCTAAATTCCCCAGATCTCAATCCAATCGAGCATCTGTGGGATGTGCTGAACAAACAAGTCCGATCCATGGAGGCCCCACCTCACAACTTACAGAACTTAAAGGATCTGCTGCTAACATCTTAGTGCCAGATACAACAGCACACCTTCAGGGGTCTAGTGGAGTCCATACCTTGACGGGTCAAGGGCTGTTTTGGCAGCAAAAGGGGGACCAAAGCAATTTTAGGTCATAATGTTATGCCTGATCGGTGTATTCTCATTCTCTACATAGAACAGATATCAGTTCTGTCCTTGATTGTGTTGATTCCTTGAGTTACATGCTGCTCTCACCACTCACAAACAAGAGAGTGAAACAACAGCAGACCTTGACCTCATTCAACCTGACACACATTTGTAACTTCCTGGAACAAAATCAAAGAGTAAGTGATTTCCCTCCCATAATGCAGCGTTATTGTGGTTGTGCCTCCGTGATGCTGATGATAGACTCTGTTATTGCCTCACACATTATTAGTCGCACATGTTGTGTTTTTGTGTTTTATGGGATTTTCATTAGACATAATGATTTTTATATTGTAAACTATAATTTCTAACAAGTTCAGTTTACTTAAAAAGTTTGGAAACCGATTGCCTTATTTTTGCAAAGCAAACTTAAAGGGAAAAATTAAGTTAATTTAATAATCAGTTAAAAGTAAAGAAAGCTAACACCTCCCAAGTAAATTAAGTAATAAATGTCAAGTTATTTTAATGCCAATTCGAGTTAACATACTCTAGAATATTTACTAATCTTACTTAAGATTTAATAGTAAGATTACTTGAGTAATTACATAGTTTACAGTGTTATATTATGTTCTGCAAATCTTAAATACTGTTATTCTCAACATAGTTTTAATCTGTCATTTTCAGCTACGGTGATTTAAGAAACTATTGGCAATCAGTTTCCACATTTTCTTTAAGTAAAGTGAACGTATTTTTAGTAGTTCAACTAGCACTGAATGCACTTAACACTCAAGTAAGCTTAATTGCATCAAGTTGTTCTTACTTAAAGCATTTAAGTTTTGTCAACTTAATTCTATCTGTGATCTGAGGGAGCATACTCCCAGAATGCATTGCGGCATGCATAAATGAATTGCTTTGTTTTACTATTTTTGGCTTTATTTTACCATTTGTCTTTTGTCAGTATAACCCAAATAACGACAGCAAATAAAATTGTAAAGGTCTTATTAATAGAAAAAAATATATAAATAAATAAATAAAACCTTGTTATCATTGTTGTGTTTTGCATGCTGAATGTTGCAAGTCTGTGTGTGACTCAAGCATGGACAATTGCAAAGTGTTGTCACAAATATAGAGGGATTATATCAACCCAATTAAAAGTTTATGCCATAATTGTTAGCAAAATGTTAAAAGATCATTATTTGACATGAAATATAGCCATGTTATATATCCTTCATATATATATACACACACTCACCTAAAGGATTATTAGGAACACCTGTTCAGTTTCTCATTAATGCAATTATCTAATCAACCAATCACATGGCAGTTGCTTCAATGCATTTAGGAGTGTGGTCCTGGTCAAGACAATCTCCTGAACTCCAAACTGAATGTCAGAATGGGAAAGAAAGGTGATTTAAGCAATTTTGAGCGTGGCATGGTTGTTGGTGCCAGACGGGCCGGTCTGAGTATTTCACAATCTGCTCAGTTACTGGGATTTTCACGCACAACCATTTCTAGGATTTACAAAGAATGGTGTGAAAAGGGAAAAACATCCAGTATGTGACAGTCCTGTGGGCGAAAATGCCTTGTTGATGCTAGAGGTCAGAGGAGAATGGGCCGACTGATTCAAGCTGATAGAAGAGCAACTTTGACTGAAATAACCACTCGTTACAACCGAGGTATGCAGCAAAGCATTTGTGAAGCCACAACACACACAACCTTGAGGCGGATGGGCTACAACAGCAGAAGACCCCACTGGGTACCACTCATCTCCACTACAAACAGGAAAAAGAGGCTACAGTTTGCACGAGCTCACCAAAATTGGACAGTTGAAGACTGGAAAAATGTTGCCTGGTCTGATGAGTCTCGATTTCTGTCTGAGACATTCAGATGGTAGAGTCAGAATTTGGCGCAAACAGAATGAGACCTTGTCGAATCAATGCTACGTAGAATTAAGGCAGTTCTGAAGGTGAAAGGGGGTCAAACACAGTATTAGTATGGTGTTCCTTATAATCCTTTAGGTGAGTGTATATATTTCCCTTCCTTTGAAATCATCACTGTGATTTCTTGTTGCATCGCTGCATCATTAGGAAGAGAATTACAGTAATATGAATAAAGTTCCAAATGCCCAACCAAAGGGAACACTGATCACCATAATGGTGAGAAGAAGTGGAGGAAATGAGTGAAAAGTCTATTAAAAATTGCCCGCCTCAAAAACCTTTTGCCCGCCTGTTTTTTTGTTTTTTGTTTTGTTTTTTTGTTTTTGCTTTGGCAAAATGGTACTCAAACCAGTCAAGTAATATTTACTTGGGTTTTCTAAGTAATGAAGGCATAGCATGCAAATAGTTCAGATTACTAAATTGTCTTTAGTAAATTCAACAAATTATTGAACACTAAGTAAAGTTAACTAAAAAGTCGACAACTGCTGGATTTTACAGTGTACAAACTGTATATTCCTACCCATCACACAAAACTTTCTGCATTTAAAAAAAAAAACAATTTACTATATGATTTATAAGCTGTTTTCCTTAATTCTGTCCCCATAATGTCAAAAATTCCAAGTTTAGGAATTATCCCTGGTTTTCAGGTATCAGTTTCACTCTGTACATCTGTAAACTCTGTTAAGAGTGTCAGTGTCACTTTGATATTTTAATTCCCCCCTCAGATGGAAATGAAATGCAGTGTGAAAGTATTATACCGTACAAGGCTCATGATTATGATTGATTGTTTGCAAACAGCCGATTGCTCCATTAATTGATTCACACATTATCTGTTCTAGCATTGAGGTAATCTGGTTCTTGTGAAATTCTAATACTGTTGCTCAATTGTAATAAAGTGTTTGTGTTCGCTTTGGATAAAAGCATCTGCTACACAAGTAAATGTGAAAGACATGAGTGTTTCCTTTCAGCTAAACTCTAAATCATTGTTGCGGTTCCTTCATACAGACACCATCAATGTCGAGACAAAGACTTCATTCTGCAGTGCTGGAGTTTTTCCAGCTCCTCACGGACGCTTCAGCTCTCAGAGGCTTTTAACCGCTTCAGGAATAAGCATTAAACTGGAGGAATTCTGGAGCTGCAGGGCATAATGTGTTTACCAGCCGCAAACTCAACGTGAGTCATCTGAAAGCAGCTTGTAACACTTTTTGTTTGAGCATCAGTAACTCGGCGGTTGTTTGTACTAGATGTCTCAAATTTGGATACACTGTAGTCACAATTGTATGCTTCAAATATAACTCACTTGGACGTGCACAACACATTCACAGATTATGTGAGTTAATGTCAAATACAAAGACTTCCGTTGTTATAATCTACTCCACTACTTTTGTAATAAACACCCACACTATCCAATTTTTGCATAAACATTATTGAAGAACAAAGAAAAACAGTTTTGAACAATGTGAACAATTTAAACGTTTGTGCGCGTTTGTATGCGTGTCACATAAGGGATCAGTCACTAGCTGTGTTTCCAACACTCAAAAAAAATTATACGTTGGATTTACTTAATTGTTTTAATTACGTTCCACGTAATTAGGTTATGCTGAATTTAATTAACATTGTTTATTTCAGTAAACGTAATTTTTTTACGTAGTTAATTCAATGCCATTTAGTTAAATCAGGTTAACATTCTTAATTTTGTTCAAAACTATTAAGTTTAATTACTCTAAAATGAATATTAAAAAATAATAATAATTAAAAAAATAATCCAGTTTAACTGATTCTTTTTATTTAGTGAAATACTATTTTTTACAACATTTACAAAACCTTTTACAAGGTCTTATTGGCTAGCCAGAAGATGGTTCTGTTACATCCGTGGCATGCCCATAATAGTTGGTTTTTTTATTATTAAAACAACTTTAATTGTTATCAGCAGATCCTCACCCCAAGCACCTCTACACTTTAGAAATGCATAAGATAGCACTTTATTTAAACATTTACTCTCCGAATTCAGCCCCTTTGCAAAGCATGATGGGAAGTGAAAGTCCTGGGTTACATGTTATTTCAAAATAAAACATCAAGTTATGTCAAAGAGTAGCGGTTTTAAGTCACTTTAACATGAATCAATTACATTTGAACCAGAAACCTGATATAATGGTGTTAAATCAAGATGAATTGCTTAAATAAAGTGAACAGCATCATAAGTTCATTTTTATTGAGTGAAGAGCCATCTATTTTTATGTGAATTTTGAGATATTGCATTAAAAAACGCTGGATGGAAACATCAAGATAATAAATTGTATTAATGTGCACAAAAAAACTTGTGTGTTCAGTTGAGGCAGATCATTTTTTAGCTGGTAAGAAGGCATGCGCATAAACTATGATGGAAACACATTTACTGAATAAATCCCTCGATTAAAAAATAACAAAAAAACAAAAAAACCCACATGATTTTGCCTCAACAGATGATTTTAATAAACTGTTACAACTATCCCCACCCCAAACAGCATAACATGGCATAACATATGCCATTTCTGATAGTATTCTGCTCGACATTCTTCAAGAGCTTCAGCTGAACACAGGACCTGACAGAAATACACTTCTTGGGTTGAAGCGACGGGTCAGAGGTGAGACAGTTTCAGCAACATTTCAGCAACATCAGGGTCTCAAAAGAAACAGAGCTGCACTCACACACACACACACACTCACTCACATGCTGGGTTTTCATGTTTTAAGGGGACCCTCCATAGACATAATGTTTTTTATACTGTACAAACTGTATATTCTCTCCCCTTACACTAACCCTACCCATCACACAAAACGTTCTGCATTTTTACATTTTCAAAAAACATCACTTAGTATGATTTATAAGCTTTCCTCATGAAGACCAAAAAATGTCCCCACAGGACAAGGATTTTGGATATTGCCATCTTTGTGGAGACATTTCTATGGCCATAACATAGGGTTTACCTAAACAATACACACTCACATGAGTTGTGTCCCAAATTACACATGCTAGTATGCAAATATGTACCCCAGCCAACACATACTGTATATGAGGGGTTAAACATGGGTACAGAGTGGGCATATCGGTAATATAGATGAGATTTAGGTGTCCCCAACTGAGCAAGCCAAAAGCCAGAGGCGACGGAGGCAAGGAACCAAAACTTCTTCAGGGCCAGAATGGAGAAAAAAACCTTGGGAGAAACCAGGCTCAGTCAGGGTGCCAGTTCTCCTCTGGCCGACGAACAAACAGTGTATGATTATAATTCTGCCAACATTGCAGACAGTCCAAAAGTGTGCATATTCAGTGAAATATTGATATTGATATCTATTCACAGAACTGTAATATATATATAATTATGAGATCTGTAGAGCTTTGGAATTGATTAATGCTTGAATTAAAGTGCATTGGACAAAGTGATGAATTGCTGTTTAAACTGAGTGATTTTCCTATGTGGATATTGCATTCTTTCATTGACAATCACTGGTTAACATCTAGATATGGACATTATATACAGCCCTAATTTGAAACTTGTACAACTACATAATTATGCATCACATTTTGTACATTTCAAGGCCAGTGGGATATCATTTTCCCCCTGATGATGGCCTTGGTAGTTGAAGCAATGGAGCAGAAATTGCAGAACTCATCATGCACAAAGAAGTGGTATATAGAGGCTTCCAAGTTTTCTGTTTTAATGTTTCTGGATTCTTTTTTAATGGATGCATTTAAATTTTAATTGTCACGCATGATAAAACAATTAATGAAATGTATCAATGTAATCAATCTTTTAAAATATACAATTTTGCTGCATGGGCACCATGGTGACCATTAATAATGAGTATTAATTATGAGAACACAGAACACGCTTTTCCATTCCAATGTGTAACATTTTCTATGCAAACACGCGCTAGACAGATGTGTATGACCATTGTGCTCGCATCTTGCATCTTTTAAAGCATCTCGCACATGACAAGGCATTCTAAAAACACGGTGCTCAAGTGAATATCAGTTCAACTTTTAAAAGACGTGTCTCGAGATCTTGCGCTTTTCTGTAAGTGTCCACCCTAAGAAGCAGAAAGGGCCTAAACATGCAAATGCTGCTGTACTTTAATTCTAGGTAAGATAACCATCTCATGTGAAGCTTAATAAACAAGATACCACACATATACCACACTGAGCAGAAAATGGAAATAAGATAGCATGTCTAGCCAGTAGCCACAATATATAGACATGTACATTTTCAGAGTAGAAGCAAACTAAATATCTGGTCTGAATAGAACACATGAATATGAGTATAACTGAATATATGATATTAAAGGTGCTCTGTGTAAGTTTTTGACTTTACTAAAGCATAAAAATATAAAAATATGTTTGCAGATATTTAGGAAACAAAATTCACATACTTGTTTCTCTGAAAAGCAATGCTACAGCCAGTTATTCTACTTTGAAATGTGCTTTAACGCACACTGCCAATTTATCCAATAGTATTTTCGACACCCCAGGTTGCCAGTTGGCAGAATACACAGCATATTGCAGCCATGGAAGCCAGCGAGTGAACTGGGTCAGAGATCGCAGAGTCTACCTGACCTAAGCCTCAGTATCCATCTAAAAATGTCTATGAATGAGAGAATATAAAAACGTGGATAAATCAACTCATCAACTTACAGTGTGGCTTTCATTGTCAATTGCGATCACTCCTGTTGCGTGTCCTCAATCTGGCAACCCGGCGTGAGCTTCGAGTCTGAGGAGGAGGGGCCGGGGAAACAACGATCTAAAATATTTTGAATTTGGACTGCAGTACCTATTCAGGCCACTAGTGGTCAATCCTACATACCGCACCTTTAAAAGATACATTAGATAGCATAAATGAATCAATACAAGAATAATATGTTTGAAAGGAATAATCATAGAAATAACCATAATGACCATGATTATTATGAAGAATAATCATACGCATATTTTTTCTGTATCTTATAAACCACGTTAAACAATATTTAATCTTTAATATGAATGAGTATGAATGTACAATCTTTACTTTTATACTTCTAAGTTGCATTTGTTTGTCATGTTTTGAGTTTGTTTCTGTCTCCTTGTTGTTTGATTCATTTATCCCGTTCACCTGTGTCTTGTTAGTTCTTTGTTTGATCTGTGTATTTAAGCCCTGTGTTTCTTGTCCATTATTGTCACATTTATCTGGTTGTTCTGTTCCTGTTTTATAGTCAAGAGTGTTTTGTGTCTAGTTCTTTTGTTAAATAGACCTTTTACTGCTGCACTTAGATCCTCTCTCTCATCCTTTATTGCAACAGCTTGTGACAGTTTGGTTCTTTGTTCAATCTCAAACAATTATTTTTATTATTAAGAGTTTGCACTAGAGTTAAAAGCCATATTTCTAGCATCTGTAAAACCACATTCTTCCATCTTAAAAATATATAACAATTTTGACATATGTGCTCAATGCAAAATGCTGAACAGTTAGCTCATGCGTTCATGACCTCAAGGCTAGATTATTGTAATGCTCTACTGGGTGGTTGCCCTGCACGCTTAATAAACAAACTCCAGCTGGTCCAAAACACAGCCGCTAGAGTTCTTAATCAGGAAGTATGACCATATTAGCCCGTTTCTGTCAACACTGCACTGGCTCCCTATTAAACATCACATACATTTTAAAATCTTGCTAATTACTTACAAAGCACTAAATGGTTTAGCTCCCCAGTACTTGAACGAGTGCTTAACACATTATAGTCCTTCATGTCTATTGGAATCTCAAAATTCTGGCCAGTTGATAATACCTAGAATGTCAAAAGCCCCGCCTTCTTTGATTTGATTGACCATCTCACTCATCCTGACAGTGACGAGCACTGGTAGGCCGCTGAGGCAGATCAGTCTAAAAATTTTATATTTATAACTTTTTGTCATCCTAACAAGATTCAAGATTCAAGATTCAAGAGTTTTATTTGTCACATACACAGTTATATACAGAATATACAACCGGCAGTGAAATGTAAACAGGTCCGCTCCATGGACAGTGCAAATTCACAGTTAAAAACACAAGGAAGAAATTATAATAGAAATAGGATATAAAAAAAGTACTCTCTATATATATATATATATATGTCTATATCTGTAGAATTATAAATAATCAAGTCAAGAGAAAAAAAGGTAACAAATAAGGATAAAGTGGAATAAAATAATTGAAGTAGACTTTGCAGTGAGTAAACTGTAGACTTATAAATATGTGGTTAACAAATGTATAAAGAGTATAATGTGCAAACAGGTTTATGACAGGTTGTTACACAGTAACAACGAGAACAGAAAGTGCAGTGCAATGTCAGTGTATCGATGTTTATCCTGACGTGAAGTCACGTGATGTTAAGTGACTGAGTTCAGGAGTCTGATGGCCTGGGGGAAGAAGCTCCTCCTGAGTCTCTCAGTTTTGGCCATCAGGCTTCGGAAGCGCTTACCAGATGGTAGCAGCGTGAAATGAGGGTTTGCAGGGTGATTAGAGTCCTTGATGATCTTGGTAGCTCTACCTTTGCAGCGTTTGGTGTAGACGTCCTGCAGAGACGGGAGAGCTGACCCTGAGATACGCTCGGATAAGCGCACTACTCTTTGCAGGGCTTTGCGGTCATGACTGGTGCTGTTCCCATACCACGCTGTGATTACACTTGTTGACAACATTACACTTGTTTTTTTGTTTCACTAGCAATTTGGCCATTTCTAATTATTGGGGGGACTTGTCCCCCTCAACATCTATGGTGGTTATGTCCCTGTTGTAGCCCATAAATGACCTAGATAAGACCTAGCTGGGTTCCATCACTAACCCATGTAGGCTCCTGTAGGCCCCAAATGGGAGCTACCTGGGTAACCCATCTGGGGCCTCCATGGAAACAGAGGACAAAATTAGCTGGGTCCCAGATTTCAACCCAGGTGCAAACCCTTTATTTTGTCCAGATTCTCATGACTTGTCCTCTTTTTCTACATAAGAAAAGCTGTGACAGTGGAGTGCATGAAGTATCCAACACTGTACACTTATTTTTTCCCCCAGTTAATTAAGTGCACGATCCCTGTATTTAAAGTGCACTACTTTTTGTAATATTCAGTGTGAACACTACCCAGACTACAAAATGATATATAGTATTACATAACTATGTGAATTAGGACGCACTTGTCACGGGTGTGTGCAGGCATGAAAGCAAAGACAGGTAAATACAATTCTCAAACAAAGCTTAATGAAAACAGATACTCAGGTGAGCCATCCAGGTAGGCAGCAACACACTGTATACCTCAAAGAGACCAGACACAGACTGAAGGAAACAGGAGAACTAAATAGCAAACAGAAACAAGTTAATTGACAAGACACAGCTGAACAGAACTAAACTAACGAGGGTAACCATGGGGACGGATAAGTGGCGGGAAACTCAACAAAGAAACGTGACAAATGACAACACACTGAAAGTTCATGAACAAAACAGAACGTACGCAATAATTGGCACAATAATGATTTACTAAATCATACCTCACCCTAACCACCCAGCCAACAAAAATGTTCTACGATTGTTTTCCTTACAGTCCCATTAAGTTATGAAAATGTTTTCTGAATGTTCTCTCAACGTTCAAAATATCCAGTTTTTTAAATGTTTTAAAAACTTTTTTTCTTGAAACGTTAAGGGAACATTCTGCAAACATTATGGGAACGTTACTTTTGAATGTTCTCTGAATGTTCTTTTAGTGTGGTAACACTTTATGCAGTGTTTTTTACAGTGTCTTTGTCACACGTTACTTGCTATAACAATGCAACTAATCCTATCGTAAGTACATGTTGTTAATTAATATTACTCGGTACTTAAATGTATAATTACACTGTAACAAGGACACCTTTAAAATATAAGTGTAACCAAAAATGTTCCATGAACAATGTATAAATAACATTGTTCGTGCTAACATTTTGAGGATGTTATTAAAGACCAGATCATTTTGAATGAATGTTAATATTACTGGAAGAACGTGTGTTCATAACTTCAAGATTCAAGAGTTTTATTTGTCACATACACAGTTATATACAGAATATACAACCGGCAGTGAAATGTAAACAGGTCCGCTCCATGGACAGTGCAAATTCACAGTTAAAAACACAAGGAAGAAATTATAATAGAAATAGGATATAAAAAAAGTACTCTCTATATATATATATATATATGTCTATATCTGTAGAATTATAAATAATCAAGTCAAGAGAAAAAAAGGTAACAAATAAGGATAAAGTGGAATAAAATAATTGAAGTAGACTTTGCAGTGAGTAAACTGTAGACTTATAAATATGTGGTTAACAAATGTATAAAGAGTATAATGTGCAAACAGGTTTATGACAGGTTGTTACACAGTAACAACGAAAATAGAAAGTGCAGTGCAATGTCAGTGTATCGATGTTTATCCTGAAGTGAAGTCACGTGATGTTAAGTGACTGAGTTCAGGAGTCTGATGGCCTGGGGGAAGAAGCTCCTCCTGAGTCTCTCAGTTTTGGCCATCAGGCTTCGGAAGCGCTTACCAGATGGTAGCAGCGTGAAATGAGGGTTTGCAGGGTGATTAGAGTCCTTGATGATCTTGGTAGCTCTACCTTTGCAGCGTTTGGTGTAGACGCCCTGCAGAGACGGGAGAGCTGACCCTGAGATACGCCTCGATAAGCGCACTACTCTTTGCAGGGCTTTGCGGTCATGACTGGTGCTGTTCCCATACCACGCTGTGATGCACTGAGTTAAAACACTTTCTATCGCCCCTAAATAGAAAGTTTTCAGGACAGAAACCCTGAATTTCCTCAGCTGGCGCAGGTGGTACAGTCTTTGCCTGGCTTTTTTCACCTGTGTCTGAATGTGAGCAGTCCAGGTCAGGTCCTCGGAGATGTTTACTCCCAGGTACTTGAAGCTGCTCACTCTCTCTACTGGTGACCCGCTGATCATGAGGGGGGAGTATGTCCGTTGCTGTCTCTTCCTGAAGTCCACAATCATTTCTTTGGTCTTGCCAACATTCAGAGAGAGACAGTTGTCCTGGCACCATGATGTTAGATGCTCCACCTCGTCCAAGTATGCCGTCTCATTGTTGTTGGAAATGAGGCCCAGGACAACAGTATCATCAGCAAATTTGATGATAGAGGTGGAGCTGTGTGTGGACAAACAGTCATGCGTGTAGAGAGAGTAGAGCAGGGGCTCAGGACACAGCCCTGTGGAGCTCCCACACTCAGGGTGATGGAGGTGGAGGTGGACTGGCCTATTCTCACCACCTGAGGCCTGCCAGTGAGGAAGTCCTCAATCCAGTGGCAGAGAGAAGGATTCAGGCCGAGATCCAGGAGTTTGGAGGTTAGCTTGGTGGGAACTAAGCTAACCAAGTTCATAAAGCTTCATAAAGTTCTGAGAATGTTCTCTGTTAGATAGGCAGCTGATCTCAGGAGATTCAGACCTCCAGAAACATCAAGAGATGTTTGGGTTTGAGAACATGACAAACAATTAATGAATCAGCAGGGTTTGTGTTGGTCATTATGAAGCGCCTCATGTAAAGCAGTGTGTATTATCTGTGTGTTCAGATAGCTCAGTGAACGTGTGTGTGTGTGTGTGGAGGAAATGGCTGCTGTATGTGCATGTTATCAGATCACTGAGCGCCCGTGAGGATCCGTTCAACGGCCCGCGTGTGGTGAGAGAGACGGCTGATATCTGCATCTGACACACTCGCCGTCTGTCACTCTAGCTGATGAAATATAGTGAAGGTTTCCTGTTAAAACACACACACACACACACACACACACACACACACACACACACACAGGCCTGATCATTACAAAACTTCCACATGTAGCAGGAAATTATGGTTTTAGTTTATAAATGACCTTGTATCGGTGGGTTCATCGCTGTGGAGCAGGTCATGGAGTCATCATTTGGACATTGTTGAGTTTTATTTTTGTAATCTTTTGTTTGGTTGTTTCCTCAACTAAAGACACTTTCACATTAAACTCCCCTAAAACACACCTTCATCTTTCCTTTGTCCAGTAGTGGACAGACGGATCACAGACACTAGGACATGAACAAGTTCATCAGATCTCAAACGATATGATGTTTGATAATAGCATTTTAAATAAAATTAGCTTTTTTACAAACAAATGACATTGTTCTCATGTCTATTTTCTCACGCAGTGCCAGTCATGTCTATCTGCATGAGTTCTTATTTGTTATATTTATGACATACAGCATAGTTAGCAATATTAGACAAGGAAAAAGAGAGCTTTTATTTCCGAATATCAGCACAATTGCAAATGTGATACTGATTTTATAAACTAATATTAAGCGAGTTAAATTTTAGACACAGTATTGTCTGTTTTTACTCTATATTGTCATCGAAAATCATTAAAATATGTTAGAATTAGTGTTGTAGTAAAAAGGTAAAAGCTTTCAAGGCCCAGAAAGGTAAAAACATCATTAAAATCGTCCATGTGACTCCAGTGGTTCAACCTTAATGTTATGAAGCGACGAGAATACTTTTTGTGCGCAAAAGCAAAACAAAAATAACGACTTTATTCAACAATCTCTTCTCTTTTATTCTACGCTGTTCATGTAGCAAATACAGTGCAACTCACTGGCCACACACAAACTATCAAAAGACCACGTTACAATAAGTCAGAATATTTCAAATCAGAATGGCACATTATTCAAGAGTCATTGTGACAATACAATTTCTCTATGAATGAAACAAAAGCAGTGTCTTCTTCTGTTCAGTGTTCACCTACAGGACAATCCATCTCAGTGCACACGCGTGTGTATGTGAATGCAGACAGTGATGTCATGCTGCGTTCACACATTCACTGAGCTTTATGAGGGTGATTCACACACTCAATTACAGGCTGAATGTCTCTTTGATTATGCATGTCTGTCTGATCGTCTCACACTCTTGCTTGTCTGTGGATCACAGCAGCCCAGAGAGAGAATAAGATTTGCCTAATAAAATTATAGTGAATGAATATGAGGCCACCATGTTTCTACAGTAGCCCTAAACGGACAAACTGTGCCACAGAGGACTAGCTACTCTCTGCTGTCTCAGACGACGACATCTTTGTGTTGGCCACCGTAGCTTCTCTATGTGCTTTGAAAGGGAGGGGTGAGCAGTTGCAATTCGCAACCTCACCACTAGATGCCACTAAAATGTACACAGTGCACCTTTAAAGTTGCCATGAAATGTTATTGAAAATTGAATGATGTGTTTACTGGCGTGAGGGCGGGATAACCTGTCATTCACATGTGATCCACCAAAAGCAAACCACAACCATCCAATCAATTCGCCACGGACAAAATCAATCCCGGCCCTACATTTGGTCTTGTTTGAGAAGCCGTTTCACTCGGATATACGGCACAGTAGGGAAGAGAAGTCTAGCACAACTTCAGTTTCATGCTGACTTTTGATGAGGTTCACTGGTTTCTTTGCTCCATCATTAGCAGAAAAAAACCCTCTCCATGAATGTGTTGGTTATTTTCACTATGTAAAATTTTTTTAGTAAAATATCCAAAAACCACTATGTTATATATTTTGTTCAGTTGAGTACTTACAATATCACACATGTTTCCAACTATTTGTAAATCGTGAGAAAATTGCCTTTTTAACCAAGGGACTGGGACGTGTGAGGGAGTCGCCTGTCAATGGCGTCATACCTGCGTTCCCCTCGGTTTCTGGTTTTATTCTGCAGAAGTGCTTTACTCTCACTGCAGTGTGAACAAGTGTCATAGCAGACACGCACAGAGTAACATCATTTTCAACACACTCAGATGTGTCTAATATGATAAACAGAGCTGCATTACCTCATACTCATGATATCTGTCCCGGCGACTGTGGCGTAATAAAAGTCCCGCTGCTGACGAGGCGTGTGTTGTGTTCATCTTATTAACAATCGCTCCAGCGGCCTTGCTCAGCTCCCACAACACTCGCTCCTGCTCTGCTTCATACTACAGTAACGTTAATAACCACATCCATGAACGTGATTTCTGCCCGAGTACTATCCCGATTCTTTTCCATCGGCTGTGAGGTGAAGATCACACGTCCCAAGATTCTGTGCTCAAACTTGGCGTCATGAAACTATGCCTGTGTTTTGAATAGGCGACCTCTAACGGACGGAAAAGTTACATAGTGCACCTTTAATGTGGTATTGTAATTTCAGGGAAGAAATAAATAATAACACAGACATCATTGAAATGCAGGACACTGATTATGTCTTGCAGGACACAGGACAAAGCTCAGTTTCGGGACTGTCCCTTCACCCTAATGTAGGCGGTTACATGCACTAGAAAACCTGTACATGAATCACTCACCCATGTGGAAATGATGCATTGTTGGCAGATATGCATTAAAGAAGATCACCTGAATGTGCCAAAATAAATCAAATCAAACGAATAAAAAGTAAAGCAGAACGTTTCAAACAAAACAGTTTTGTCTCATGTTCATCTCATCTCAAATGATTTTAAAGGCACAATATGTAGTTTTTCGTCGCTAGAGGGCGCCTATTAAAAACAAAGGCATTCACCTTTACTATTTCCTTAAAAATGGTGATTGTGTTAGTAAATACTCTGTGTATCCTTAAATTATTTTTTACAACACCACAAAGATCGTTTACACTCTTCTTCTTCTTCTACTTCTTCCAGCGTGCGTGCAGTTGAGTTCTGTTGACAGCTGTGTGTTAGTGATGCATCGTTCATGAACGAGTCGTTCTTTTTTTAACTAATCTTAGATATGACTCAGGAACAACAAGCTGTCTCAGAGAGCGACTCGTTCATTTTGTGTTGACCGTGCATGCGCTACATGCCATCGGTTCTGTACAGGATCTTCTGCATTGGGGCTGTGAGTCGGTGAACGAATGACTCGAACCCGAAGACTCGAGAGGTGAACTAATCAATTCTGTTGTCGGGACTGCATGCACTGCATATGGGGCTGTCACGACCCAGATCAGACACTGATGACGGAACTAATGACTCGAACCCGAAGACAGGAGAGGTGTACTAATCTTTCCAGGTAACAGACGTGATAAAAGTGACAAAAGAGAAAATGACTGGGATTCGGAGGTGAGGTTAACTAACAGACTGCATAGCCTGAAGACCCAGCTAAACAATTAATGAATCATTTCTTTTTTTAAAGTTTGGCCGTGGCTGCATTAGCTTATAATTAATTTTTTATTCCAAATGTGATCAACATTTGCATGAGTACTAGATGTGTTGGGGAATTTAACATGTGACATTTTAATTATATTCTGCTGAAATGAACGAAATGACTTGAAAAAATATTTGTTCATTTTGCTGAACGAGATTCAAAGATCTGAGTCTGTAAAATGATCCGAACTTCCCACTACTACTATGCGTCGCTCAACATACGTCACTTACCCCATTGCTCTGATTGGTTGTAGGTCTATCCAATTGAGTGCAGAGGCGTTTTCTTTCCTGGTTGGGTTGAAACACGCCCCAAAATCACCGCCCATATTCTGACTAGAACTGAGTATGACAACGTCAGGCTAGGGAGTTGTAGTCTTCACCTCACAGCCGGTGGAAAGAATCAGGATGGGACTCGGGCAGAAATAATGTTCATGGATGAGATTGTTAACATTACTGTAGTGTGAAGCAGAGCAGGGCCGAGTGCTGTGGAGCTGACTGAGGTCACTGAAGGTCGACAGCAGCAGAGCTTTTATTATGCCACAGTCGCAGCTTCCGCTTCTTCCGGCCAAGCGTATGTGGGGTAACACAGCGCTGTTTATCATATTAGATACATCTGAGTGTGTTGAAAATTATGTTATAACATTAACGCGGCTGCAATGAGACACTTGTCACACACTGCAGTAAGCTAGAGCAATGCTGGATGGCTTATGCTGCTAAATGGCATGCAATTAATTTTAAAACATATTGTATGATGGACAAAATGCGGTATTACTGTACAATGATTAGGTTTCTGTCTATAAATGTATCCAAACATTTGTTCCCTTGTCTAATAAAACATGCAATATATTAAAGCATATTTGCTGTTTCCATGGTTTCTACAAAATAAAACTGGAAATCAAGGGTAAGGGTGAACATTACACAAAATATATAAAACTGTTCTAGTGGTTTTTGGATATCTTAATCCAAAAGATCTTACATATTGTGCCTTTGAACATGTTTGGAATAAAATGGCCAACACTAAGTCATATTTAATTACATAAGATGCTGCAATCTCAACTGATTTAGTCCAATACTTGCCTTGAGTGGGTTTTGAGGCATCAGCTAGGTTGGAGGGTTTCATTGGTTACCACTGAATTTTCTCCTATACGACACATCTTCAGTTGTGCACCTTGGCTTCTTTGGGTGTTTCGGCCATTTACCACAAGAAACCCTCCGCCGAGGAAGGCCCACCACAGGCTGATTAGAGCTGGGTGTGTGTCATAAGGTGACTAAGTGGTCATTTGATTCCTCATGCTATCTCCTTTCTTCTCAGCCACAGCCAGTGACTGCTCCTTTCAGCAGCTGTGGCAAGTTCTTTAATGGTCTTCCTATGGGCCCTCTAATGTCCATTTCTTTCAGAAACCTTGCAGTAGAATTGGCAATAAAGCCCCTGCTGCCTACCTCCACTGGACACACCTATAACATATAAACATATTCCCCCACACATTATCTGGCAACATGAATTAGAAACGTAACATGACTTAAGGATTAGAGAATTCATTTTATATAGAACTTAGGTATGAAATTGGGTCTGTTGGTGTTCTGATCATTCATGAGTGAGTTTACCATGTTTCATAACGTGATGAACATTTACAGACGAGCCGCTCCAGACGGTTCAGATCCTGTATCGCTGCTGGATGTCGACTTTGCCATCTAATGGAAGTGAGAGATCTTTATGAGAACGGCAGGCCTGTGCTGCTACAGTGAACGTGAATCCAGAGGGTTTCAGAAACACACTGATGTGAAACAAAGACTGTCATTCAGCCTCAAGACGACCCGCAGTGGAGCTTGCACATCTCATCTGATCTCCTCATTCTGAAGCTGAAAGCAGCATAAAGAGCGAGATGTTAATCAGAAAAACATCCAGACACAACAGCAGTTTGTCTTCATGATTCAGTGGGTTCATGTTTATTAGCTTCTGTCAGATCAGTGTTTTTTACGTAATCTCAGCTCGCAGGGGATGTTCTCCCATGGTTCTCTCAAAGGTATGAGCAAATGCTCTTCCTGTAACGTTAATAGAATGTTCGTTCAATGTTATCTGGTCTTTAATAATGTTCTCAAAATCATTCATGGAGCGTTTTTTTCTCAAATGCTTCAGTTGGACGTTTTTAAATGTTATGTTTCATAACGTTCAGAGAGAACATTCAAAAGTAACATTCTCATGTTTGCAAAATGGAACATTCTCTTAACATTCACATAACCAAGAAAAAAGTTTTTAAAACATAAAAGAAATAACGTTTTGGGACTGTAGCTTAATGGGAATGTTATCAAAACATTCTTATAACATATTTTGTTACATATCATGTCATTTATTATACAAAGGGCAACATCTAATAGTTAGTTTACTGTTACGTTCAGGTCTGTTAATAAAAAGCTTTAAAATTTGTGTAAATCTACAGAGAAAGACTGAAAGAAAAAAGGTTTTATATTAGCGGTACAGTGAAAAATGTAATGTAGCACAAACAGAATATACCAGCAGATGTGTTTGTGTTTGTATTTGTTTTGCATGCATTCAGGCAGATGGCTGTGAGACGGTGGGTTTGTTTAGTCTTATAAACCACAAAAACAACCTAAACAGTAAGAAAGAGAAGAGATGTTCAGATACTACAACAATCACGGGCAGACAGATAAGCAGACGTGAGTGTGAGGAATGGCGTGTCTTTCTGCTCATGTGATGTGACTTTCATGTTTGCGTGTTTTCATGTTGAGGTTTACAGACACACAAGCAGAATTGTGTTGCGTTGGTTTAGACAGGCACAGATTCACAGATGAAAGAAACCTTTCTGAACTAAAGCAGGTCAAAATGAACACCCCAGCTCACAGGGAACGTTCTGCCAAGGGTCTCTCAAAGTTGTGAACAAATGTTCTTCCAGTAACTTTAATATAACGTCCGTTCAATGTATGTTATAATGTTCTGAAAACAAAAACATTTATAGTTACACATTGTTAATGGAAGTTTTTTCTGAAACATTTTAGTTGGACATTCATCTAACATTTTTTTAAATGTTACTACTTCAGAGAACATTCTAAAGTAACGTTCCCAAATGTTTGAAGAATGATAAAATGGAATGTTCCCTTAACATTTGCATAACCAGAAAAAACTTTTTAATAATACATTTTTTTTTTTAAACTGTTCAGACAACATTCAGAAATAACGGTTTTCACACCATAGTGGAAGTTTTAGGAAAAACGTTCTTAGAACATATATTTTGCTAGCTGGGAGCACAAAACCAACAACCAATCACATGGACACAACAGCCATATGTCACACACACAGGACTCTAGCTGCAAATAACACAGAGAAAAGATAAAGGGAATGCAAGCAACAAAGTGGGAATCTCATCAAATGTGTTTGAAATGAGAATATGTCATACATTCTCTTAACAGTTGCTCTATATGAGGAGGAAGAGAGATGAAGAACACACTTAACATGCTACTCATCACCTTACTGAAGGACAGATGATGATATATACATGAACCATCATAAACCAACTTAACTACCCACTCACACACATAAACCTGCACACACAGCAGTCAAGTTTGTATTAAGAGCTCACATGATGGACAAACAGCAATGTTTAATATGATTTGAATGGGTTAAACCATCTGATTCTGAAACAAGCAGCTCAACATACATGCCAACAACTGCAGAAAGACAGGAAACAACCTCCTCAGTTACCACAATATATTAATAAAGCACTGCAACCGCAGCAGAGCCACTGCATTTACAAGAAACAAAGAAAGAAAGAAAGTCTTAGTTGGCCCTACCTTTAAAATCAGATGTCATTTCTTATACAAAAGATATTTGATGTTTTTTCCTTTCTTGCATTCCACGTTTCACTGTTTAACTGTACGCACACAATGTGACCTCAAATGTCAAACTGATGCCCTGTCTGACTTTATCAGTCAACATCAAACCAGTCAGTGACGCACACGACCTTTAGTTCTGTCAGGACCACCATCGTCAAAGATGATTGATTGACTATTAGCATATAGTTTGGATTGGCGGGATGGTTCTGTTCTGGGCAAGGACTCCCTAGCATGGATAAGAGCAGGGAGAGCAGCAATAACCCCCCTTAGGGTAAACAGAACTGAACCAACATAATGTATTGCAGATATCATTAATGTTAATATTAAATGTACAAAATAATTCAGGATTAGTCTGATTCAAGGGGAATTAGAATACCAAATCCTGACTGACGAGAGGAGGAGCTGGGGATGGAGGAGGGTAATTATCTCTGGAGAAACGTGAGAGCTGCTGATACTGAGGAGCTATATATATATATAGGTAGACGTTTGTGCTGGTTTGTGCCAGTAAAAGTTTTGTTTGTGCTGCTTCCATTTTTAAAATATTATACATTGAATTATAGACGATGACGTCACCAGCCCCCCGACCTGCTCCAAGTTCACTTTAAAGCACAATTCTCCTCGGTGTGAACACTTTTTAGGAATCGAATTGCAAAAGACTTTGTCAAGGATAATCATCACATAATTTGTTCAATTAACAATTATTTTTACTTCATTCACTGGTCTCTTCTGATTTAACGTTTTATTTATTTGCAAGGGGTTTCACCTGCTGCACGTCACTCCCACCACTAGGTGCACGTGACACTAGTGTTCTAGTGGAAATAAGTAGAGGAAAAGATGATATAAAATCAAACTACAGAAGTCGTTACTAAATCAAATCTGGCAAATGTAAATACAATGTTTTACACTGTCAGTTACAATAGTATTAGTTAACTTCAAGATTAATGGTACAACATTCAAAAGTTAAGATTGTCAATGCTTATTGAACAGAAAACTCATTGATAATACAACTATGAAATGGTAATTACAGCTGCACGTTAGTTTTCTTTAATACATAGTGCATCTAGGAGTCAACATTACCTATCCATATATTCGGAAAAATACAGTAATACATAAAATATGTAAACTGTAGATGACATTTGAGTGGGTAATTATGTTTGTTTATGCCAGATGCCCAAGAAACCAGCAGTCGACAGAGATTCCATTAGAAAACAAGATCACTGCAAAGGCTCTATACACTTTTGTTAAACTAAACAGACACAACATCTGGACTGCTTTAGGGTTTACTCGTGAAAGTGATCATGAAACAAGTGGCAGTAGTGATGACACTGATTTTGAGCCAGGGTCCCTTTCGATCTTCGGCCCTTAGACGGCACTACATCACATACAGGAATGCTACTGTAATGGAAATCACAATATGGGCTCAGGAATACTTCCAGAAAACATTGTCGTGAACACAATCCACCGTGCCATTCGCCGTTGCCGGCTAAAACTCTACAGGTCAAAAAAGAAGCCATATCTAAACATGATCCAGAAGCGCAGGCGTTTTCTCTGGGCCAAGGCTCATTTAAAATGGACTGTGGCAAAGTGGAAAACTGTTCTGTGGTCAGACCAATCAAAATTTGAAATTCTTTTTGGAAAACTGGGACGCCATGTCATCCGGACTAAAGAGGACAAGGACAACCCAAGTTGTTCTCAGCGCTCAGTTCAGAAGCCTGCATCTCTGATGGGATGGGGTTCATGAGTGCGTGTGGCATGGGCAGCTTACACATCTGGAAAGGCACCATCAATGCTGAAAGGGATATCCAAGTTCTAGAACAACATATGCTCCCATCCAGACGTTGTCTCTTTCAGGGAAGCCCTTGCATTTTCCAACATGACAATGCCAGACCACACACTGCATCAATTACAACATCATGGCTGCGTAGAAGAAGGATCCGGGGACTGAAATGGCCAGCCTGCAGTCCAGATCTTTCACCCATAGAAAACATTTGGTGCATCATAAAGAGGAAGATGCCACAAAGAAGACCTAAGACAGTTGAGCAACTAGAAGCCTGTATTAGACAAGAATGGGACAACATTCCTATTCCTAAACTTGAGCAACTTGTCTCCTCAGTCCCCAGACGTTTGCAGACTGTTAGAAAAAGAAGAGGGGATGCCACACAGTGGGAAACATGGCCTTGTCCCAACTTCTTTGAGATTTGTTGATGCCATGACATTTAAAATCAACTTATTTTTCCCTTTAAAATGATACATTTTCTAAGTTTAAACATTTGATATGTCATCTATGTTGTATTCTGAATATTGAAATTTGAAATTTCCACATCATTGCATTGTTTTTATTCACAGTTTGTACAGTGTCCCAACTTTTTTGGGAATCAAGTTTGTATATTATGCATTACTCTCATTAATTATGAACCTGTATATAGTAGTTCTTAGTAGTCCTCTAAAGGTATGGAAAAAATGATTAACCAATAGTGAACTACCACATTCGGCTAAGCACTATTACTTACTCATTTATTAATCAGATTTTCTTGTTAGTTAATAGTAGTTACTACTAGAGTGTTAGTACTTCATTACCCATGTTCCTGTGTAGTTACTCATTAATTATGGATCAGTATTCTAAAGTTTTACCCTTTTAAATAAGAAACAAAGTGTGTGTATTGATGGTACTAATTCTTCTTTGAATTTTGACTGCATCTTCTTTACGTGGGTTGTGCATCATTGGCACGGGTCCTCAGCATGGATGAATCTTATGTTTTGAGGAGTATGTGTGGCTGTGGTCTGTGGTTTTCCCACGGAACTGGTCTACTTTAATACTGTTTCCACGGACTGTTTTTCATGTCCACGAGCTGAAGAGGGTTGAAGTGATATTTAGGCCCAGGAATGCAAATTTTAGCAGGGGAACCTACCAAAAATGCATATTTTACCCCCCGGAACGGAGTTGACTGACTCCTTCTTTATGTATACAGACGTGACGTAATGACACAAAGATGAACAGTGGCATGCTCGATTTTCCCGTGGAAAGCTACTAGCACCACTCAAATTATAACACATTATTACAAGCTTACCGTTGTGAATCAGGCTAAGGTAAGGAGATAGTTTTGAACACTGGCTGGTTATGTACTTGCTCAAAATGTTTTATTTTCGATCATTTTTAACCCAAAAAAAGTTACGGACTGCAGCTTTAAGATCAGCCGCTGCCGAGCATGATGCGGATATGACACGCATCTAATTTTATTGCAATTCTTTAAGTTAATTCAAGATGTTATTTAACACGTTTGCAAAATGTAACGCTAGCTAAATTATGACGGGAAAAAACGGATGCTGCGTTAATTTAATATTGTTATCGTGTTAAACTGGAAAAAAAAAATTGCATGCATTAATGCATTAACTTTGACAGCCCTAAAACAAATACAAAATACTATCTGACTGAGTAAAGCCATCTGATTCTGAAACAAGCAGCCCAACAACTGCAGAAAGACAGGAAACAACCTCCTCGATTACCACAATATATTAATAAAGCACTGCAACCGCAGCAGAGCCGCTGCATTTACAAGAAACAAAGAAAGAAAGAAAGTCTTAGTAGGCCTTACCTTTAAAATCAGATGTCATTTCTTATACAAAAGATATTTTGTTTATTCCGTTCTTAATTTTGCATTATTTTTATATTGCACTGTGCAGTGTGACCTCAAAGGTCTGACTCGCTGAACGCTTTGTCAGCCGATATTTAACAGTCAGTGATGCAAACAACCTTTAGACAAAACTCTGAACATTCATGCTAAAAACTAAAATACACAAACAAACATGCTTGCTTATATTTAATTCCCCGATACACCCCCCAGCCAGCACAGTCAGTTAATTATCAGTCTTAATTATCAATACGAACTGCAGATGACAGAGTCAATCTAATTAGTAAAATGGGAAGCTGGTAATGCTGTTTGTGGAGTGTCTGATGTCAGTGTTCACTCTTGTGTTTCTCTTTCCTTCAGTGATTCTGCTTATCATCAGGTATCTTCAATAATGCTTAGTCATCACTCAGTTAATCACTTAATTATCTCATTAACTCCAACACTGATTCAGTTACATTTAACAGCCTGAAGTGTACACACTGAGCAGTGTTCATTTCATCTAGGCTAACCCATGTGGGGCCTCCATGGAAACTGAGGACAAAACTGCCTGGGCCCCAATTTGACAGCCCAGGTGACACCCATATGGGCCCCACATGACTGTGCTGGCTGGGCCATGAGAACTGCATCTTTTACTGAAGATGTTCTACAGGATCTGCCCAGAGATAAACCGGATCACATTATCTCTAGACTCGTCTGTTTTGCCTGTAACATCTCTCGGCTAAACACAGATGCTCAGTGTTTGTTTTATTCGATGGTTCCTCACTGCTCGAGTCCTGTTGGCAGTGTATGATGTGTGTCATGGGCCACAGCCCACGGGAGGTTCCCGCACGACACAGTGACACAGTTCAAAGACAAATATAAGCGCGCAGGTGTGTGAACAGGAAGCTCAGAGATGCAGTCGGGCAGGTCGGTGGGCAGTAACAGTAACTCTGATACCTGAGGCGGAACATGAGAAGACAAGTCTGAGCTTGAGTCTGATCCAACGACAGTCACTTTCCTTGCATGTCACTGCCTTTCAGTTACACGATTAAAGTGACCCAGTATAGTCTTAGAAATAAAGGTTAAAAGAGGGTGGAATGCCATAGAAGGATTTTTGAAATCGAAAGAACACTTTTCCACTATAAAGAACCTTTTGTGGAATGGAATGTTCAAGGTTCTTTATGGAACCATCGATGTCTTTATTTTTAAGATAGATCAGTTAATGAGCATGGTTACATCACTGAGACTGATAATAGCATTTTGAGCTAATTGGCGTGTTTATCAGTGGACATTATTGTAACTCCTACAGCAAGATTAATATCAGAATCATATTATGACTCACAGAAACCAACAAACATAAAAAGTGTTAAACCCTAAACCACTGAAGGTTTGGAGGAGAGAGAGAGAGAGAGAGAGAGAGAGAGAGAGAGAGAGAGAGAGAGAGAGAGAGAGAGAGAGAGAGAGAGAGAGAGAGAGAGAGAGAGAGAGAGAGAGAGAGACAGAGAGAGAGAGAGAGAGAGAGAGAGAGAGAGAGAGAGAGAGAGAGAGAGAGAGAGCGAGCGAGTCTCCAGTAAACGTGCAGCTCCTCTGTAGTTTCATGTTGAGTCGTGTTTCTTTCTGCCACTGAAGTTCTTCATGGCACAGCAAAAACCCACTGACACACAACTAGAAACGGTAAGTGATTTCTAGCCTTTCTGTCAAATAATTACTATGAATAAGGGATACGTGTGTGAAAATGTGTGTGTGTGTGTGTGTGTGTGTGTGTGTGTGTGTGTGTGTGTGTGTGTGTGTGTGTGTGTGTGTGTGTGTGTGTGTGTGTGTGTGTGTTTCTGCTTGGAATTATTAATTCCAGTTTGTGTATTATTTTATTGTTTTATTTGACAGGGACGATACGGAATAACATTGCTACATTATTTTGAAAAGCAGATTCTCTCTATATGTGCTCTTAGATGATTAATAATCTAGCATGTGTCTCTGTAAAGCTTTTACTAAGAACCAAAGACATCTGACATCCAACAAACAATCTAAAATTTAAAACACAGTAAAACAATGTATGTACAGAAAATCAAATACACGCAAAGAAAATTTATATTTAAATGATTTTAGCGTCTCTTTGATTAACTTTGTGGAAAGTTGAAAGCTTAACAATAAAGTTCCATTTGATAACATGAACTAAAATTACTTCTAAAAAATATAATAATCTTAGATCATGTTCATGTCAACATTTACTAATATACTACTAAAATCAGTATCTGTTAATATTATTACATGGACCTGAGCTGACATGAACTAACAATGAACAGCTGTATTTTTATTAACTAACATTTAAGATTAATACATATTGAAACAAATGTATTGCTCAATGTTAACTAGCATTAACTGGTAACACTTTATTTCAATGGCCCACTTTAGACATTCTACTGACTAGAAGTAACTTTGCAACTACATATAAATTTATTCTACTAATCCAAACCCTAACCTAAGAGTCTACTACTACTCTAATGAGAGCATGTACTTGCAATGTTACTTATAGTTAGTAGAATGTCTAAAGTGGACGATTGAAATAAAGTGTTACCTATTAACCTTATTGTAAAGTGTTACTGAATCAAATATAGGCCTATCTGAATATTTCAATGGACTGACTGTCTTTAATTTGATGCTACTTTATCATTATACAAATGTAAAGTGACAGAATTTGCAAGAGCTTTTTCATTTAACGGTAGAACTTACGATCCGTTGAGTTGCTTTATACGGCAAACAAGCAGTCCTCTAATGTAACATGATACAGTTCAACATTAATGTGTGTCTGAATGGAGCCTTCCACTGGAGAATTACTTGGCTCAACATCACTCACACGCGTCTGAAACTGAAAAACTGTAAAAGACTAAAGATTTCTGGTCCTGAAATGAATCAGACTGCCTCAAATGAATTGCTCTGAACTTCATTAAATATGAAGAGTAGCAGTTGACTGAATGTGAAGTTAATCAGATGACTTTGGCAGTGTCCATTTGGATGTTTGCTTTGCTTCTGCTCACTTTGTTTAGTAAGCTGATGATGTTTTCATGCTCTTGTGCTTTAAGGACTGAAGTGATGGACCCAAATGAAGCAGCTCTGCTCACTTGCGCCAACTGCTGGTCGCTCAGTGTTCAACAGCACAATCGGCCTTTGACACTGCAATGATGAATTTGATGAGCTGAATTTAATGCCATCTTATCGCTGACAGACAGACATATAGACAGACAGACAGATGTATAGATAGACAGATGTATAGACAGACAGACAGATGTATAGATAAACAGAAAGACGTATAGACAGACAGACATATAGACAGACAGATGTATAGATAGACAGACAGACGTATAGATAGAGACGTATAGACAGACAGATGGACAGACGTAGACAGTCAGACAGATGCATAGACAGACATAGATAAACAGATAGACAGATGTATAGATAGACAGACGTATAGATAACAGACAGACGTATAGATAGACAGACAGACATATAAACAGACAGATGTAGACAGACAGACAGACGTATAGATAAACAGACAGACAGACGTATAGATAACAGACAGACGTATAGATAGACAGACGTATAGGCAGACAGACAGACGTATAGATAAACAGACAGACGTATAGATAGACAGACAGACGTATAGATAAACAGCTAGAAGAAGTTTGTGACTGTTGGTGACCCATAGAGATGTTAACCAGCACGTCCTCATCCACTCCCACAAGTGCCTATCAGAGCAATGAAGTCCTTCATCGACACTATAAGTACGTGGGCAAACTGGATAAGGACCGTTACAAAGATGGACTCAAACCGGAATCCATCTTATTTCTTTTCATTTGCCTCATCATTGTTGTGGAGAACTTCATCGTCCTCATGGCCATCTGGAGAAACAAGAAGTTTCACATGCCCATGTATTATCTGCTGGGCAACCTGACGCTCTCAGACCTGCTGGCCGGATTTACTTATATGCTAAATATCATCCTGTCGGGACCAAACACACTGAATTTGACTCCACTGCTCTGGTTTTTAAGAGAGGGCGGCGTGTTTATTACACTGGCGGCGTCCATTATCAGCTTGCTGGCCATCGCCATTGAGCGCTATTTCACCATGCTCAACACAAAGCCTTATTACCGCGCCAAGCGCAACCGCATGTTTGCTCTAATTGGAGTGAGCTGGGCACTGTCACTGTTGCTAGGCACCCTGCCCATTATGGGCTGGAACTGTTTGCATGACCTGGACTCGTGCTCCACCGTACTGCCGCTTTACGCCAAAAGCTACATCTTTTTCTGTGTGTTTGTGTTCATGGCTGTCCTGTTGGGCATCGTCGTTCTGTATGGACGGATCTTTCACTTCGTAAAGTCCAACACGCAGAACCCGAGCCACGTGTCACGCAAAGCCTACGGCCTTCGCTCGCGGAAGTACATGGCATTGCTGAAGACGGTCACCATCGTGGTGGGAGTGTTTATCCTGTGCTGGCTGCCGCTGTTTGTGCTCCTGCTCATGGATTTTATGTGTCCCACGAAGGCGTGTCCGGTCCTCCTCAAGGCCGAATACTTCCTGGGTGTGGCCATGATTAATTCCTTCATTAACCCCATTATTTACACGATGACGAACCGAGACATACGGCGGGCCATCTTGAAGCTGCTCTGCAAATGCTGTCTGATGACCAAAGACGGGCAAGTGAGGAATATCGGTATTAAGATTAGCTTCACTAAGACGGATGCAACCCGCCACGGACAGGAGACGACCGTTTCATCTGGCAATGCTACAACTGTACATTTCAAATCAATCTACCCGAAGCTCAAATTATCCGTCATCGCCTAACACCATGTCCTAACCAGACAGGACATCTTTTCCATGTTAATCAGAGGTTTTTCCTAACCAGCCGCAATGGCGATATGTGCCAATTCTATTTTAGTTTCTTTTGCGACTGGAACAACAACATACAATGATACAACAAGAGTGACAATGATAATCTCAGGTACTGATTATATGCTTTGTTTAATGTGGACTCTGCCCACACACTCTTCTGATTGGCTGTGATTTTGAATGGATTTGGTTGCGACTGCAGTGCACTTGCAGAGAGACTCCGCCCACATGCTCTTCTGATTGGCTGTGATTTTGAATGGATTTGGTAGTGAGTGTAGTGCATTTGCAGAGAGACTCCGCCCACACGCCTTTCTAACTGGCTGGAATTTTGTTGCATCTTGTCTTGTTAGGAAACTTGGCCGTGACATCTTCAGCGTGGAAAACGATCCTGAGGACTCCAACTATGTTACACATACAAACCCAAGCACTCTGGATTGAATTATGACAATTCTGACAAACCAAACCGAATTAAAGGCACATAATAAATCACAGTCACAAAAAATCAGGAAAAAAAACGAGCGCTTCGAACACGACAATATGACTTTGGCAAAATTCCCCTTCGCTTGCGATGCCAATGAAGCTGTCGTGGGCAGGAAGCCCATACGCAGGTGTTTTCCAGCATTTCAACATTCACCCACATGCCCTTTTACATTTGAATTGAGTTAGTCACAAGAGTTTTTTATAACCCAGTAGCACTCTTTCCATCTTGTGTATGATATACAGACATACTCTATCAGTTCATCAACCAGTATCTGTTGGAGATCTGCAGTGCATGCAAAGACTTCAAACAAACATACAGTTTGCTGCAGTTTGCACTGAACAGCAGATGGGCCTGTTATGATTTTAAAAAAAAAACAATATATGACTGTAGATTCTGGTACTGTAAAATATGCATACCCTTCCCAGCAAGATGAGGAAACTCACTGTAAATATTCCACTTCTACAGAAATGCTTCCTGAGTGCTCTTATTGGAATCTCTTAACACAAAAGCATTTAAGATTTGTTTGTACAGGTTCTTTTGTACAGTGTGTATGTTTTGACATGCCTTTTTCATTGCTACTAAATTATATTTTTTCTTATTTGACATTAAATATTTTTTAAGATAACAGATACAATGCACCCTGCTCATGCATTTCACATACAGTCCCAAAATTCTGAAATTTGACAGTCACATGAAAGAGGGCCTATAGTGAAACCTGAACGGTAGAAAATATCATTAGCTCAACATAATAATATAATTTAATATAAAACAAACGTGTGTGTGTGTGTGTGTGTGTGTGTGTGTGTGTGTGTGTGTGTGTGTGTGTATAAACAAGTAGGTTGCCAATCATTGTCTGTTCATCTGTCATTACACTGAATACACATCTGATTTTTCAATCAACACTTTCTCTTTAAACAGTTACAGCTATCAGTTCAATGGGATTCTATATAGAACTCTATGGTTCTTGACTTTATTTTAAAGAACCCTTTATAGTTTATGCAAAAAGAGTCTATAGAGGGTATGCATTGACATCACTTTCCCACTGGAACACGCCCCCTTAGTCGGACTGAGTGGCAAAAGAGCTGCTGCATGACTGGATTTAATAGGGGAAACTGAGAAAACGTGAGTAAAACAAACGATCATCAGTTAAAAGTAAAGGTTGGACTCGATATAGTGTTCATTACAACTTACCAAAGATCCAGTGATCCATGGATAATGGCATGCAGCCAGGATTGTGTTTCCTGACATTTATATGAGCCTGATTTCGATGGCGGGAAAATACATAAAACAAATTTGCCTGTGAACGCTTTATATAAATACAATACAGGTAGGTCTAAATCCGAGCGATCACTTATATCAGTGTTATATATATCATCATATCGCCCTAAAACTTGTATAGTTTTTGTCAGTGTTTATTTAAAACCATCTAATTTGGCAGAATATACAACACTCTCAGAAAAAAGGTACAGTGCTGTTACTGGGGCGGTACCCTAAGGTACCAAAGTGAAAAGGTCTTTTTCCTTACAGATCTTTGTACCTTACTCACCCCTTAATGGTACATATAAGTACCTTAAAAGGTACATATCAGTACTTTAAGAGTGCGTATTAGTACCTTAAAGGTACATATTAGTACCTTTTCGGTTTTGTACCTTAGGGTACCGCCCCAGTGACAGCACTGTACCTTTTTTTCTGACGGTGAATGGTAAATATTTAACTGATGAGTTGTCAATACAATATATAACAATACAATTTATAGGGTATGATTTTACCCCAAAATTCAACATACTGAGACAAAATGATAACTGCAAATCCACTTTTTGATGTCCAGATGTTTCTGTCAATTGCGGCGATCAATTTGCTTCTCTTTTCTGTAGCTTTCGGAAGTGTGTAAAAATATACCTCAGATTTCTTGTCAAATTTGTTTGTACAGTCAATCTCAAAGCTCTTTCCTGTTTTAGATGCGTTTTGGCTTTCACGCTGAAAACTAGTGCTTTTTGCCACTCAGTGGGCATGACCACAGTGGTGGTAATGTCACACACATACCCTCTATATATGGAGAAATGTCTTAAAGGAACTATATGTAGAATTCAGAAACTTTTGTTAATAGCGACAACGGTGGCCATTAACTGAACTGCTTGTGCACATGTAAAATACAAGAGACTGAACGAAGTTATTTTTATTTCTTTGCTTTGAAGTAAAAAGAAGTTAGAAATACCTTTGCTGCGAATCGATATGTTGTTAACGAACATCCCAACGCTGTCCACTGCTGAGAGCGACATTTAGATGAATATGTAAATATGTCCTGCACGCTTTCCTCTCAATAACAAAATAAACAAACCAAAATGACAGAAAACAGTTCAGAAAGCATCTGATCATAGTGATGTGGATTTGCACCGGCTCTGCAATTCACCAGCATCATGTCGACAGATGAGGTAATTAAAATTACACTGTATATTTGAGTCTATGGATCTGGCTATGAGAGACTATGGTTTGAATGAATCCCTTTTATTTGCACGACACATGAATAGCTCTTTCATCATGATCCTGAACATGGTATATGCATTCGATCGTTTCATGTGTCGTAGGATCGTAACCGTCACATCCTTTTGATTTTCCTGGGAAAATGTCCCCGAGTCCACCTTCACTTAAAAATCAGTTTCCAGGCTTTTAAAGATAACCTAGGAAGGGGAAGGTCTCGTTTTTAAAGTTCTGTCACCAGCTATTCAAACATTGGCAATAGAAAAACGATTAATACATATAAATTCTTACATATAGCCCCTTTAAGTGATTGTATAATAATTCTTTTTTTTTTTTTTTTTCTGGTGATAAAGTATGTTTACAAGCTTTTAATCCATATAAAAAATAAAATAAAATCAGGTCAAGAAACCCCCCATGATGCTGGGAACCCTTCAAAACCCTACAGTAGCGCCTGACAGAATCCATACAGAACCTTTTCTTCAGTCACTGTGTGAACCAGTAAAAGCCATGACTCTGCATTTCAGTTTTTTTCCAATTGCTAACACACAATTTTGCAAACTAGTCTGGTTTTATCAAAATACTTAACAGAATTCACAAAACCACACACCCAAACTGCAAAATACCTCAAAATGAAGCACTGCAATCAATACTACATATAGCATTATCAAAATAAAACTTTTGCACGAAATGGCACACACACTTCATTCATATTACCAGATTTGTGTCTAATCAACTAAGCACTGTTGGGCATGATGAACAGCACTCTCATCTTTAGTATGCTTTGCCATAATACTAAAATATGTAGTTCAAAATTCTTCAGATTGTTCACATGCACAGAAATATTTGCAGATACACACACACACATGCTGTTGAAACATTTTTATTTTTTTTATTTTCACCAAACAAGTGATATATTTAGCAGATATATTTACATTGGGCTGAACAAAAATATGCTCACAAAAAATTTTAAAAATAAAATAAAATTGCATCCTCCCTCTTCGTCTCTCTGCAGCATCTTCCATTGTTGTGATAAAACAAAAGGTGCTCATCTTCTCATAGTGCTCACATCCTGACTGAAGTGTTAACCACTAACCCATGAGGTGTTTGGCCAGGAGGCACATGTGTTGGCCAATAGCTCATGTAGTGTCATTTTGAATGGCAGTGTTTCGAAATGGCAAACATGTGACTTTATGTCAGATCGTTGTGTCTTATGCAGAGAACCGTGTTCAATGCATTTATAAGTGCAAAATGTGTGTGAAGCAGAAAATGTGTTTAGACTTTAGGGACTTGAGTAGAGGTTTGCTCTCTGTGTGTCAGTTTACATAATTGTGCTGTGCATGTCATTTTAGTGTGCTAGCAATTGGAAAAAAATGTAAATGAGTAAACACTTGTTTCACTTCATACTTACAGTGAATTCATCTCTAGCTGATTTCTAGTTGTTTTTGTTCTGCCACAGATGTGTTAGATATGACTGAGTTATTCACATTGAAGATGCTTTAGGGTCACTTTATAATTTAATCCTTTACACAATTTGTCATCCAACACTTTTCAGATGGATTTACACATTTAGCACGTCCAGTGTGCTTTCTGTCAGTAGTGTGATGTTAACCGCACTGGATGATACACAGCACACCGCTGGTGGGTGATGCATGTAGGTTTGCTGTGGGTTCAGATCTGTGGGAGTTTGCAGAGGGGCTGGTATATTTGCACAGTAACATGGAAACACAACTCAGCTCAGTTTTGCCCTCTTTACCGTAAACACACGTTTACATGTTGCCACACAAACACACACACACACGCGCGCGCGCGTGCTTCAGAGAGCCGTACGCACCAAAACCACAAGCCTAGAGCTCAGCTCGCAAAGCCACTGCCATGGGGCAGACGTGTGTATCACACATGCATGCACACTTTTGTCAGTCTTTGCCATAACTGAAACTTATGAATATTTTTTGAAATTACTATGGCGATCAGGGAAGATGCTTGTGGGTCAAAATAAATAAGTAACCTCACACACCGCTTTTATAACTGCTAGGATTTCTCAATACTTAGGCCACTTTTTCAAAACTCTTCACGCAGTTCTCCTAACTTTCAGCATCACGCCGGTTAATTTCACATTCAAAATGCACTAAAACATCCAAAACACTTAACTCAAGTCATTCTTCCAGAGGTCAGAGAGCAGAGGTTTCACCCAACAAACACACTTTGTCACTCATAAAACACAGACATAAAAAACATCAGGCAGCAATATACAGCTTTCTTCACAAAACAAGAATGACACTCTCTAATTCACTGCAATGTTACATAGCCCATGTTTACATACAGTACAGAAATACTGTTAAGTTTAATCTTTTGAATGGATGGTAAAGAAATTGAAAGACTAACATCTAATTGCTTTGATAGTATTTTTTTTTTTATTTCGAATAGGTATTTCAATAAGGCAATAAGGCATTGCGATTTTAGTGTTGGGGAAAGTTACTTTGAAAAGTAATGCATTACAATATTGCATTACTCCCTTAAAAAGTAACTAATTGCGTTACTTAGTTACTTTTTAAGAAAAGTAATGTGACAAAAAAAAGTTATATTTTGAGCTTACTTCAGTAATAAAAACAAAAAATCTGAAGTCATTTTTGCATATGGTTTAACTAAATCATCGAAGGTCAGCAGCAAGTACATTGGTAAATAAAGTGAGGTTAAATGCATAAAAATATTTGTTTTATTTAGCATATTTAATTATGGGAGGTTTGCATAGTATTCTGATTTTGCATTTCACTGTTTTGATTCATTTTTGAGGAACACTGAATCTTTTATTTTGTGAAAGTGAGATTAGTAAAGATAAAAAACGCCTTTGCACTTTTGATTTTTCTCAACATTGGGACAAGAGAGTTGTCAGTCAATAAATGCGAAAGCAAAGTAACGCGTTACTTATTTGAAAAAGTTTGTTGTACATTTTAAAAGTAATGCATTACTTTAGTAGTTACTGCGTAATCTGCGAAACTCAAGTTACTTGTAATGCCACAACACTGCTGTAGAAATGGTTTTTAACTTTAGTTTAACCCTTTTGTCTAAGTGAGAAAATAATAATTCATGTAATTTGAAAGATGTAGTCATTGAATGCATTTTGTGATAAATGATGCAGTT